>VXBZ01008095.1:10734-28252 GCA_013399135.1 Heliornis fulica | reverse complement strand
AAGAAGGCATTCAGCAACTCTGCCTTCTTACTGTCCTCAGTCACCAGGGCACCCACCTCATTCACCAGTGGGCCTACACAGCTTCTAGCATTAGTTTTGTCTGCTATGTATTTGAAGAAACCCTTTCTGTTGCCTTTGACCTCCCTGCAAGGTTTAATTCCAAAGAGGAATTCATTGTAGAGCTTCTCTAGCTGCCACCCTGTGTGCTCTGACAGTAGTTTTATATTCCTCCTAAGTGGCCTTCCCCTCCTTCCATGATCTGTAGACTCTCTTCTTCCACTTAATTTTGCCCAGCAGTCATCTGATTATCCATGCAGGTCTTCTTGCTTCATTTTTTATTTTTCTTTTCCCATTGTAATGCTCTGATATTTATGCTTTGACATCATGATCATCAAATTGACTCTCTTTTATATTAATCCAATTATTATATAGACATTAAACATATTTAGTAAAATTTGGGTGAGATTTTCCAATGATTATATGGGGCAGCATATATATAAATGAAAACTGTGTGGAAACAACTTGGTAAATTCTTAGAACCTAGAATCAGATCTGCTTTGTGAAGATCTTTAGTGTATTAACAAAAGTATCTTATAGATACATGTTATAAGAGGTGCTGTTTTGACTACTTTGGTAACTCAACACATGCTATTATATGTAATGCTAATAAAACAATCTTAATTCGTTAAAAAAGCCTGAAATATATCAACAGAGATTACTGTACCAGTAGTGTTACTGTAAATCTGTGGATCTTGAATTTGAAACTTTGTGGATCTTGAATTTCTAAATTGAAACTTAGCCAGTTCAGGCAGGAAATTAAGCATATTATGTGGGAGTTTTATGTGTGGGACTGTGTTGTATTCCTCATTATTGGTAACTCCAATGGATAACAGATGTACTTCCCATTGCAATGGTCTCATCTGAATTTTCATATACACTGACATTAAACAGAAACTGTTTCTGTGATATATTTGCATAGAAACTAATTTCAGCCATAGCATTTCTATACAATGGCAATCCAGTATTGTAAAGATGTTTTTGCTTTTGTGGAAAACAATGTCATTTTAAGAAAAAAATCACAGCAGATTAGAAACCTGCATGAGAGCTTGATTTATTAATCTGACAGAAGGAAGAACAAAGAGCCTCTACAGCTTTAAGCCCCAACATCTGTAGTTTCAATCCTGTAAATATCACTGCACAGCAGACTAATATGGTGAGACCATGTTCTATTTAGACATGAATGAGTGAGCGCTTCAGAATTATTTGTTTTGCATACTAGTTGATAGCAGTTTGTCATGTGGTTTGACACCCTAACAGGCTCTACTGTTTGCCTACACAAACTCTGTGTGCTTGGTTTGTATATAGACCTATGTACTACCAAATCCAGCCCATTTTTTATCTGACTGTATAAACTGAAATGATGTCTTCAGACTAGTATAGCCACATCATTAGTGAGTCAGTGGGTCTTTTTTTGTCCTAGAGGACACTGGACAACACCAGCACCAAACCACTTGAGAGCTCTGTTTTTACTGAAACTGGAAAAGCTGAACAGTTTTCTTTAGTAATTAGCTGTTAAAAAGCCTTCAGAGAAATGAAATCTACATGTTCAGTTTAAGAACTATGAGCTGAAAATGAGACCAGATGTACTGAATTCCCTGTTCAGTGCTCATAACAGTTAGGATTATGAATTCCTCTATTTTAAACATATTGCTAGGGTAACATTTATAAGATGCCAAGAGATGAAATGCATAGCTCTGCAAGATCAATTAATTTTCACCAGTGTTGCTTTTGCTTCAGAAACTTCTGACCCAAATATTCCAGATGGGAAAACTTTCACTTTTCTTCCTGAGAAAACTTAGGGTTGTGACAGGAAATACCTGAAGCTGACAGATATTAACTGGATGTTACCAGAACTTAGAAATAAACCTGGGAAAATAAAACAACTGAATCAAGTTATATCTTCTCATAGACACACACACAATCCCATCTGTAGAGAGTAAGCATAACCAGAAGCTTCTAAGTTAAACTCCTGACCTGTTGGAAAAACTAGATTTATAAACATTAAAACATCTCAGAGGTGGCCCCTCTGTTTCTAATCCTCTTATAGATCACTCATGAATCTGCAGGAAGGGCTTAGAGGACAACAGTCACGGCATTGTTAGATCTTTCATGTCTTAACATTTTAGTTGTAACTGTGTATTGTAGGACTCTTTGCTGAAATACAGAGGTGCTTGAGAGGTACACAAGGCAAGAAATAAGCACATCCTTATGTGATGGGATGATCTCAGAAAGTGTTTTCCAATTTTCATAGCTACTGTCTTCTGTTTCAATTTTTTTCTTTTTTCTTTCTAACTTTATTTAATTCCTCTTCTCTCCTCTCCATTTTGTCTCCTTGGCAATTACTGGATATTAAGACATTTTCATAAAGTCACAGCTTAGTTGAGGCTGGCAGGCACAGACACACCTATGTCAGAGTGGGTTTCCCAAGACTGTGTCCAATAAGGGTTTTAATGTCTCCAAGGAAAAAGATTCCACAATGACATTTCTTGTAATTTCGTGTAATTTGTGGCTATTGTCCCTGGTCCTGGCACTGGGTAACACTAAAAAGCATCTTGCTCCATCTTCTCTAATGCCCTCCATCAGGCATTAGTACACATGGATAAGATCCCACTTGAGACATCTCTTCTCCAGGCAGAAGAGCCGCAGATTTCTCAGTCTTTCAACTCATATGCCAGATGCTCCCATTTCTCCATCATCTTTGTGGCTCTATATTTTTAACTGAGACAGGTCAGAACTGAATCACTAATGGAATAATGCCTTTTTCATCACTATCAGCAGCTTCAATTATGTCTTCTTCCTGAATAACGAATTGTTAACCATCCTCAGCTGGGTCGTATGGTGTAATGAGTGTAGTAGTAAATGGCCTACAAATGTGGAAGTCAGACAAGCACCATTGACCTAGATAAATAAGGCACTGTGCAGAAAACTGCTGGACTCAACTAATAACTGCAATTTCTCCTTAAGTGATAGAAAAGTACCATGGTCCCAGAGCTGTTATTCTTACTGATGCCTTCAAGGTTTGTTTATTTTTTCCTGTTTATTAAAAAGGAAATAATCAAAGTTTTTCAGATAAAAGAAACTGCATATATTTTAAGAATTACCATAGTGGATTTGAAAAATAATATTCTAGCTATTAGACATGGATACAATTCGTTAAAGAACAACCACAAACTAATATCAGATTTTTTTCCTTTTTGTACCTGAACACAGTAAAGGGAGGGTAGAAACTAAATCAATTAATTTGGGAAGAAACAGCAATCACCATCTAGTATGCAGAGCTCTGGAGCATGATTCTTTCCTTTTGTATGTCCAGGTTTTAGTAACATATTAATTTCTAAATTTTATGCACAGAGATTTGTGATATGTATATTGCATCAGGGCAGGTGCAGCTTGGTCTAAGCTGAGTTATTTTGGGGAAGGAAGAAGGTACTTCCTAGTAGAGAAAAAGCCCAACTGAAATGATAGATAAGCAGGGAGAAGGATATGAATTAAGTTAATGTGGGATTAGAAGACGCAGACCAGAGGAAAAGTAAGATGAAGTAAGAACAAATTACATCCATTCAGAAATATTCTACTCACATCTAAAAAGCTCTGAAAGAGGAAATAAGTAGTTAAGAATCCTGTAAATGGTAAATTATTACATTATTATATACTTCCTATCTTGTATTTTTCATTTCCCAGAGCTACTTTTTATTTCTTGATATGACATGTCAAGATTTGTATATTCAATAAACTCTGAGTTACAGGAATGACAAATTTCAAAACTCAAGACTATGTACATCCCAGTACAAAGGTTGTAAAAGTCATAAGAGGATGCATTAAATATATTTACATTTCTACAAAATTGTTAAACAAACTGATCACCTGTCTAAAGATGGTTAAAAAAATAAAGGTCTCTCAGTTTATGTGTAATAAAACCTGACTAAACTGTCTTACAGAATGAGCCGATGGGCAACTGGATGAAATGGTGTCTTACTCTGTCTTTTTTCTTCATATTTTTGTAGAAACAGGACTCTGTTTTTACATTAATAACTCCTGTGTCAGCTTCTGGTTTAAGTATTTGTTAGCCATGGTTCTACAGCTTGGCAAAATTAATGTTCACAAATATGCTAAGGGTGAGGGTCAGGTGAACGGAGTCAGGCTCTTCTCCGTGTTGGCCAGTGATAGGACAAGGAGCAACGGGTATGAGCTGGAACATAGAAATTCCATCTGAATATAGGGAAAAACTATTTCACCGTGAGGGTGACAGAGCACTGGAACAGGCTGCCCAGTGAGGTTGTGGAGTATCCTTCTCTGGAGACATTCAAGGAGAGTCTGGATATGTTTCTGTGTGATTTGGTCTGGGTGATCCTGCTGTGGCAGTGGGGGTGGACTAGATGATTTTTCCAGGTCCCTTCCAACTCCTGACATTCTGTGATTCTGTGAAAAGTAATTTAAATTGAGTAGTACAATTTAGAAACACTTTGTCAATACCTCAGTCTCTGTTGGCTGTGTTCCTATAGTAAGTTTCCAAGAACCTCATTACTTTAATTCATCGTGTTGTTTGTTATAGTTCTTACAGACTGCATATACCTTTCTGCAATTTGTCAAACAACACTAATCTATGGAGCATCATCAAACCTTCCATTGTGAATTCATCCAGTTCCTCTATTGCTGAATACAACTGTGCTCAGGGTTTGTCTCTAAAAGAGCAATCTAATAGAACCTGTTTACCTGCTACCCATATCTATTTCCCATACAATTGTCAACTACAGCAGAAAATACATCCTTGGGGCTGAAAGCCAAAAGACATTCAAGCACTAGCACCTGTAAATGATTTGGACCTGCTTGTTCCTATCAAAGTGCTTCACACACAGTTAAGACAGCATTAGGTACCTTCCAGATTATGCTTCATTTTTCTTCTGTGCTAAGCACTTACTAACAGAGAAGAAGCCAGAATCTGGCTTCCATCAGCACTTTTGCTGACTCAGGCTGATTGAAAAAAATAAAAACAAAATCATGAAGTTGATATTAAAATCAAACAATTTAATTTGTCTCCTGACTCTGGAATCTAAATGGATCTTGATAAAAAGCTCTTCTCTACAAATTTAAGTGCTGGGAATATGTTTTATCTGTCCTTTCTCTAAGGATAATAGATAAGGTGATAATTTTGTGATAATTTTGTCTCTTTTGAACCTGAGGAAAGAGAAAGGAAAAAAAAAGGTGAAAAAAACTCAACAAAAACTAAATATTGCACATCTTTTCAAGTGCTTTTAAGATAGTCATGTTTCAATACCATTGCAGCAATTCTCTTTCTATATATGCAGTGCACAATCCAATATTAGAAATTTTCTATACCTTCATGTATTTTCTTCCAAGCTGCTAGATTAATTTTGGGCATCTGATACATCTTGTTGCCATTAACTCAGAAAAAGCATTTGTTTTTACAAACAAATTTTTGCAGAGACAGAATACACAAGCAGACAGGAGACACTGTTGTAGTTTTCCAGGCTCCCTTTGCCTGTTTTTATTGGGTACTGAATGTTTATTTCCTGCTGGCCTGCCTCCAAGTCTATCTTTAGCTCTGCTTGTAAATTTGATTACCTTTAGTGGCCAGGCACTGTCAAACTGCTTCAACTTGAAATGGAGATAAGAAAGACATGTTTGTTGTTTGTATTGAGGTATTTCTCAGTGGAGTTTCTCAGATCTGTTGTGATTTCTCTCCTTTATTGCCTAGGACAACTTAATCCAGGAAGGTTGTGACATGACCGAAAATTTTTAATTAAAAGCAGCCAAAACATTGTTGCATGTCTGAGTATATTAGTTGTAATTAAATATATGTATTAATAAAACCAGGATACTCTGTTAATCTAGTCCAAATAGAAGTAGAACATGCTGAAATAACGTGGAAATTGCACAGAATATGGGAATTCCTACAGAAGCTTGAAACAATACAGGTAAATTCTCTGAAGAACTCCTCTCTCCACCCACCCTGAAACCTCTCCCATTTTTACAGAGAATGCTTCAAAGGATGTGGCAAAAAAAAGAAGAACTATATTTTGTAGTCTGTTTTTCTAATGGAGTCAGCCAGACATTTGTGATTGCCTAAAGAAAGAAGAGCTGTGGAGCAAAAATATAATTTGATAGAAGCAGTCTGTGGTGGTTTATGTGCTATTTAAACTGTTACAGACTTTTTTTTTTTCCTTTGGGAAGGGAAACTATATATAAATATTGGAAGGGAAAGGACAAAATGCAGAAGTGAAGGTTTATTAATAGGACTGGGTGTTGCATAGAAAGGCTATGGGAATATTGCAGCTCTTTGGGGGTGTCGAAAAGAATGTACTATGATTACCAGCATGCAGAAGGAGAAAATAAGTGTAAGTCCATGACTTATCAACAAAATCTTATTTCTTCATAAGAAGCAGATCCTGACTTACCATTTTATTTAATTTTTTTTTTAGCTCAACTAATTTGCAGTGATAAGGTAGAATAGAATAATATTAAACTACGCATGTTTGGGGAATCAAACATTTCCCTGTTAACACTACTCTTAATTGGGTAAACTGCTCACATAAAAGCAGAGCCATGCAATCTGAAAGCTGTAAAAAAGTAAAAGCTAAAGCTCACCTTGACTTCAGGGGTTATGTAAATTTGGCAAACAGAGATAGAAAAGAAACTGAAATTCAAGGCAAGAGGCACTGAGGCTTATTATTCATGAGACATCTACTCTACATTCAGACTTCTTGATAGATAGGAAAATGCAGATGAGAAAAGAGTAAAGAATTGATATATTAGGCTCATAAAACTAAACCATTAACATTTTTTGGAGTGTGAACACCCTTAAAATAGAGTAAGATAAGGAATCAAAATTGAGTGTACATATTCAACATAGTAATGATTTCTTATTTTATTACTCAGAGATTGAAAGTTGATGTCAGTGTAGTGTTGGGACTTTCTAGTTTTCATACTGCTAAATCTTTTACAGTACCTGATCTCTATTATAATGAGCCACTATAATTGCATGAAGTGCTAAAAACAGGATATGGAATTACTGTAGGGTTGAATTACAGCCCAGTGAATCAAAACAAGCAACTCAATGAAGACTGAATGGGAAAGTTACCATTGGCATCTATTCAGCTGAAGAGTGTGTAGCTGGTGACTGACCTCCGTTTCCTTCGGTTCCTCAGGAACATGTCTGCAGAAGGGTGACACAACTGAATAATCTCACATCTGCTGGGGCTTCCTTGTGTGATGAAGACAGGACTGCTTTTGACATATGCTGGTGATGTATGTCTGGAGTATAGAAATAACATGCTTTCCCACATTTCAGTGCAGAAGTAGCAAATGGCTCCTGGTCAAAACAAGAGGGAGAACAAAGTGTATGTTTTCTCATAGCACTCTGTGGTTTCAAAATAATTTCCCATTGGTTTTAATTTTATAGAAGTGATTTATTTTGGGTTTTTTTGTTTGTTTTTTTTTTTTTTCTTCCTTACAGTCTTACAATTCTCATGTTAGCCTTAAAAACCCAATTTTCTGAAAATACAAAAGGAATGTTTCAAAAAGCTTTACTTGCTGTTTAGTCTTCAGGGTAAGAGTCCTTTCTTTTGGATGTTTTGAGAAGCCTGCATAACAGTACCAATTGCCATCAAATGGGAATGTTGTGCTTGGATCAGTATGTTTCTTTCTGAGTACTCAACACCAAAAAAGATTTGTTTGAAAAGATTTATGAATGTGAAATATATCCTTTAGATATATTTTCAAAATATGAAGCATTGCAGTGCTTCTAAATCAGAGACTACATTTTATTACTGATTTCAGAAATGTGAGTGGAATTTGTCAGAGTTTCCAATTGGTACTATTCCATTGTTCTATTCCATAATCACATAAATTACTAGTAACTGTGAGGCAGATGAAATGGGTCAATGGAAAAAGGCAATTAAAAATGCTTCCAGAGAAAGATGCTTCAGACTTAACATGTACTCAAAATTTAGAAAAGTTAATAAAACTTGTGTTTATTTGTTCCTTTGATAGGCAAAACAAGAATTTTGAAATTTTGAAACAAAGTTCCAGGCTTGGAACACATTTGTGCATACATGGTTTTAAATGTATTTTTCAGGAAATCTTCTAGTTGTATAAAGGGATGCACAACATAATCTTACCTTTTTATTGCTTATTATTATATCATTTTTCTTTTGATGCTTTTGTAAATAACTGCACCATGTTGTATATATATTTTTCTAAAGTTATAAACCATTCCATTGCTGTCCTTTTGGAGTGGAAGCAACAGTTTGTAGAATCTGTTCTCATTTTGCTCTTGAACTTCAGATCTTCTTCAGCTCCACATGCCTTCTCAATCTCTCTTGCACACTGTATCCTCCCTGGCCAATCTTCTACTAACTACTCTCTTGCTCTCTAAAATGTCACTCTCTTTCCAATTCCATAAAACATCACCAAAATAGTTTTCTTATTCCTTGCCATTATTATGCTTGGAGTTTTTTTCATAGAACTACTTCCACTCCATAACTGTGCTAAGTAAAGTGGTATCCATGATTACTCATGTTTGAGCTTAATTTTTCTCCTTCAATTAAAACCATTAAATTGATTGACCAGGGAATCCATTAATTATTGCTCATAAACTCCAGCTAAGCCAGAAAAGACTTTTGAATAGCAGTCAGTCACAAAATATTTTAGATCTTCAGTGAGCTGGAAGTTTATCTTGTAAGGCTAGTAGATTTGTCATATGTTATCACTGCTTTTTGAATTAACATTAAATTTAACCCCAGCTAAAATATTGTCCATAGATTTGGATGCACAGATTTTCTAATGCTAGGGACCATATGGCATGTGTGTTACAGTGAGTAGAAACTCAATGAGAATGGAATAAGTTTCCTTCTATTTGTGCAAAGATCCCTTTGGGTCTTGGAAAAAGAAACGAATACAAAAGAGAATGATACATACACAAGACAGAGGAAAGTAAGAGGCAAATCAGAATTCACATAATTCACAGATTCACAGAATTGTAGGGGTTGTAAGGGACCTCCAGAGATCATCGATTCCACCCCCCCTGCCAAAGCAGGTTCCCTCAAGCAGTTCTCACAGGTTGGGGGCCAGATGGGTCTTGAATATCTCCAGAGAAGGAGACAACACAACCCCCTTGGGCAGCCTGTTCCAGTGCTCTGCCATCCTCACCATGAAGAAGTTCTTTTGCACATCTGTGTGGAACCTCCTGTGGTCCAACTTGTGACCATTGCCCCTTGTCCTGTCCCCACAGGCCACTGAGAAGAGGTTGGCCATCTCCCTTTGTCTCCCACACTTCAGATATTTATAAACATTGATGAGATCCCCTCTCAGTCTTCTCTTCTCCAGGCTGAACATCCCCAGCTCACTCAGCCTTTCCTCACAGGAGAGATGCTCCAGGCTCTTAATCATCTTTGTGACCTCCGCTGGACTCTCTCCAGATCCGTGTCTGTTTTGCACCAGGGAGCCCAGAACTGGACACAATACTCCAGGTGAGAACAGACATCCATGGAAGATGAAGGTGGTTGGTAATCTGGGTCTCACTAAGCACAGATATAAAAAAAATAGAGAGCTGGACACTTAGTGCTAGAAGAGGTCTGGTCACTGCATAGTTTTAACTCACAGTGAGTAGCCCTTTGTACTGCTGAGATTTTTATATAATTTTACAAAACAACTTGATGGTGGAGCCAAGGGAGAGTAAATGATTTTTCATGTACATGCAGAACTTCCTTCCTTCCACATAATTTCTCTTTAATTATGACTGTTACACATGATACACCCACCCACACAATAACCTGTCAGAATGCTGCACATGCAGCAGAAGATAGGTATTACAGGAAAGTTAATCACTTCTTAAGAGGAGAGCACTATTCCACACATGGCATGCAATCTGTTGTTTCCTGCTATGACTTTCTAACACTAAGAGCTGATGAAATGAAAGCTGGAAAGATGTGGTTGTTTTTCAGCTAGTTAGCTTTAACTCATTTACTGTGGAGGATCTCTCAAGACTGACAGAGACTGACAGTCTTTCAAGACTGAAAAAAAAACAAACCAGTATAAGAGTTTTCTTACTACTGCAGACAGACTTCATCCATTTTACACACAGTGAGAATTGGAGGCTTTGGAGACCTCTTGCTATCACAGAAGTTTCCTCCTCTTAAAAAAAATCTTTACAATTGTATTTTAGGGGTGAACAAAACCAAAACCCAAACCAAACAAATTTCCTCTTGATAAAAAACTGTATTTATTTGTTCAGTGACAGAACTTACAATGCCTACAACTTTTTCTCACAGTACTCTCAGTCTTTCACTGCTTAAATAGTTCAGAGCTGCCACATCTAAAGTGGATTTGTCTTTGATGAGTGAGTTATCTGCAGTAGAACACAAAGGATGCTTCTTCATCTGCATGTGTTTTCTCAGAGGGTAACGAACAGTTCATTTCAAATGTTTGATATGTAGACACTCACTGGAGACTCACTTAAAGACATATCAGGATACAGAAGTGAATACACAGTAATGACACTGTCATATTCTAATAACAAACTGTTGAAGACAGATATATCAGAAACTGTATAATGCAGAGAATATGTAATGGCAAACCCAGTTATGTGTATGATTTCTGCCCAGGTGTTGTTGGGCTTCTCATTGTGCTAATTTTGGGGCACAGGCAAGGAAATACATCCTGGATTGAAGCTCATCAAGGTATTTCTTTGCACGTAATGGTTCTACCACTCTGTAGACACAGATGACCTGAGGAAATGACAATGCTTTATATTAATCACATGGCTAAATATCTCATCATTTTGATTATATTTCTTTTTCTTGCAGCCAGATTTTTTTTTTCCCCTTTGTGGGTTGTATAGATTTGTCTTTAAATAAATGTTGTCTGGAGTGACTTTTCAGTCATTTAGATTAATAGAATCATAGAACTGTTAAGGTTGGAAGACACTTAAGATCACCCAGTCCAACCGTTAACCTACCGCCACCAAGTCTACCACTAGACCATGTCCTCAAGCACCACCTCTACCTGTCTTTAAATACCTCCAGGGATGGGGACTCAACCACCTCCCTGGGTAGACTGTTCCAATGCTTGATGACTCTTTCAGTAAAGAAGTTCTTCCTAATATCCAACCTAAATTTTCCCTGGTGCAGCTTGAGGACATTTCCTCTAGTTCTATCACTAGAACTATTTAGCTGGTCTGCCTTGGTGTTAGTCATGATTTGTTCAGTAACGTATAATGTGCTTACACTAACCTCTCTTCTCAGGCTATTTGCCTCTTGTTTGAAACTGCTTTCAAATATTTTCTGGTTTGTAACAGACGCTGTGTCTTCTGATCCTTGCAATCAGAGTCAGAGTCTCAGACTGAGATTTCAGGTTCTGTACAGCCATGGACTGCTCCTATCTAGATTGTTCTAAACAGTGTATTGAGAAGCAAAGTGTGTGTTAAACAGACAGGAAGCCTGCTGACAGAGATAACCAAATCACAGAATCACAGAATATTAGGAGCTGGAAGAGACCTTGAAAGATCATCCAGTCCACCCCCCCTGCCCGAGCAGGGTCATCTAGAGTAGATTACATAGGAGCATGTCCAGATTGGTCTTGAATGTCTCCAGAGAAGGAGACTCCACAACCTCTCTGGGCAGCCTGTTCCAGTAATCTGTCACCCTCACAGTGAAAATGTTCCTCCTTATATTAAGATGGAACTTTCCATGTTCCAGTTCGGAACTATTTCCCCTTGTCCTATCACTGGCCATCACTGAGAAGAGCCTGGATCCATCCNCACTGCTGGCTCATGGTCATCCTGCTGTCCACCAGGACCCTCAGGTCCCTCTCACCTGCACTGCTCTCTTACAGGTCAGTCCCCAACCTATACAGTTCCCTGGGTTTGTTCCTCCCCAGATGCAATACCCTACACTTGCCCTTGTTCAATCTCATTCTGTTTTTCCCTGCCTAGCTCTCCAACCTGGCTAAATTCTGTTGTATGGCAGCACAACCTTCTGGGGTGTCAGCCACCGCTCCCAGATTGCCTTACCTGAGATCCAGAAAACCCACATCCACTGCCCTACCATCATCCGTCCACCTGGTTATGTACTCATAAAAGGCTGTTAGATTAGTCAGACATGACTATCAATTTCTACACATACCATTACAAATAAAGCAAAACCTTTGGAACTGTCTTATCAGCAACTGATATAGTACTGGGATCGTCCTGCAATTATTTTCCTTTTGTCCTGCTTCTTGTATTCTCTACTCTTCTGCTGCATTCTTTTCTCTTGTACCCACTTTGGTGCCAGCTTTGGACCCTCCATCCCGGAACTTCTGGTCTTCATAGTTGATGGTGCTGTGGCTCCGCAGCTCCTCTCCCCTCACTCCTGGTTCCAGGGCAGTCTCATGTAGTGCTGCAATGTGAACTTACCAGTTAGGCAATGGCAAGGGCACCCTGAGACAGTAGTCAGTGACACCAGATGGTGGTCCTTCCCTGGGTGCTGAGGGCTTCCTTTTTAATGCCAGCCTCCTTGGAGTGATTGCAGAAAGATGAGTTACTATCTGCAGTGGCTTTGGGAGGCAGAGGCTCTTCTAACCTAATCCTGCTTATCCCACAAGTGCTCATATCCTCTGCTTCTCATAATGTTCCATATTGGAACATTTTCCTTTCTCCTGTCTTGGTTTGTATTGGCAGAAGGAGGAAAACTTCTGGGTGTCAATTCAAGGCTGGGAGCTAATGAGAGAGGGTGGTCGGGCACTGGAACAGGCTCCCCAAAGAAGTGGTCCCAGCACCCAGCTTGTCTGAGTTCAAAAAGTGTCGGGATGCTGCACTCAGTCCCATGGTCTGACCTGTCTGCCCCTGTGTGGGGCCAGGACCTGGACTTGGTGACCCTTATGGGCTCCTTCCAACTCAGAAGATTCTATGATTCTATTATTTCTAGGATGATAAATTATTTATAAATGTTTTGTGGTATTTTATACATTTTATAAAGACTTTAGAACTCTGGAGCTAAACTAAAGAGACTTTAATCTTTATGTTGCCCATTACATATGTCCCTGTGCATGTAGCCAAAAATAATGAAAATTTTGTGAAACCTGATGAAATTTGGCTTTATTGAAGCAAATATTTATGCTCCTTTTATTTTGATTGGGTAACATCACACAGGAAAGTGACTAGAACATGAACTTGGTAACATTGTATTTCAAGGTCTTCATGGGTTCTGGATGGGTACAGGGCTTTAGATATGCACAAGCTTAAACTAACTAGAAGTTCATGGGTATGCCACCAGGATGATGGCATCCCCACATTAGTGGCTCACTCATACAGCTCATAACTTCTTGTAGTTTCTTCTAGTATCTGACTTTTTCAAGTGGTTCTTTTGCCTGGGGGACAGAAAGAGCATAGACAAATGTGGATTAGTGTCCCAGGATCTGGTCAATTTGTGGCCCTTGGACTGTGGGTTTCTATGAAGCTTTGAAATGTCCTATTTTTTCACTGTTATTGAAGCTGAAGGGGAAAAAAAATATTCTCTGAATTTGATGCAGTCAAAATGGGGGAAGGAAGCATGAAAAATCAGTGCTTTCATTTCATTTAACATCTGACTTGTCTGACAAGTTCATTACACTTTCTGTTTCCATTTCTCCCTTAGACTGCTGAATATTGAGCTGTCAATTTATAACTGGAGGGAGTGTCATATTTATTCCCTTGCTGCATCATATAATTGACAGTGAAATCCATTTCTGAAATAAAAATTTAAATGGTTAAAGTATGGTATGAACGATGGGATTTAACGTTCAAAACCTTTACAAAGAATGAGTTTTAACTTCCTGTAACAGTCTTGTAAACAAGGGAGGAAATGCTAATAATCTAAAATCTTGTCATTTGGATTAATTTTAATAACATCATATCAGTCATTTCTTATCTTGGCTGTAACTATAAGTTGGACAACAATATTACAATGATTTTCTACAAGTGGTAAACTGAAAGTAGGAGTGCCAGGAACTGCATAGAGTACATGAGATTTGAGCATGTGCATTTCTTAAAAATTTGCTTTCTTGAGCAAGAAAGTGACATTGAGATGATAGTGATACTTAAAAATCTTTGGACATTATGTTACAAAATTGTGTATATGCCTCCAAAATGCATAGAAGACTTCATTGGTTAAAATTTGTAAACTGAAAATGGTGTGGAACTTATTATCCCTTGGTTTAGAGGAAGAAAAACGTGTGGGTTTTTTGTTGTTGTTGTTTTTATTTATTTTTGTGGGTTTTTTTGTGTTTTTTTTTTTTTTTTTTCCTTTTCAGTTCTATAAGGGATCTCTTCAAAAAAAAAAAACATAGAAACTGAAGACAGTGTACTGTCTTCAGTTGTGATGGAGACTGTAATTAGAGACTCATTTTCCTGCCATACAGACAACTGAGCCTAACTGAACATAATGATGTTTCTATTGGTTGTCTTTTTGCTTTGGGTCAGACCTTGTGAAATGCCTCTTCTTTGGCACATATTCAGTGTCAACTCTTTTTAGACTTCTGCTTGGTGTCAACATTTAAGAGTGCTCTGGGTTACTGTACAGCATTGCCCGGCATTGTGTTTCCTCACTGTTACCTTGACAGATTCTGTGATACTGACACTGGGCAGATGCTACCCGTTACCTCCTAAGGTCATGAGCAGAGCTCTGTAATGTAGAATGAAATGTCTTGACACTACCAGAGAGCAAAGATAGGAAGGAAACACGTTAATCCATTTCAGAAACTGGTTTCCTGCCTTTTGTGTTTTCTTCCTCAGGAACTTGCTTTCTGCAAGGATATCAGTGGAAGTATACCCTATTAAAGAGGCTCTAATTTTTAATATTTATTTCTCTTCTCTCTTTAATGACTGGCATAAAGCATTGATACCCTTTCAGATCACATCACACCTGGCCAGTCTCTTACTTTCTCCATATCTAAAGCTAACATGGTTGTCACATAGATCACTACCAGCTTTTGCCCTCTCACTCCAAATGTATCATGAAGATGTGGACATGTCTGTGTTTATTTATTTCCTGTGCATAATTAAACCACATGTAGAATACAGGTTTGACCAAGTCTTCCTCATAATAACTGTCTGTGCTCTGCTTTTTTTCCCTGTATATGTAAGAATTGTCTGCTGAGTTAGAGTGGTTAGATATATATAGGGTCCCTTTTACCTAAGGGAAACTTTCAGAAAGGTTTTATGTTGAGACGCTAACTGCACAGAAAAAAGAACAAACCCCACACTTTTCTTAAAAAAAAAAAAAGAAAAAAAGCACCACGTGTGTGCTTTCACATCTTTTCACATTCTTTTCTCCTGTGAGATTGCTTGGTTTGTATGTGTACTCCATAAGACACTAGAACGAGGCTTCTGGTATAGTGACTACAAATGACTGCAAAGGCTTTTCAAGTCATGCTGATGACCTTTATACATCTCTAATAGAGAGCTTTTCTGCCTAGACATTAATCTAAGGTTAGTAGTAACTTTTTTAGGATTCTGATATTTGTATACAATTTTCAGCTTACTTTAAGGTAAATCATACATCATTATATAGCTCAGTTTGATCTCTGGACGTCAGCTCATCCAGTCTTCCTTCTTCATATCCTGGAAGTTTGATCAGGGTCATGTCCATTTGGATTTTGAATATCTTAAAGAATGACAACTTGGCAATCTCTTTGAGCTCTTGTCCTACTGTTCGACCTTGTCATGGCAAAAGGTGGTTTTCTTTAGCTATTTTCCCTCCTACATCTTGCATTTGTTCTGTAACAAATCTTTGCTGAGCATTAAAAAAAAAAAAACTCTGACTCCATGCTATCCATTACTGCCCATGAACAGCTGAATATAAAATTTGAACCCCCCTTTATCTCTCTCTTTTCCACCAAAAGAAAACCAAACCCTGAGCTGCCCCATCATGCTATATATTACACAGCACGACAATCAACTTTGTAGCTCTTAGCTGGACTCATTCCAATCTGTTAAAATCTGGGTGACTCTAAAACTGGAAACAGAACCACATACATGGTCTCACAAGGGTTGAGTAGAGGGAAATTGGAGTTTTACATTGCCTTTGGGTCTTTATACATGACTCTCATAGCTATGTGTATGTACATTATACATATACATACCTATGCACACATGAATATCTTATCAATCTTCTGAGTCAAAGGGTCAATTTCTGGTAAGGTAGTTTCCAAGAGCATGTGTATGTTAGGTTTCAGATTATATTGTTGTTGGCATCACAAACTTATTGAAACTGAAGAAAAGGAACATGATCATATTAAAAAGGATGAACATATGGATTGCTGAAGGGATTATAAGCAGTCTAAAACTGAGTCGCAGTACAAAATTTACAGCCAAGGAAAAACACATCACTCTGCACCAGATATAAAACATTAATGTGCACCTTAACATATGGGAGGAATATCTGCATATATTTACAGAAATAAATAAGCACAGGTAATGATATCTTTCCCAATGAGGATTGACAGCAGTAAAAAAGTCTTAAAGACCTCTAGTTGAGGGAGGAAAACAGGAAGGTTGAGCAGTGAAAACCTTTAATGGAAGTGACCACTCCTCTGGAAACAGCGACACAATTTTACTGAAAAGTTAAAGAAGGAACTTTTTTGCTTATTTCTTTTGTTCTAACAGAGTTTAGCTGTCACATTTTTTTATTGATAGAAAATGAAATACATTTTGAAGTACTAAATCTGTACTTTGTGGCATTCATTAACTTAACTACAAAAAGGAAAATAGATTATATTGCTATACCAGGATTGTCGGGATTGTCTATCTTCTAATCTCCTCTCACGTTACTGTTAGTAATTACGGAGAACATGCTGCTTTTACTGGAATCTCTCAAGGCAACTAATTACATGGCTCTAATTAAGTGATTTGTTATGCAGACTTGAAACTTTTCCTATTTCATAAAAAGTGACTTTATAATGTCTTTAGGAAGTGGTTAATTCTATCATTAAAAAGTCAAGAAATATCAAAACTTGGTTTTGCCTCCAAAGAAGAAAATGGGAATATAAATTGCTTCTTTTTGCTATTTTTCTTCCTGAAGAGGGTAAGATACTGACAGTATCCTGATGTTCTCTTTTTTTTTCACTTAGAAAATTCTAATCTCTCTAAATGGGGGAATTTACAGAAACATAATGTAGCAAAAAAGATTTAAATGAGCTTTAAGACACTTGGCATATTTAAGAATGAGCTGTCTGTGGAGTTTTTAAGAAATCACCAATTAATCTGAATTTAATTTCTAGTAGATAGCTTTACCTACAAGACAGAACCCCATTTTACATCATGTGCAATGATTTCTCCTAAAAGTGACTGTGAGGCATAACAGTTGTATTATGCATTGCCTTTTCTCGATGTCTTGGAAGTCTAAGGAAAAGTAAAATATTTGTATTTTTTTTTAAATGGTTCATAGAGCAGTGACAGATATAAAAGGTGAATGTCAGGATGATT
>VXBZ01008094.1:26067-45645 GCA_013399135.1 Heliornis fulica | reverse complement strand
AGAAGTCCTCCCCCTGTACTCTGCCCTTGTGAGACCACACCTGGAGTATTGTGTCTAGTTCTGGGCCTCTCATTCAAGAAGGACATATAAAGCCTTGAAAGAGTCTAGTACAGGACCACCAAGATGGTGAAGAGAGTGGAACATCTTCCTTATGAGGACAGCCTGAGGGAGCTGGGTCTCTTCAGTTTGGAGAAGAGGAGACTGAGGGGTGATACCACTAATGTTTATAAATATGTAAAGGGTGAGTATCAGGAGGATAGATCCAGACTCTTCTCAATGTTGGCCAAGGAGCAATGGTTCCAAGCTGGAACATAGGAAGTTCCATGTGAATGTAGGTAAAAGCTTTTTCACTGTGAGGGTGACAGATTACTGGAAGAGGCTGCCCAGAGAGGTTGTGGAGTCTCCTTTTCTGGAGACATTCAAGACCAGTCTGGACACATTCCTGTGTGATTTAATCTGTGTGATCCTGCTTGGGCAGGGGGTTTGGACTAGATGGTCTTTCGAGTTCCCTTCCAACTCCTGAAATTCAGTTATTCTGGGATTCTGTGATAAGGAGAAATAATGCAAAGCTGAACAAGTCAGAAGTATATCATAAATGTAAGCACTATTCTACCTCTTTAAATTCTGGACTTAATAAAGAAGTGTAAGGTCTTTACCTGAATAGACATGGCATAGAGGAAGAAATAGCTAATGTAATAAAAGGAATGTCTAAATGTTTCAAAAGCTACAAGAAAGTTACAAGATCATGATGTGTAGTTGGCAACTTTCAAACTGGTTGCACAGGGAAAACTTACAAGAAAAACTATGACAAAGGAAATGGGAGCAATCTGTATCTGTTTGATTTATCTGAAACACCTACCATCAAAAGTGTCAGCAAATGAATGTCAATATCCAAGTCAATTTCAGGGTTATCAGAATCATCTCATGGAAGGAACAGAAGGTTAAAAAAAATTTAAAAAGAGTAATATGACATACTTAAACAAAAATAGCTATTTAACCTCCTAGAAAACCCACAATACCACAGAGGATATTTTCAAAGAGTGTGCAATATTCCATAGTGAGATGAGGCTCTGTGAAAATAAAATACAATACTTGAAAACGTTTCAATGATAGTGAAACTTGGGAGTTTCACTATCATTGAAACATATTTCACTATCATTGAAACATTGAAACAACTGAGGATTTACCAGACTCATATCCGGCACTAATGTGAGATTATGAAAGGGATTAGTTTCCATGGTCTATAATCACAGAGACAATTGAAAAATGATCTGAAATCAAGGAGATTTCTGTATTCTCACTTGTGATTTTATGCAAATGCTCTTAATCTGGTCATCAGAAGGCATATAGAAGGTCGAGGAGATAATTGTGGACTTTGAGGCATTAAGAAAAAAAAAAATCAACAGTACAACCAGGTCTAGGCAATTATAGACAACTACAGACTATTCAGTAGATTGCCAGTAGTTTAACATACTTTGGTATACTGCCAGAAGTTTAACAACCATAAATCTCAATATTAAAATTTCAGGGCCAGTAAGACTGTGAAAAGGGAAGAGAAATACAACAAGTCTATTAAGAAAATGTAGTAAATTAGTGAAATCCCAGTGATCTCATTATGCAGTCTTACAGTTTTTGTGCTGAAAAAGATAAAAAATTATCTTCATCACTTTGAAGTCAATTCCTATGCTGTTTGAAATAGTTCTTACAATACCATCAATGCCTACTGCTAATTTAAAGCTAGCAACATCTAAACAAGAAAATGAGAAACAATGAGGGAAAGTACAGGGGAAAAAGAAGCAAGGTGGTCAAAACCATGATTTACAGTGCTTCACTGAATCTTTAAGGACTACTCCTTTTCATTAACTGTCATATCTTTCCACTGCCTATCCACTTGTATTTAATTTTAAACCATATGTTGAGATTTAGTGTGCATTGGTTTTCATACTTCCCTTAGTTATTTGCAGTATTTCAGCTTTTTTTCTTAGTTTTTTCTCAGCCTTTAGTGCAGGGACCAGAAGAATAGAAGTGTATCTGCTTCCTGAGAGTATGTGGTTAATATGTAGTTTCAAAGACTATGGAAAGATACAGGAAAAGTAATGAGCTAAACCAAGATTCATAAACCTTATGTAAATGGAGATGAATGGTAGTAAAGAACAAAGTTCTCAGGTCACTGAGTGCTGCCTCACCCACAATCATGGTCATAAAGAGGACTTTCCAACAGATCCTTGTATCTGGAAAGACAAGACAAACAAGTCCTATGGGAAAGTGCACACTTAAGGTGGGGCATTTGAGGGAGCTTGTGGAAATGCACAATACTTCTTATGGTGTGTATTAAGGGAATGGTGGAACTGTGCAAAACCTATTGTAAAATAATTCAGGGCAAGGCCAAAGTTGAGGAAAAGAAGGAATTGAGGCTGATCGGGGGAAAACCAGGATGGAGGGCAACTAAAGGTCTGTAAGTAAACATGCTGCTGGGCAGGCTGCGTGTCTGTCCAAGCCCTTCACTAGATCACACTGTGATCTACCCTATCTTCTTATTAAACCACGCTACTCACAGTTTCCATGTAAACCTGCTCTCTGTCTTCCATCGGTGAAAGTGCGATTCATAAGCTGAATCAGCCAACAGGTAGAAGGGAAGATGCATCTAGCCAGGGTGTGAGTTGATGTCCAGAAAAGGGGTAACCCAACACAGTTATTAGACAGTCTTAAAGTCATTGAGGGTTCTGTGAACATCCATGTATGTATAAATAAAGTGAAGCTGTGTATGTTTCTCAGTAGGAAAATTCAGAACTTGTCAGCTGGAAATAAAGGAACAGTGTTGAACCAAATTACTTGTGCATGAATTTTCCCAAATGCTGATGAAATAGCTGGTCTCTGCTGGTTTGTGTGGGTGACCATGTGCACAGGGGCAACTCTGGGACAGCTGCTCAGCCTCACACATCAGAGGAGCAGGCAGAACAAAGAGATGACAAATCCCTTCTCTCTGAAATAATATCTATAATAATTGGCTACCCTTAACTCTTGATTTTTCTGCTTCTCTAGCTGTGAATGTCACATTGAGAATCTACCTGAATAATTGTACATAGTTAAAGTACCTCTTTAATAACTAATGGTTAAAAAAAAGAGATTCAGATTATTTAGTGCAACAGCTCTTCCCCACAGCTGTGTACAGCTGTGAAGTCTATCAACTTACATGCCTGAAAACATAAGAAACAATAGTAAAAAACTGTTACACTTGCAGATTTCAAGATTCAACAAGTAAAATATCCATTAGTGGAATTCCTATTAATAATAATTGTTTCTCAAATCAATCAAAACATTTTAATTCTTTCTAATACACCTTCTCCAAATCTTTGAACACTGAGTTTTGTTGACTTTAAATTATTCCACTTAATTGTACCTCTATAATTTCTGGTGTAATAGCAAAACTAATTTATCACAATAACATGTGAATAGCTAAGCCTGTTTTTGTTTAGAAAAAAAAAAGGCTCTTCAAGATTCCATCATGCATTGCATTCTGATTAATGTTTTTGTATGTTTGTTCTATTGCAGGTATATAATTTTAAAGAAATTCTGTCTTAGTGTGACATCTTTTTGATTCTAACTGGTCAAAGTGCTGTCTTCAACAACTCTAAGTTTTCATTTTAATTTATGTAGTTTTCAAATTAACTACCTGTCATTTTCTATCATTATATACACATGTCCATTTTTTCTAATCATATTTTCCCATATGAACTGAGAGTTCTCAGAAATCTTTAAACCCTTTTTTTTTTTATATTGTCATTTAACTACAGTTTATATTGCTCAAAAGTCCTACTTAACTGCTATAATGAAAACTGTGACTGACAGTCCTCAGTTGACTTCCATCATCTTTCTTCAAAACCACCAGTTGGAGCCATCCATATGAACAGCATCAGTTTTGTTTCTACAAGTAATATAATTACTTGTTATCTGTACAAATAAATAAAGTATTAAAAAAGTGTTGGAATCAAAACCAAGAAGAAACACCCTTTCGAACTATTTTTGCTCTGGCAGGGGGGTTGAACTAGATGATCTTTAGAGGTTCCTTCCAACTCCTAAACATTCAGAATATAAATATAATTAGTAGGAAAAAATAGCAGTTAGAAATATAGAATAAAGGAAATCTTTACATGCATTCAATACTTGGATGAGAGTTCTCTAAGAGAGATATCAATTTTATCATCGAAGTTGCCATTTTGCCCTCTGGTGAGTGGTCTTTCCATGATTAGAGACATCAAAATCTGAGCTGAACTCCCAAGCACATTGCTAAATTATATGCAATTTATTTAGCAGTTACTGTGTAATTAGTGTATCTTAATTTCAGCTATTGAGTTCCACATGTAAGATTTATAATTGCAAGATCAATTTTCAGCTAGTTGATTTCACTAGTAAGAGTTTTGCTTGTGGAATTTTAAAATACTATTTTTAAAATACTATTTTTAAATGACCGTAGTAAAGAGGAGTCCATTAGTCAGCTTTAAATTAAAATTGGCACATCTAGAAATGTTTAAGACGCTAGGGACAGAAGAATGTTAAAACCTGTGCTTGAAACCAAGAGAACTGATTCAGAAGACTCATTTCAGAAGATGTGTGTGCATATGTGCATGTGCATGTCTGCTTCTATATGTAATTTTCACTAAATAAGCTTATTAGTTACCAAAAAGTTTGTGGTTTTTTTTTTTTTTTTAAAGAATAAATCTCCATACAAGAAACATATGGAAATGAAAGAAGCAAAAATCATTTATGTCAAAGCCTGGAATTACTTAGAAAGTTCTACTCAGAGCTGAGAAGTTTTCTGATTTATATAGACCTACAGGAATGAAAAAAAAAAAAAAATCTTTACCACCCCAGCAGTCTTCATAAGCTTCTGTATTGCAGAAACAGGAAACATTTTAATGAACTGCTCTTCAAAGCAGATAATGGGCTTTGGAGAGAACACTAATCAATCTGCGCATTTTGACTGCACTCGTTGCCAATGGAGTCTGTAACAGCAGCCCTGTCCCTGTTAGGAAAAAAAGTTAAAAAAAATAAAAAAGGAATGTCAAATCTTAGTAGCCAGTGCAGGTTCATTATCTAGTATTGCAGTTTTCCCTTCCAGGGTAAGGAACCAATTTATTTTTACCAAAGTTAAACTCAGAAGTTTGATACCTACATGAACTAAACAATTGATAGAAGCAATTAGAGGAAAAGTTGTACAGGCCACAACAATCTAATAATCAGAGAACAGAGAAAGAATCCGGACAGAAGGAAAGAAGAAAAGGGAAGGCAAAATTCAGTGAAATAATGAGGCCGTGAAATACTTGAGGTAGGGGATTCCGTCATAGGGAGAGAAACATTTCTATGCATACAAAAAGATAGCCTCCATTGTCAGCCAACTGTAGTTAAACTTGTAGAAACATATGAACCACACCTCAGAATGTCCTTCTACAGCATCTGGTGCAGATGGTCCACTCAGTAGCTTCCCAATAGGATTTGCAGGTGAGCCAAGACCAGGGCAGAAAATTCCAACATGCAGTTAGTTCCCCGCTGCCAGTGAAGTCATGCATATAGACACATCACTTCATGCATCCAGGGAAATGGGGCATCCAGAATTAGCTTTCTTTTTTTATTTATTTCCTGAAAATATTACTTACATATGCTTTTGTATTAGCATTTTTTAACAACTTGATTGATAATAAAGACAAACTATTTTAGTGTTAATTTTCTCAGTTGGATTTTGATTGAAGCCACTAGCATGATTTAGGAGTCCACATGGAATTATTCTTCTACTCAGGGTAAGTGAATCAAATGAAATTTAAGTTGGTGCCTTTCTGGAAAAAAAAAAAAAAGACTCATATTAAGATAATTTTGAGTTATTTGGAATAGTAACAATAATAATAGAGATGGAAATAAAAATTCTGTAAAATCTCTTTCAACCTTTACTATTATGCCAGCATCAGCTATTCAGCTTTATTTGGAGTATAAAGCTACAAGATAGGCAAAATTTAAGAATGCTTGTGTATATTTCCCATAGTTAGTTATGATTATATACTGGGCAGGTCTAGAAACATGATGCTTAGTGTCTGAATGAGACCAGACATTTCTCTAGAGAGGCTTATAAGTAACCCCTTTTCTCTCACTTCATCGAGTTGTCAAAATTCATGGCAAAGTACTATTACTTTTCAAAATGCAGGTAAAATTCCCAAAACTCACAAAAGAAAATATGGCAGAAACCTGAGAAAACAAACATACCTACCACACCCCATCACGCCATCCCCAAATATGAAGAAGTTATTGGGAGAGCAAACCCAGAGATATCTGTTTAAAGAGAAAAAAAAACAGATCAATAAAAGCCACCACTCCTACTTTAGTAAATTGGGGTCAGGCTCATGTAAATTAACAGATACTTCCATTGCACAAAATAGTACTGTGTTAGATTGACACCAGTGTAGTTCATATTTTCTAGGTATTAAGAAATATTAGCATTTTGCAACAAAAAATGCGTTTGTAAAATGGTACGATGCAACGGCACACCAAGGGAGGTAAATTGTTTCCTGGATCCCTCAATGATCCAGTACACAAATTAACTGCTTCTTTCCGATAAGCATGTATTTAGTTTCGAAATACCAGATTCTGTGGTTATCGCTGTTGTCTAACTTCACCAATAATAACTCATTCACAAGAAATTCGTGATATCTATCCAAGTAACAGAAGTCCTAGTCTGTCTGTTCACTATCTATCTAACCTTCAAATTCCCCTCAGAAAAGTATTCTGCTGCTTTAGATAATCAATATGTAATTCAACAGAAATATAAAGCTAGGAACAGCTAAAATTCAGCTGAATTAAGTACTGCGAGTTCACAGCCTCCATTTTAAAAACCTTTCTTTGTAGCTGTAACAGAAATTGCAGTCAGCTATAGTGGAGTTCTACAGACTGCAGGCCTTGCAATAAAGAGATTCAGGTTAGTTGTGGTGTTGCAGAAAATATCAGAACCTTGATTGCAGTGAGCATTGACTTCAACACAAATAAGTCTATTCTATGATCGTGACCAGCACTTCTGCGGAAGGAAAACCTTAAGTGGGGTTTGTATCAAATTGTTTGACACAATATGAGGTGAGATTACGATTAGCTTCTCCGTGGGTGAGTATAACAAGCAAACTAAAATTAAACAGCAATTTTTACAACTGTAGGTGCAGTAAGCTATCTTCACATTAAAGACTCCTATCAGTTTAACATAAGAGGAAAGAAAATGCATGCATTCCACAGTTTTATTAGAGTAAGCCTATTTAAAACCCATTTTCTTCTCTCTTTCTCTCATGTCTGTAAGGCACCTGTCACCTTGGAAAATAATTCCCTAATTTAAGTAGATACAATTTAGGTAAACATGTCTGTCCTTGTTACCAAATGTACTACTGCCCTCTGCCAGTTAGTGTAAAATTGTAGAGTTTGTTTGCCATGCACAGAAGAAAAAAAAACCCAACTTCATTCAAAACAATAAAATTTACCATTAATTTGGAAATATGTAAAGTTTCTAAAGCCAAGCAAATGACAAAAGTATAAATAAATAATTATTTAAAACATAGCAGAATGTAACGGACATAATGGTTTCTGTGTCTCTCTGCTGTGTTAAGAGGGGTGTGGTAACCCAGAGGAACTCTTACATGCTTGGGGTTGGACAGAAGTATGCCATAGAACATGCACTCGGAAAACTACCATCACCTTCACAAGCCACTCACAGATGCAAGAGGCTTAATTGCAGCCACAGGGAGTGGGAGGATGAGCTGTGACTCATAGCTTCCCACAGCTGCCTGGTCCCACAGGCTACCCACACCTGGGGCTTGTTGATAGGTGGTGGGAAAGGAACAGAACCATCTAAAAAGGTTCCAGTGTGAACAGCTGGGAGGGGCAGGTGACTGGCATACAAGATGCATTGCAGTTAAATTTACCTAGATTATGTCTGGAGCCACCCTTTTTCTCAGCCAATGTAGTCTGGATGGGCAGGTTGCATGTACTGCTTGCAGCCATTCCCCCACCAGTAGCCATGCCCCTGCCTGTCTATGGGCACTGTTTGGCTTGTACTTATCATCATCCATGGACCTACATCATGACCTAGCTTTGACTCTTCTGCAACTCTGTGGTAGTGCTTGATGCCCAGGAATGGTGCTGCCTTGGATGGCCCCAGCCTACCCTGCACCCAAGATCTCATGAGTCCGTCCTATGCCTTGAGGACTTTCTGTCACAATATTACCATTATTCAGTGATTAACTATTCAAAAGGAAAAACAAAAAAAACCAAACAAACAAACAAAAAAAAAAACCAAAACAAAACCCAAAAACAAACCCCAAAACCCTGATTGTGAAAAAGTAACACTTCCCTGTGGTCTAAAGAAGAAATTGTCTTACATTCAAAAACTCGCTTTCATTTGAATGGAATATGAGTATTTCATGGTCATTACTCCCGTGGTAGTAGCAAGATTTTAAGATATAATCATAATTCTCTTCATTTTATGCCACAACATTTTGAAACAACTATGGAAATGTGTATTTTTTTCTCAGTCACCATCTAAGGTAGAGACCAAAATCAATGCAGCCCAGAGACCTCTGTCCTCCTAAATTCACAATTCTGTATCTGAACATGGCATTCAGATTTCTTTTGCAGCATTTTACAGTGTTCTGCTACAGATTCCGATATCTTTGTTCTAATACAAGTTATAATTGGTCCCTAACAGATCTCTCAAAGCACAAATATAAAAGTGAGTTGTTGCTGGTTTGGTTTTGTTTTGTTTTGGCTTTTTTTTTCTTCATGTTTATCTTCTTGGAAAGATATCTTGAGAAAAAAATACTCTTTCCCCACTTCATAACTATATAGTACTCTGTCACTTCCTAAAAAATCTCTTACAGAAAAGAGATAACTACAGAAAAAAACATAACTACAGACACAAGGGCTATTTACATGTTTTTTAATATTTCATTTGAAAACAGAGATAAAATTACCAACTTCTGTGGGCTTTGAACTTTCTTTAAAATAAATATTAGACAGGCCACCTACAGCAGTGTGTACCCTATATTCAGAATATACATCAGTGTTCTAACTGATAGTAACAGACACTGTTATACTTAACATTTTCTCAGATCTGTACCAAATGTGAAATAAGTAGCAGTTGGGAAAACAAGCATATGAACAAGATATGACATACCAACAGAATTTTCAGATTCCATATACAATGTCAAATTCATGTAACTGAAGCTAACATCGCTAGCTTCCAGAAACTGAGTCAAGTCAAGGCTCTCCTAACCACAGGGCTTTATTATCCAATTAAAGATGATAATGTTAAATGGTGAATATTTAATGCTGCAATAACAGAGAAATGTTGTAGCTCCCTGAACCTGTGTAATAAAAACAGCCAATCAAACCATTAGCACTGCAGCTAAATGCTCTTTATTAATTTGAATCTTTCTTTTGTGTGAATTATTGGCCAACATGTCCTCTTTTATAATCACTTTCCTGGTTTAATTTTCAGGAATCTGAGAACCAGAAACACCGCTTACAGGACTTGATCCCTTTTGTTGTTTAATATTTGTTTTTCTGGAGTATACTTGGTATTACAAATACCATGGTGATGATAAACAATCATTTTTATAACAAGTTATAAGCTATGGCATATTTCACATAGGGTCATACTGAAAATTAAAATATAAAATATACTAGCCAAGTTTTAATTGCATATGAACCTTAATCATGTATAGAATTGATGTAGTAAATTAACAAGTAACTTGACAAGTGAAGAAGACAAGTCATTTAATGCTTCACGTCTTATTTTTCAGATGTTTCATAGTCACCAAACTTTTACTCTAGAGAAAAAATTCCCATATGCTCAATCCAAAAGTAAAGTAAGCTCCAGACATGAAAATTTCTTTTCCAAGGTAAAATCTGTGTTTCTAAAAAACATAAAAAGAGATTTTGAAAAAACAGAATAGATTTTGGATCTAATATGCTACCAGTCCAGGTGTACAATGATGTTTTCTGTGTCCCTTTGTCCAGAATTTTTTTTTTTTAATTTTTCTAGAGGGCTCATTGACAAGCAAAAGTGAGGTTCAGTGTTGACCTGCACAGAGCATTGCCTGGATCTGTGGAGGAATTAAAGAAAGAATCATTAGAAAAACCAACATATAATATGGGACACAAAATTAAAAAAACTGCATGGTGCTATATGTGAATCACTGGTGAAATGCTTGTGGTTAATGGATTTTTAATGCAGTGAGTATTTTATTTTTTATTTTTTAATAAACTCAGCAAAATATTTTCAGTTGTGGAGAATGCATTGCTTGTATGACAAAAGAACAGCTGACTTTCCAATGCAGTTGCTGTGGCTATGCTACATCTCTTTGTATACAATAAGTATATTAGTGATATTGTAAATCTTTGTAATAATTTTGTGCAAAATGTTCCACTCTGCAGATATCTGAAGACCATTAACCTAAACACCAGACTATTTACAGATTACGCTGGCTAGCTCGTTTCAATAAACTGTTTGCAAAGTGCTATTAATAGCCAACATCTGAAGAATTTCTACTTGAAACAAAGTGTCAGTGGTTAGAATCAAAGTTATTAAATGCTTATGTGAGCCTACATTAAAAAAAAAAAGGGAGGGGGAAATACAGGAGAGAAGGCTAACAGCCATCATGCTAAAGATTCTAATCATGCTAAGATTGGCCCTGAGCAACCTGATCTAGCTGAGGGTGTCCCTGCTTCTTGCAGGGGGGTTGGACTAGATGACCTCTGGGAGTCCCTTCCAACTCCAGCCATTCTATGATTCTATGATTCTATGATTCTATGATTCTATGATTCTATGATTCTATGATTCTAATAAATTTGGCTGAGTATCATATGAAAAATTTAACAGGGTTATTCAAGCAAGATGTGAATAAGAGGTAATCAATATGGTTATACTGCATGGAAGACTGATAGAATATCAATTCCAATGAGAACAGCTCTTCAATAATATAAAAGCAGTGTTAAAATGATAAGGAATTCTAAATCTATTTGGATACACTGGAATCATTCAGTGTATACACACTTTGAGAAAGGTGATAGAAGTTATCCCTCAGTCGCTATTGCTTCAGGGAGAAAGGAAGTGATGCCAGTACATAACATTAAGTCTGTGCTAACATCTATTCAGAGATAATAATATGGATACTATATACTAAGACATTTGAGTGATACCACGCATAAACAAGTCCTATTAAAGTCAATGGTTAAAATTCACAGCTGGCATAGTCTCTTTGTTTGAGTAGAATCATTCCATGAAATGAACCCCTGCATTATTACACAGACTAATGTTATCTTCCTTGATGAATGGGTTCACTTCAGTTACAGAGGTATGAGAAACCCTACGTTCCAATACTTCTGCAGTTGCAAAAAAATAAAAAAAAAAAACATGTGATTTTACAAAGTCATTATATACACTTCATGTGTCACTTAAACATAAGCAATTAATGCCGTTTCAAATACCTGATGATATCCAGGCTAGAAGTTAGGATATAAAGAAAAGTATATCTGGACTACTGTGTCCAGTTCTGGGCCCCTCACTTCCAGAAGGACATACAACTCTTTGAGAGAGTTCAGCGCAGGGCAACTACGATGATTAAGGGAGTGGAACACCTCATTTGTGAGGAAAGGCTGAGGGAGCTGGGTCTCTTCAGCTTGGAGAAGACTGAGGGGTGACCTCATTAATGTTTATAAATATATAAAGGATGAGTGTCACGAGGATGGATCCAGGCTCTTCTCAGTGATGGCCAGTGATAGGGCAAGAGGAAATGGGTCCAAACTGGAACATAGAAAGTTCCATCTTAATATAAGGAGGAACTTTTTCACTGTGAGGGTGACAGGTTACTGGAACAGGCTGCCAAGAGAGGTTGTGGAGTCTCCTTCTTTGGAGACATTCAAGACCAATCTGGACACTTCATTAAGTGATCTACTATAGATGATCCTGCTTGGGCAGGGGTGTTGGACTGGATGATCTTTCAAGTTCCCTTCCAACTCCTGATATTCTGTGATTCTGTGATAATTCCATCCATGTGGATTTCTGATATTTGAGGATCCTGGCTGTTTATATTATGGCAACTAAAGACCACTCAAAAAAGTTTCAAGGGAAGTTTAAAATTTAAAACTGCGCAGATGTGCATTTTCATAAATGTTGCATACTTGGGCCAGTAGAGATGGACAGTTCTGTTGACACTCAAAAGTGGTCTGAAAGGAAGAAAGGGCACCAACTGATATATTGCAGAATTATCCCAAAATACCTATGACCTAAATATGGTTTAGCTACATATATATAAACTGCATATTACATACTATACTGCTTGGATACAGTGTAAAGAGATTGCTCACTATTTTCAGTGAGAACCATTTAATGATGAAATAGAGGAGCAATGTAAACTGGAAAACATTACCTAAGGTAATTAATAAACACATTACCTAAAATTACCTTTTAATCAAAAGGCTCCAATTTACTTAGCCAGCTATATACAAGATTCTTATAAGAATTAAACTGTGAGGTATGTGACATTTGTTAAGATTTCTTGAACTTCTGAGAACTGCTGCTAGTTGCAAACAGGTTGTGGGTTTTTTACATTAAATCCTGGATGCTGAGAATTTACTCAACAACAGACATGGTAAGGCAATGATTGAGATTTGCTCCATATTATATTTTACCACAGAACAGATTCAAATCCCTGTTCAAAGATTAGAAATGCTCTTCTTTCCTCAGTAACAATGTAACAGTTTTTGCAAGGACTGCTTTAGAGGGTATATAGATCCGACTACCAGTAATTCTTAGCTGAGAGAATACTACTGTTTCACCGTCATGTAAATAGATATACGTTAGCACCTCAAACATCGATTCTTAGAATTTCTTCCTGCCATCCACTTGACTATATAATTTCTGTTACATCCTGTACTGCAAATGGTGTAGAGTGTTGTTGCCAAGATGCCTGGTCAAACATTTGCCCATCAAAGTGCAAAGAAGCAGTTTTATGTGTGGGAAAAATGTAGAGTTCCAAAGCGAGTACTAATTGATAAATGATAGTTGAACTTAAAATTGAAAAATAAAATAATCTAAAGCAATAAACAACTCAGTTGAATCCATACTGGAATGAAGTTTAGATATTATAAATTGACCTGGGAGACCTCAATACAACAGCAGACAAAATACTGGTGTTTTTTTTCTTGCCAAAGAATATTCTTTTGTTTGTGGCTTTTTCATACATTAGTAAAATATTAATCAAAGGAATATAGACCTAGGTTCAACATGCTTAATTTCCTAACACTCAGAATGGTCTAGTTCCTGACATTTAGATTCCGGTGATGTTTATACAATGGCATATGATATACATTTAAACATTTATATAAAATAGTAGTCTTAGAGAAACATCAATTTTACTGTTTATTTTGAATTGTTTCAAAGGTATGGGTTTATAATTGTTCAATAAACTGTCTAGGGTGTGAAGCTTTAGAAGGAGGCAAAAAGATTGTTGTTAATTGAGATATAGTCCACTTACGGAAATAATTAGATAATACTTTGTAATAATAGTAGTGTGATCTGACATTTTTTGAGATAATGTTAAAATTCCTAGCATTTTCAACATTGTCTTAGTGAATAATGCATGACACAACTACTTCTAATGAGAGAATTGAGGTACCGCTCACTTAAAATGTTAATATGTTAATGTCTGTATAGAGCTTAGCCCATGAGATAAAAATACTCAATTTTCCATTACGTGTTTCTTAAGGTAGAAAACTTTAATGCACTCTCTTCAAACATCCTTATATGTCATTTATGAGCAGGTGCTGAAACATAAGTATGTATTTATATTCAGGAGATAAAAGATTACATAAGAAGTAGTTGCTTGGCCCTAGCAGCCCCAACAGGGCCTGCTATATAAAGATATAAAGATATGTTGCTATCTTTATAATATAGTGATTTTATACAAAACCAGTAAGATGAATAATCATCCTAGTTGGTCACATTATATCTGGGAGAAAAAATAATATAATCTGATTATGAAAAATGTAATATGAATTTTATGTTAATGCATTTATTTCTGAAACTAGGAAATGATATAGATCCTCCTTGAAAGACATTTCTACTGTGTGAACTCCTACATCAGAAAACATACAAATTCTGAAGTTTGTGTTACTTCATTATGGAACAACCATTCTTCAATTTAGTGTTCACATGTTATTGTAGTTGAATACAGTAGTTATTTACATTTTTTGAAACTACATTGCTTAAAATGTACTATCAGTGAAACAACATTGTTGGATAGCATCAAGTTTAACGTCAAATAGTACCTCCTGTATGTAGCAATGACTAACACATGGCACTATGACACATTCAAACAGTTGCTGTGTGCTCTACCAACAAGTGTTGAGAGCAATTCAGAAGGACAAGGAAATACAGCCTTTGAATTCCAAGTTACCTATTTTCAATTTCTTCTATAACAAGACAGTCTTTATTTTTCATCCAAAACTTCTAGGAAATCAGAATGAAAAATAGTGCAATTACATCAGTCAATCATAGAAGCAAGCAGCTCCAGAGCCTGCCCAGACAGGAAACACCAAGGCAGTGGAGGTGTCAAAGCTGCCACTAGGAGTTGGCAGCTTTTCAAAGAGGTGTTGATGCAGCCTGGGCATTGCCAGAGCAATTTCAGCCACTCTCCCACCTAGACATCTCTAGAGAACACATGCCACCAGGAGCACTTGGAACACAGGGGGCAAACAGAGCATGTGTGGCAATTGATGTCGAAAGGTGTGCAAGGAGGACCTCACCACCCTTACAGATGGTAAGAGGTGAGTTGAATTGGTCATAACCCTCCCCATAAGGATGTAGCTATGGTATCTATCTGGCAGAAGGCTCTGTTTGTTCTGTGCCACAAGAAATAAAACAAAATCAAGGTGATCCTCTCTACTCCCACCACCAAGCAGAATGCAGTAGCTTAAAGGAAAGGAGTGAATGGAGGCAAGTTCATTCTCCAGACAGTAGAACGTTGCCCATATTGCCTTCCCACGTACCACTACACAACAATATGAGGATCTGGATGTGGAAGGTAAGTCCACCGATGATGTTAATGACGGTATCTCTGAAGTCAGAAAGGCCTACTCACTATCTCATAACTGCCTTGACAAGGAAGAAATGTCAGGTTAGAGTTTGAGATTACTCTGTTTTGAAGGGAATGGAAGGTCCAAAATGCCAGACAGACCCTCTTAAGGAAGTTTGCTGCTTCCCTCAGGCCTTAGTTATGGACACCACTAGGAAACTTCCTAGTCTGGTATGGTCTTCAGACTATTACCCATTACTGCTCTCCATGCGGGTGATGGTGAAGCTACAACATGCAGTCCAAAGGTCATCAAAAGAGATCTCAAGGCCTTGGGTTGGTTTGTAAAGAAATCTGGAGTAAAGGTAATTTTTAACTCTGCCTTTCCAGTTGGAAACAGAATTATTGGAAAAAACAGATGTAATTGGTCTATTAATGCATGGCTTCTTGCCTAGTGTCACCAGCAGAATTTTGTTTTTTTTTCAATAATGTGATGGTTCACATGGTGCCAAACCTCCTAACATTGGATCAAATTTATCTTTCTCAAAGGGGGAAGATGTTGCTTGCTCTTAAGCTAACAGGGCTGACTGATAAATGGTTAAAGTAGTTGTGAAGGGGGAAGTGGATAACATCAGGCTCACCTGTGACAAGCCATGGGATGACATGCCACGATTAGATTCAGAAGGGACTCAGCACATTGCTCTATGATACTCTGGATACACTGAAGCACACTTGAAGTCTTACAGAGATAAGCCAGGGAATTCTGAGTTAAATAGGAGGAAAAAAGACAACACCATGGCAATCACAGTATCACAGAATATTAGGATCTGGAAGAGACCTCAAAAGATCACTCAGTCCAACCCCCCTGTCCAAGCAGGATCATCTAGAGTAGATCACAATAAACATGTCCAAAGTGGTCTTGAATGTCTCCAAAGGAGACTCCACAACCTCATCTCAAAGGAATTAAGATGTGTTCCTCTACAAAGCTGACACAGCCAGCAACCTATCCAAAGTCCTTCTTCTAGCTGTGGGAAACTGCTATTAACCTGAAATTTGTTGGGATGAGCCCCATGAAAGGAGTGCTGCTATTCATGGCTACAGGTATTTCAGAAAGTACAGATGAGGTAAGATGGGTGAAGGAGTTATATTCTATGTAAGAAACCAAGAAATTGTTAAGAGCTGTCTCTGAAGAGTAGCTATGAGCAGGTTGAATGCTGATGGGTAAGAATTAGAGGAATGGGTAAGAATCAGTTCAGTAGCTAACAATAGGAATCAATTTACTATAGGCTGCCTGATCAAAAGGAGCCTGTTGACAAGGCCCTTTTACTCTACCTGTAGAAAACATTGTACTCACAACATCCCGTCCTGCTGTGGGACTTCAATAACCCCAAAGTCTGATGGAAAAATACCATGATGAGCTGCAGGCAATCCAGGGGACTCCTAGAGTGCATTCAGTAGTCATCCTTCAATATTAAGCCACTCAGACTTGAAATATTTAGGTTAATAATTTAATCTATCAAAGTCTGAAAAAGGTTTTATTGTCATCCAAACAAATTCAGACTTAAATCTATTTTCTCATTCCAGCCTATGAAATCTTATGGGCTTTTGCAAAATCATATCAACGTTTTGACATCTACATGAGAGAATTATTTTAATGAGGTAATTTTTCTTTTCAGTAGGTTGAATAACGCCACCAAGATGATGTTACTACAAAATAACTCAAGAATAGTTAGGAACTTATGGACATATTTTAACCTAAAACGTAGCTAAATTTTGGAACGTGACATGTATCTTTTTTTCTTTGACAAACAATTTTCAATAGGAACTTGAAGACTCCAATCCACTAGTCTCCAAGATTGTCTTCACCTTCCCACGCTACTTTTCCAGGAGATGTCTTGACTATGTTCTCTTCCATCCCACAATTCAGATGTTCACATCCAAGCATTGAAATTAGTATTTAAGTATGTAATATCTACCTTCTCACTTGTTAGACTTCTCATTACCTGCAATTTACCTGTCAGACATAGCCAAGGTTATTTGGGCAGCAGCCTCCAGGTGGTAGTTAGGTACTTTCACTCCATTTCTTTCTAATAAATCTTTTAAGATCATTAACAATTTAGATACCTCATAGTCCTAGATGTCTCCCATTACTTTCTCTCTCTACCCCACATCTCTTTATGTGTAAATAGAAGTTTATCTCAGAAACAAAACAGAACCAGTAACAATGATAATTATAGTGTCCTACAAAAAGGGCTGATAATCTTGTACAGGTTAGAAAACTATGTGGCTATTAGAGATAGAAAATCATGCAGTTTGTGATAGAAAATTTGAGTGAAATAATATTATAAATATTAAAACTAAGACTGTTTGTTGTGGGGTTTTTTCCACTTTGTAAATCAGCAACTTGGAAGAGGTGATTTTTCAGTGCCTTGGTGATGTTTACCACACCCATAAAAAAAAAGGAGCTCGTCGGCATGGTGGAAGACATCAGAGAGAGTTCTGAATGTCTTAGAAAAACAGTATCTTGGAAAGATAGAGGGGCCTGAGTCTAATAGAAAATGATATTAATGTTGACAGATTATTCAGGAAATATACACTGAGATTTGCATTGAGGTTCGGGGAACCAGTTTAATAATGCCCTAAAAGTCCAGTATAATAATTACTTTAGTAGTGGAAGAAATATTTGAAAAGCTTACTAGAAGTACTGAACAGTTTTAAGAGATATGCTAGACAATTTATCAAGGTTAGTTTCACAACTTGTATGGGATAGCACTGGGATAATGCTCCCTTAAAATTTGTTCTTCTTCTGGAAGTGGATATCCCATTATTTCATACTTCTCCTTCACACATACAATACCATATAGAAAATAAGTCGCTAAGTTGAATACTGTATTCTGTTAGATTAGACATGAAGACATTACAAGGAGAGATAGCAAAATATAGAAAAATCAGAGGAAAGCAAAAAGGACAAATTTTCTGGTGACAAATATACGAAAAAGTTGCATATCCATGTAAATTTATGGAACAGTGGTGGTTGTAAGGGGAATGGTAGGGATTAGAAAGTATCTCAGACCACCAGAATAAGTTATTCCATGACCTTCTCAGAGATGGAGGTGAGGCTAACTGTCCTGTAGTGTTCTGGGTCTTCCTTATTTCCTTACTGAAGACTGTATTGACATTTGCCTTTCACCCAGTCCTCAGGCACCCCTCTTATTTGCCATGACCTCTCAAAGATGATTGAGACAAGCCTAGCAATAACATCTGACAGCTCTCTGAGCATACGTTGGTGCATCTCATCAGGGACCACTAATTTGAGATGTTGAATTTGCCTAGATGTCTAACCCAATCCTACTAAATCAAGAGAAGGTCTTCCTTTGCAAGACTTTCTTACCTACCTGGGTATCCTTTAGCATTCAAGACTGATGCAAACCAGGCATTCAGCAACTCTACCTTCTTTGTATTCTCTTTCACCAGGACACCCACCTCATTCAGCAGTGGACCCACATTTTCCCTAGCTTTCCTTTTGCTCCTGATGTACTTGAAAAAGCCCTTCTTGTCTTTGAAATCTCTTGCTAGTTTTAGTTCCAAGTGGTCCATTGAGTCCCTCCATTCTTTGACTACATCCCTATATTCCTCCAAAGTAGCCAGATCATTATTCCACATTCAGTAAACTTCCTCTTCCCTTTGAGTTCTTCCAGGAGTTCCTTGCTCAGTCATCCAATTCTCCTTCCTCCTTTGATTAATTTCCTATTCTTTGGGATGTAGTGAACTTGAGCTTCAAGTAGTGCTTGGATATTGACCAGGTCTTTGGTATCTCCCGTTTCAGTATTGGATCATTATAAAGGGTACTGATAATACTATATATTGTAAAGTTTAATGGGAGTATTTTCACATTATTTTTTGGGGAAGTCCTGGTTTTAAATGTTATTTAGGTCTAATAAGCTTTTCCCTAATCCAGACCCATATGGTGAGCAACAGATCAATGCACGAACCATAATTTCGCTGTCACTTAAATGAAATTTATGATAGGGAGAGAGAAACTCTAAGAACTTGAAACTCCTTTAAAGCATTCTTGTTCTAATTCAATATGTATTTTTTTATTGCTGTTTATCATAGCAGAAGATTCAGCAGAAACTAGTTCAGTATAAGCATTTCTAAGTATAAAATACTTCAAGAATTTTTCCTGAAGAATCAAAACACTCTAGAAACATTTAATTTACCTGAAAAAATCCTAGTGTGTACATATATGGATATCTATAATTTTTTGTTGATTCTGAGGTGAAGGCACACATTAACCATAAGGTTTACAGGAATGGAAGAAAATCCAGATCTGAAATGGATGAGAAATACCTCAGCTTGCATGCTGATGAGGCACATATTATTTTCCTAAGGTTTAAGTGGTTGAGCAGATCCCTGAAAGTTTGTTTTTTTTTTTTTCAGAAGAGCCTTTTCAAGTCTTTTCAGGAAATATATTAAATTCCTG
>VXBZ01008094.1:0-22744 GCA_013399135.1 Heliornis fulica | reverse complement strand
TATTCCCCTTTTTAAAAATGGGGGTTATGTTATAATGAAATAAAATAACTTGTTTATGAAAACTGGATAGATTTTCCTGAATCTCGGAGTATCTAAATTTCTGAAAACTGTAATCAGAGTTAAATATAATTATAAAATTTCCACAAAAAGCTAATTTCTGCTCCATAGCATAATCAGTGATGGTTAAGAGCCTCCATGAAGTGCTTGAGGAGAACATGGGCCTGACTCATCTTCAGAATTCAGGATCATGTAAATGAAGGTTGTCTCCCTTTCAAGAATAGTGTTTTTAATTCCAGAATTCTTTTTTAAATTAACTATTTTCTCTGTCTTATATATGAATATTGTAATTTAAAAGAATCATAAAGAATATAAATTTTTTTTTCTGGGGCAATTTAATTCAATAATTTTCTTCTTTTTATATTTTGAAATATAAAAATATAGAAATATTTTGAAAAATTACATGTCCATTTGTGTAAACAAGTTTTGGTGAAAATCCTTGCAGCACCTGAAATATCCTATTGGTACATCTGAAGAAAGATTACAGGACTCTGTGCACACACAGGCAAGCATAATAACATTGTTTATGTTTGACAGTATTTCTATATGTAAGCTATCAAGCAATCAAAGAATATTTCAACATTTTCTTTCACATGTTTTCTAATGTTACTGATATCTCTCCATCATATTGATGTTTATATTTTAATATTTTAGTAGAAGATTCATTTGTTAGGATTCTATTTTGGTCCATATTCTCACAGTCTCAACTAACAGGCCTTGAGTTTAAGGTTGCATTTACTGAGACTGTGACATTCTTTTACATAAAATTCTGCTCTGTTCTGACACCTGTGCTAGTCAATTCAATGATTAATCATGTTTATATTGTGATCATTATTCAGCCTACAAAATTATAAAGAAGAAGTGGCCCAGTGNATGCTGTCACTCCGTCATAAAAGGCCACCAGGTTGGTCAGGCACGATCTGCCCTTGGTGAAGCCATGTTGGCTGTCACCAACCACCTCCTTGTTCTTCATGTACCTTAGCATAGTCCCCAGGAGAATCTGCTCCTTGACCTTGCCGGGCACAGAGATGAGGCTGACTGGCCTGCAGTTGCCCAGATCCTCCTTATTCCCCTTTTTAAAAATGGGGGTTATGTTATAATGAAATAAAATAACTTGTTTATGAAAACTGGATAGATTTTCCTGAATCTCGGAGTATCTAAATTTCTGAAAACTGTAATCAGAGTTAAATATAATTATAAAATTTCCACAAAAAGCTAATTTCTGCTCCATAGCATAATCAGTGATGGTTAAGAGCCTCCATGAAGTGCTTGAGGAGAACATGGGCCTGACTCATCTTCAGAATTCAGGATCATGTAAATGAAGGTTGTCTCCCTTTCAAGAATAGTGTTTTTAATTCCAGAATTCTTTTTTAAATTAACTATTTTCTCTGTCTTATATATGAATATTGTAATTTAAAAGAATCATAAAGAATATAAATTTTTTTTTCTGGGGCAATTTAATTCAATAATTTTCTTCTTTTTATATTTTGAAATATAAAAATATAGAAATATTTTGAAAAATTACATGTCCATTTGTGTAAACAAGTTTTGGTGAAAATCCTTGCAGCACCTGAAATATCCTATTGGTACATCTGAAGAAAGATTACAGGACTCTGTGCACACACAGGCAAGCATAATAACATTGTTTATGTTTGACAGTATTTCTATATGTAAGCTATCAAGCAATCAAAGAATATTTCAACATTTTCTTTCACATGTTTTCTAATGTTACTGATATCTCTCCATCATATTGATGTTTATATTTTAATATTTTAGTAGAAGATTCATTTGTTAGGATTCTATTTTGGTCCATATTCTCACAGTCTCAACTAACAGGCCTTGAGTTTAAGGTTGCATTTACTGAGACTGTGACATTCTTTTACATAAAATTCTGCTCTGTTCTGACACCTGTGCTAGTCAATTCAATGATTAATCATGTTTATATTGTGATCATTATTCAGCCTACAAAATTATAAAGAAGAAGTGGCCCAGTGGCCCAGGACATCACTGTTTCTACCAGGCTAATAAAAATGTTATTAGTATCTGGCCCAGCTGCAAAGTAGCAAAATTCATTTGCTTAAGCAATACCACCGGCAAACACATCCAAACAATTAGCTTAACATAGTCACTTTCACAGCATGAACAAGAACCTGGCAGCATATTTCTTATGGTTTTCTGAAACACCATAAAAAAATTACCAGTCGATGGCACGGAGATAAATGATGCAACAGTTCCAATGTTTCAGCACGTGTGTACTCGCCTTTTTGTAGTCATATCAAATACTTACCTTGAACAAGGTTCAAATGGTAATAGTTCTGAAATTATGAAAATAAATTGAAACAGATAGGGGGCTATAAGCTTGTTGTGTGAAATCATCTATAGTGCCTATTGTCTCTTATCTAAGAAAAATGACATCTGAGTAAAATGTCAAAAAGCTCACTTTGGGGTGCTCATATTGTACAAAAAGCCTACAAGAGCAGTTATTTTAATTATTTATTAATTTATATCCCACTGTTATGTATCATAGTGTTTTACTGTAGTCAAATAAGATATGCTACTGTAACAATAAGGAACCTCATACACTTCACACTCAGATAAGAGGTAATGTAGGTTTTACTTGACACAAAGCAAAGCCTTTACAATATGAAAATCTCAAGATATACTCTTCATGCATCTCAGAAGTCTAATATTTCTCAGAAAATCATAACATACAGACACAAGACCCACATTTTTAAACAAAAGAAGTTGTTTGGATTTTTTTCTAGATCTGCTTGAAGAATTTCTCTTTTTTTTCATATATACTGATGTATAAAATAAACATGCTTGGAAAAGAAACAGCAACATAAAATTTGAAGGAAAGTATATATTGAGTCACACAGAAAAAAAAAGAAATCTTAACCTGTTTAAAAACCTTGGAAGACTACAATTTAATATTCAGAATTGTTCTTCTCAATTAAAAAAGTTAAATAAACCCTGGACACTCTCTGGTAACAAAAGGAAACTATATTATAAATCAGGTTATATCCAGTTATAAAATAATTATCAAGATATATGATCAATCTCTTCCTTTAAAAGCTAGACTGGTTCATTCTTCTTAATATTGTTTTTTATGACAAACCTTTCTATGGTTTCTACTTGATTGTGGTCTAGGTCCTGCTCTAGCCAGCCATTTTGTCTCATCACTAATGTAAGATGAATATTATTGAAGAAGAAAAATATAATGTCAAAATTTACTGTGTTGCAGTGAAGAACTGAGAAATACCTCTGTCTTTGTAGACATAATTTTAATTTTATATGCCTATCTGCTATCTCAGAACTTTTGCCCTGTGTGTGACATTTTATTAATGTAATAAGTTCCTAACAGCTATTTGTATTTTCACAATGCTATCATTATTATCACACCCTCAAAGAATTAAATGAAGCTCTCAAAAATATAAATAAAACATCTGAAAGCAGGGGAAATTACCCTCAAAGTACATACATAAGCATATAAAGTTCATGAAATAAAGTGTGATGCTATAATGACAGCTGAAAAAGGTTCTAGAAGCAGAGTAAAAACCAGTAGGATTGTAGGGTAAATGTATAGTAACTGCAATCAAAATGTGAAGTCCAGGTGGTGGGGTCCCACAAGAGCAGATTAGAATGGGAGAATTACCTCCCTCAAACTGCTGGACATGATTCTTTTTATTCGTGGTTCTTTTTGTGCAGTCTTGTATATAACTGGCTTTCTGGGCTGCAAGGACACATTGCTAGCTCATGTCTAATTTCTCATCCACTACTATTCCCAGGTCTTTCCTACAAGGTTGTTCTTAATCCATTAATTCCCATACTGTACTGATTCTGGGGATTATATCAAGACCCAGGTGCAGGACCTTGCACAGGGCCTTGTGGAATTTTATGAGGTTCTTATGTGTCCTGTCAGGGTTCCTTTGGATGGCATCCCTTCCAACAAGCTTATCAACTACATCATCCAGCTTGGTGTCATCTGTAAATTGCTGAGAGTGTATTCTATCCCACTATATTATTAAGGAAGACATTAAATAATACTGGTCCCAGTACAATCCCCTGAGAGATGCGACTCATTACTGGTTTGTACACGAGCAATCAGTTACTGACTGTATCTCTTTGGATGCAACCTTCTAGCCAATTCCTTATGCATCATCTGTCCATCAAAGCCATGTCTCTCCAATTTAGCAACATGGATGTTGTTTGAGACCGTGTCAAAGGCCCTACAGAAGGCTCTTCCCTTCTTCAGAGATGCAGAAAATCCATTGTAGAAGACCACTAGATTGGTCAGACATGATTCGCCCTTGGTGAAGCCGTTTTGTTTGTCATAGAATCATAGAATCATAGAATGATTAGAGTTTTAAGGGACTCCCAGAGGTCATCTAGTCCAACCTCCCTGCAAGTTGTGGTTGTCCCTAACCACCTCCTTGCCTTCCACATGTTTCAGCTCAACTTCAAAGGAGAACCTGTTACCTATGTTAGTAATGAGGTTAGGCTGACTGGTTGATAGTCATCCTTTTCACCATTTAAAAAAAAAAGTGTATATTTGCTTTTCTCCAGTCACTGGGGACTTCACTGGAATTCCATGAGTTTTCAAATGTGATGGAGTGACTTGGTAACTACACTAGATAGTTTGCTCAGTACCCTGGGATACTTCCTATTCAATTCCATGGACTCATGTGTGTTCAGGTGGCTCAATTGGTCTCAAAGTTCACCTTCTTTTACAGTAGGACTCAATTGTCTCAGACCCTACTTTGAGGTTCAGGAGCTTGAGAGATATGAGAAGATTGATTACTAGTGAAAAATAAGGTTTTTTGAAAAAAATAGTTTTCAGTAGTTCTTCTGGTTTACTTGTCAGGGTTTTCATTTTTATTTATTTTTTTTCTGTCCTGTGTCACTGTAGAAGCTATTATTATTTATTATTTTTATGATTATTAGGTTTATTATTATTCCTTGCCAAATTAATCTCCAACTGAGCCCTAGCTCTTCTGATCCCTTCCCTGTGCATTTGGAGAGCCTCCCTATATTATTTCTGGCACAAATGTACCTGGTTCTACTGCCTTCTTACACTTTAAGAGGGCTTCACTCAGATATCCTGGTCTCCTGCCTTCCTTGCCTGATTTCTTACATACGGGAATCAAGACCTCTTTTGCACTAGTACTCTTACAAAAAGTGTCCTTAAAAAGCTGTCAGTGCTGTTTTACTCCTTTATTCCCAAGGACAGTTTACCAGGGGGTTATCCACTAATTCCTTACTAAAAGTTCTCTTTCCTAAAATTCAGTCTTTCCTTTTCTTTTCATCGGGCTTATATCCTCCTACCTACTGCAAGTATGAAGAGACCCTTTACACATGGCACATAATATGTTTAGTGTAAATGATATGTCAAGTCTACTGTTCCCTTCTCAAAAATAATACAGCAGTTAGAATGATCTAGGTAAGGAAGTATATTTACAGGTGCACTTTTATGCTGAGAATAGCATTATCTTAAGCCAAAACCAGAAATACAACAGGAATTCATAATTGTAAATCAAAAGGATAACCTACCAAATATGTAGGTATTTTATGAGCTTTATCTCATAAAACGTAAATTGAAGATGCACTTTTCCTCTATGCCAAATAAACTGTGAGTCATAAGTGTTTCAGACAGTTGATGAACTATTTTTATTTGCAAACCAGCAGCATGAAGACAGCATTTACTAAGTCAGGTGATATCTGAAAAAGAGGAAAGAACATTAAATAGAAGTACCATCAGAAGATTGGTATGGTCTGCAGTAAGTCATCAGGTGGCTTAAGAACCTTAAAACTGTGCTGGGTACAAAATACATGGGAAAAGTATATAAAGGTACTGTTTAAAATGTAGTAAAAATCTTCTCTTTGTCTATCAAGATCCAGAATTAGAGAAACTGCAAAATCTTCTAACAAACTCTATGAGTTTTTGTAAGTTGTTGCTGCAGGCAGACAAGATTGGTAGGTTTGAAAGTGGCAGGTTCCTATTCAGAAATCAGAGCAGTCATGCAGACTAGGTCCATGAAGTGTATAGTCAAAGGTAACTCTAACCCTTACAGAATCAGAGGCTATCTCTTTAATAATTTTAATCTGGTATTTGTGAATGCTGGTGGAGGTTGTCAGATAGTAGTCAGCATCTGAAATCCTCACTAATTTATCTTACTGACACATTCACTGGTTTGACCCACATCTAAACATGACAGAAAGCACTTGACTTCTGCTTATTATCTTCAGATATTGGTGAGCTGTGTTGCATGGTCAGCTGAAGTTATATAGTAAAATTTACCATTTTTTTAATACTTAAAATCTCTCAAAGACTTTAGCCAGTCATTTCAGTTCACATTACAAAGAATATAATCTTGTCTCACGCAATGATACAATAAGCACCTGTGCAGACTCACATGCGAACAGCTACAACTGCAATATTTCACAATGCTATGCAATCTTTTACTATGCATGTGACTCATAATCAATGCAGTTCTTTACACATGGTAACCTGGTTGGGTTATTGAGCCCCTGTAATATTTTAGTCCCCATAGCTAATAAAAAGGCTAAGACAATCACATACCTAATGATTCAGAAACTGGCAACCTGCAAATTGTAAGCTCTTGCAACGTTAGCTCCAATTTTGTGTGAAGAAAGCATTACAAATCAGTGCAGTTTCACCTGATGCAATTTAACCCTTCAAAACAACACTTGGTATCACCCTCAGGCAGATAGTTTCACCTCAGGAAACTGGAATTTTCCAGCTAAGTTCCTTAAAGCTGCCATAGTCTGAGACTCTGCAGTGTGATCAATCACCTTCACCCTGAAGATGTTTTTTTACCAAAAGTGTCATAGGTTGCTACTGTGTGAAATCTGTTNCATGAAAGCTGCACTAAAATTATGCTTGTTTCTAATTAAGCAGTAAATGAGATATAAGAGAATTGTGAACTGTTAATATGTAAGTATCTAACTGAATAAAACCTAATGTATAGGAAGGTAGGATCAATGTCTACTGCTGTCTATTGTGTGAAAAATGGGAGGACAGTTCTGCACAGAAATAACATAGATAAATTTGGTTGTAGTCTGCTAAATGTGACATCCAAACTTGTTTATAGTAGTAATAAAGCACTTTTCTAGACTGTAGAGCTTCCCTGCAGTTTCTACTAAATATGTAGACATGTCATTGCAAACATATTATGGAGCAGGTGGTATGTTGACCCAGATTATGTAGTTTTCTCTGAGGTTAATTCAAGTTAAGGTTCCTTTTTATTGTTTTAGTTTCAGATTCCTAGTATGGAATTCACTGTGCATGCTTATGAAATCACACTGTCTCTAGAGAAAAAATGAAACTGGATCAGCTTGATTCTATAAAATGATTAATATGGAGTTAATAATTTTCTTACTAACTGTTGCTTATTATCATGTTGCATTCTACAACAGATTGTAACATACTGAAGAAATGACACTGTTTTCCTATACCAACAGTGTGAAGTATGAAAATATACAGAGAATCTGTACCTTGAGAATGCGAGTGTGAGGAATAGAAAGATGGCTGGGGTCCAGTTTGAGTGTTGAAGTGTTATGACAAATAGGTTAACAAATCTGAACTAATGAGGTAAGCCTGTCTCCTGGCCAGCATTAATGAAAGGGTTGTTTTACAGTCTAGTTAGTAACTGCAAGGTGAACTGCACAGAGAAACCATATATACCTTGGCAACAACTGTATTATTTCATGGTAGTGCTGAAACATTATTTTAGATCTACAGTTTTATTCATTTTACTGCATAAGGCGTATTGAACAGGCAAAAGTGTTTAATGGAACATAAACAAAAACGAGTTGTGAATTATAAGACCTTGCACACAAAGTGCAATTCTGTAACTCCTGATAGTCATGATCAGCCACAAAGCGCAGGCTTGAGTGCTTCAGGATGCTGGCAGAATCTCGAGGTAAATGGAAATCTTTTTCACCCACTTTCTGACACCTGCTGTATTACAGAAACTTAGTAATTTATTTTTTTTTAAATCTGCATACCTAAATATATTATACAGCCCAATTAATGCATTATCCATACTAAAAGCACTTTCATTGTAAACCTAAACCGGTACACATTTTACTACGCTCCATTTGTGGATACAGCTTAAACTATTAAAAATTTAACCTGTCCTCAATGTTACACTCTTCTGTAATGGAAAGACACAACAATGATCAAATTTTTTAGTCTTACATTAAGCCTACATTCTAGGCTTCTGACTGTACAGATCAGGGCTTTTCTTCTGTTTAAAACAACATTTCGGGACACGTCTGCCAGGTAGACATTCATCAGGTTGGAGAACTTTTAATTCAGCCTCAATACTTTAAACTTTAAAAGATGGCTCTACTTTATCTATTTTTTTTCATATCAATTTTTGAATCATTGTCTATCCCCTGTGATTGAGGCTCTTCAAACAACTGCTTAGTTTTTGGAACTCTGCTTCTGTCATTTGTGTGCTAGATTCCCAGCTAGAACACACTGACAAACTTTCAATCATAAATCTTCTTAAAATGAAGGAAAATATTTTTAAAAACTGAAATATAAAAAGCTCACCTTAAAAAAGCAAGCCCACGGAATTCAGACTGTTATCTGACTCCAATCTAATATTTAGACTTTAATATCCATTGTGCAATTTTCTTACAACTGTATCTCTCATGGTATTTCTTACTTCAACTGGAAGTAGTGCCTTGGAATATTTTAGTACTTTTTGCTTTAGCCAAAATCTTAGTTTTAAAGCAAATTCTTTAAAGAAACCTATTTTAAAATGATGTTTTCCTTTATACTAGGCTGACTCTTGTATTTCATTTCAGGTATTGACTGACTTCTGCTCCAGTCTGAATTCTAAAAAGGATGAATTATGAGCTACATCTGCACCATTTTTGAAATGCACTAGCAGCTCATAAATTGGCCTTATTATCACAACTATAATGATGGTAAGTTAATAAAATTTATGAAATTATATAAATGACTGTAATCTATTCATACTAGTAATTCATGTAGCCTATATATCCTTGATGACTACAGCCAAGAAAATTATTTTACTTCAATTGTATCTTTTCCATTTACAAGGTAAGGTGTACCAGATTCCTTTTCTAAAATTCAAAGGTTCTTTGGAAGCTGATCTTAAATGTGCCGAAGTAAAAATAACTACACTGATATCATAGATTGTTATCCGTAAGTAAAACTGTAATACCAGAGAAGGTGTGATACAGCACATATAAATAAATTTTTAGCTTAGCTATCTGGGGGACTAACATGTATACTTACAACAGCACAATTTTAACTACTGGATGCTTATCTATAGTCACTGCAGCTTTTCTGATGTTGTAATCAAAATAAATGTATATGAGATAGCCCAGACTACGCAGCTGCTACAGTACTGGAAATCAGTCCTTGGAAACCCCTCCTTCAGCCATTCACGCAGCAAGGTGCTTAGAATGAACAGAAACAGATATAATATAGAAACCTTTTACTTTCACTGTAGTTCTAACTTTATTACTAGACACACTACAGAATGCAAGACCTTTCTAACTAATAACATTTGTAATAATAAAAGCTGTATTTATTTTTTTTAAAGTGGCCTTTCTTTACTGCCTTTCATGTTCCAAATGATGAAATTTTGACTTCATAACTTGCTAGCTCATTCTGTCTTTTTGGCTTGTGCTGAAACAAATAAATCACTATTTCTAAGGAGTGCATACATTCTTTGTTAGAAAGGTCTTTTCCTTCCTTAATGGGTCCACAGTCTTCTCCAATTCGTGTTTCTGATAAGCCGGTAAAATCCTTCATTACATGCTGTCTTGTCTTACACAATCTTCCCTTCATTTTCAGTATACTTACCAATTTTTCAATCATTTGAAACTTGAGGTTAATCTACTGGCTTTAGTAGAAGAAATCTTCTTGGTTTATATACTTCACACACCCTCTTCTTTTCCTTGCTTTCTCTTTGTGCTTTTAAATATGATGAATTCTAAGATTCAGATTTATTATGTGCCCAGTAATTTACCTTTGCCTACTACTCATTTCCTTCTGCCATTAGGTGGTATTTCTGTTAGTTTCAGTCTGTGTCTCCTTTACTCAATCTATTAACAGGAACTGTCACCAAAATCCAGTCCAGATTCCTATTCCTATAGGGGAAGGTGTCAGAGCTATCTATCTGGAAACCTTGATCAAAATACATCATGAGTAAATACTGCTGCCAACACACTCTTCTCAGCAGAAGCAGCTGAGAAAGCCTTTAGCAGTGATTCACAGTATCTGAGTAAAGACCTGAGCAGCTGATTGCCTGCAGCCAGGTACTTGGAAAAGTTGAAACATGGACAGTGTTGTTGCCTACCTGATTGTCAAATCTGGAAGCAGACTGAGGCTTGCAAGGAGTCAGCTCTCCCTCAAGACATGACTTTGCAGTCTCTTCAGACTCGGATGCAGTGCTCCAGAACTCTGTTCTGCAGAAGGTGCAGCAAAGGTGCTGTGCCTACTGTAACATCAAGTTATCAAACCTGACATCAGAAAAGATGGAGTGAATGGGAAGTTACATTTGGTAAGGAAACACCCGAGTGGTTTTAGTTTTCACTAGGCAAAACAGGCAGAATAGAACAAACTACAACACTGAAGAAACATTCCGTCCCAGCAACCCCCTCCAGGTCTCACCAGAAGAAGAAACAGAAAGATAAAAAATGCTGCTTACTCATGAAAAAATATTTTCTTCTGATTAGCTGAAATCTGTCTGGTGCTCTCTCCACTGTGCTCATTTAGCAGAAAGTTTTCTGTCTGGGTTAGCAATACTTTCCTTGTAATAATTTATGTTTAAGATATCTTGGTTTTAGGCTTACACAGTTCAGATTTTGAAGTGCCTCAGTTTACAGAAAAGTCTATAACATCTTCCAGTATTAAAATCAATAAGTATTTTAAACTTGTGGAAATCATTAAACTTCTCTTAGATATCTTTTAGCATAAGTAATTCAAATTAGTTTAAAGAACCTTCAAAGTATTTACTTGGCAAAATGTGTACTTTAACCATCAAAACTTCATCCTCCACTAAACTGTGGAATCCATCTTCAAATGAAAAGAAATCTGTTTCTGTTTTACAGCAGAAGATGCTTAAGCTAGAAAAATCAGACTCCAGCAGTTAGATAGTTACTGTGAGCTTTCTAAGAAAATCTGTAATGCCAATAAAGGAAAGCTCACTCCTTCCTTTCATCCACATTTTAATTTATTACCTCAAAACCATAAAAACAATCATAACTGTCAAATCAATTAGTTCATCTCTGAGTACACAGGCGCATATGGAAACAATAGACTTTGGTAGATGTGGAGAAAAAAATGTGATAGATATGGTTCAAAAGCAAACTTCCTTAGTCTGTGAATCATATTTAAGTAAAGTTTAGTTTATTGGGATTTTCATTTCAATTTATTTTATAAACTGTAGTAATGTGAGCATCATAACACTTTCTCCATGTTTCAAACAGATTCTAGTGGATGAATTTTATGTCAAACTTATAGGCCATTTCATCACCACTGGCCTACTACCTTTTCTGTCCTGCAACTTGTCTGAAGATCCATATATGTTACATATCTCTGAGTGTCTCTGGGCTAAGATATGTGAGGGTCTTTGCTGTAGATCATAGGTATCTGAAAGATGCCATGTCCAGCTCTTCTCCATGTTTTGTTCTATATTCCCAAAATTAGAACTGCTCAGAATCCCTTAGGAGGAAGCAGGGAAATAAAGGGAAAAATATGACTGTATTACTTCTCCTATAAATGTAGAGAACCCTACCTACAAGATTTCTTTGTCTTTGTCCTTCAGTGAACATGTATACAGCTGGTTCTGAAGTAGATGAATGTCATGGTTCAGCCCCAGCTGTCAGCTGAGTACCATGCAGCCATTTCTTCACCGCTCCTGGAAGGACGGAGACGAGAATGGGAAGATAAAGCAAACCTTCTGGGCTGGAAAAGGGACAGTTTGCTAGAACAACACAGGAAGAGGAAAATAAAAGGATGTAGAATATTCACAGTGGGTGATAATATAAGGCATTTAACTGACCCAGTGACCAAACATACCTTCAGCCCACGTTCAGTCCACCACAGATCCATGCTGGCCTACCCCTCCCTGACTAGCCCCTTTTTTATGATGAGCATGATGTCACGTGGTGGGGAATAGCCCCTTGGACAGCTAGGCTTGCATGTTCTGGTTTCTTGTGAAAATTAGCTCTATCCTAGCTGTAACCAGAACATTATCCACCCTTTACTTTATACCATCTATGTCATGCCCAGGTCCTGCATTTCCAATCACTCACCACCACCTTCCCCATCTTTGAAATATTTTTATATATCTATATCTACAATCTGTATGTGCATACACAGATATTCTCTTGGTCTATAGGCCATCTCTCTAAAATGTTCGGCAAGTGCATTTAATCAACAACTTTGAGGTCCATCTGCCATAACAGTATCTCAGGCCAGGAGAAATAGTGTGAGCTGTTGGGAGTGTTTTCATACTTCATCTGAAGCTTGCAGATGTTGCATGTGATATGGACCATGCTCACGGTGTCTGTGTTGAAGATGTTGATTTCAAGGAAGTTGTTAGGAGCTAGTAACTGAAGTCAGTTTCAGTTCCATCATAGCTGCACTTTGCTTTGATTCATCAAAGTCAGTCCTGCATTAATTTGTGGCAATTCTTACTATAATACTATTGATAGGATTTATAGCAATTATTACAAATATTACATACAATATCAGGGTTCTTTTGCAATTAATAATGCAATTTAATTTATTGTCTATTCTCACCCAAACTCAAATCCCTTTGACATACACATAAGATTTACCTATACCTCCATGTCACCCATCAAGTGTACCCACATTCCTGAACAAAAGCAATCCCACAGAAGAGCTTTGCCTGAAGTAGGTATAACACAGTGTCTTCCCCAGCAGATTTTTCATGTGAACTACACGGACTTTAGTCCCTACTACAGTATGTGGTAGTTCTGTTTGGGTGGGACCAGCCTAAGCAGATGAATCTACCACCCAGATGGCCTTTGCTAAATGTGTGTTCCAATGTTTGAGTGTCTCACCACCCATTGCTCTCCATGTAGTCTTTATCTGTCCATTGTATTTTTCAATCTTCCCAGAGGCTGATGTATGAAAGGGCTGTGATACACCCACTCAGTGCCATGTTCTTTGGCCCAGCTGTCTATGAGACTGTTCCAGAAGTTAGTCCTTTTGGTTGAGTCAGTTCTTTCTTGCAGACATGTCACCACAGGAACCTTTTGTCAAGGCCCAGAATAGTATTTTGGGAGTTGGCATGAGCTAAGGGATGTATCCAGTCATCCAGTGGCTTCCACCATTGTAAGCACATGTCATTTGCCTTAGAAGGTTTGTGGAAGTGTGATGCAATCAATCTGCCAGGCATCTGGGTTTGATGGCTACCACTGGTTCTGCATCTTTCTGTTCTCATGATGGTCCAGGTACATCATCATCCCCCACTAAGTGAACTGATATTTTTTGTGTGTATTTATTCTTGTGTATAGGGGAAATTGATACTAGCATGGGTTTGTGTTTTGGTTCAGCTGCAGTACATGTCACAGATGTTGATGTAACCACAGTAACTGTTAGATTGTTTTCCTTCTTTTTTCATAGGTGGTGGCCAGAGCCTAGCACAGTGCACTAAGCTGTGCCTCTTTGGAACAGCCACAGCATTTTGATTTCAAATAGTCTATCAGTTTGTCATGGTCCTCTACTTGTTCAGGAGGGAAGTTCCAAACCATTGGGGGTGAAAAGTTCTCTAGATACCTGCTCGTATTTTCCTATATTCCATATTACCCATGACTTCTCAGCCTCAGAGAAGATACCTTGGTGGTATTCCTAAAACAAGATTTTTGTAACCCTAAACTGGACTTGAAACACATTTAGGAGATAGAACACTAGGAGCATTCTGGCTTGGACATTTGATAGGTATTCAAAATTTCCAAAAGCTTCTGTAGCTAACCTGAAAGGAAAAGGGGAGGTGAAAGAGCAGGAGAAAGGATCCTCCCAGTCTTCATCATGTAGTGGGTGTGAGTGTAGTGAATCCTGAGATGTGCCATGCAAGGTGTAGGTATGACATCAATGCCACATACAAATATCAGCTTAGCCTCATGACCAGTGATGACAAAAGTCAGTATCACACATAACAACAGCAGGAGAATCCAGGTCCTCTCCCAGAGATGATAAACAGCACTACAGGGAACAAATATAACAGGTAAGGATTTGCACACTACAGAAATGTGACCAAAGAAAACACTGTTTTGATGGGAAAAATGTTTAAATACTTTGTTTAAAAAATTTAGATACTGCTCATGTTGGATCTATCATTATCCCAGTCCTTCAGGGACCACATTAGCCAAAAGGGCTGTCACAGTTTAGCCCCAGCTGGCAGTGGAGTACCACACAGCCACTCACTCACTCCACCCATTTGGCAGGATGGTGATGACAATTGGAAGAAATAGGATAGATAGATAGATAGATAGATAGATAGATAGATAGATAGATAGATAGATAGATAGATAGACAAATAAATAATGTGTTGGTATAAAGACTATTTAGTAGGACAGCAAATGAAGAGGAAAACAACACTACTTAGAATATACAAAATGGGTGATACACAATGCAGTTGATTTCCTTCCAGAACCTGTTGCCTAGCTCATCCCCAGGCAGCAGATTCTCCTCCCCGATCATCTCCTCCTCTTATATCCAGTGCATGATGTCATGGCCAGCAGGTTGAGGGAGGTTCTCCTCCCACTCTACTCTGCACTACTTAGTCCTCATCTGAAATATTGTCCTGGGAAGTTCTGGTCTCCCCAGTTTAAGAAAGATATCAGGCTACCAGAACAGGTACAAAAAAATTAGGCTACAAAAATTATTAGGGAACTAGAACTCTCTCCTATGGAGAGAGGTTGAGGAACTTAGTTGTGACTTCTTAGCCTAGAGAAAGAGTACTGAGGAATACTTGGTGGTCAGGAGGATGGGTCAGTATTTTTTTCAGTGGTGCCCAATGACAGAACAAGGAGGCAATGGTCATAAACTGGAATACAGGAAGTTCCACCCAAACAGGAGGAGGAATTTCTTTATTGTGGGAGTGGCTGAGCACTGGAACAGGCAGCCCAGAGAGGTTGCTGAGTCTCTATTTCTGGAGATATTGAAAACCTACAGCCTGGTCTAGGTAACCCTGGTTTAGCAGACGGTTTGGACTAGATAATCTCCAGAGGTCCCTTGACAACATCTATCATTCTGTGATTCTGTATTTCATTCTGTGATTTTGTGTTAAGTATTCTTTGGTTAGTTTGGGTCAGCTGTCCCAGCTGAATGAGAGTTCCATGATAAAATTCAATACTCAAATGTGCTTCAGAATTGTACAAATCTTGTTTTAAATCTCACTCTGTCTAATGATGTATGCACAGGTTGCCTGAAAATGCAATAGTTACGACAATGCCACCACTGGCACAACAGTGACATATCAAGAATATCTGTCATTTTATTGATATTCAATATTGAACAAAGAATATTGTACTGCCTAACAGCAAAATAATTCCTTTTATTTCTGAAACATTTGTGAATGTGTGCTTTGAATATTGAGTTCTGGGACTGAACATTCAACTGTGATTAGGTGAATTTTAATGGCAGATTTTTTCATTTTATAGATAGACACAATAAAATTGTATCATATGAAAAATCTAAACATGTGTAGTCACAAGGTATTCTTTAGCACCTAAGTGCATATATCCATCTACATCATTTAACACATGAAAAATCTTTAAGCCTAGTTTTTACAATGAAGTTTAGGGTATTATTTCAGAATTTAGGACATCTATTTCTCAAAAGCTGTTCTTCAAAATACAGAGTCAGATTTTAATGCACTGGTTATTTCCTCTTTTTATCAGAGAAGGATGATCTGCATGATCTTGGAAAACAGATCTTGTGGCAGTCAAGTCTAAAGGATTTTAAACATAGGTCCAGTATATTTTAACAAAGTGTTAGCCTTCAGACATTTAGCTCTACATGTGGCAATAGTAGCCCATACAAAATATACACATTGGAGTTTGAAATTCTTGTTCAGATGGGTGGGAACCTAAGTTCACATGAATATATAGAAAATCCCAAGGTAGAAGACAGTTTAATAATAATCCTATAATAGTTTGTGGAAATGATAGATTTTGCAATTGATTGGAAGTATTTGCAATTACAGTTAGAATGCCTAGGTTGTGAGCACATTGGAAAATTGCCTATTGAGTAAATTCCCTTTAGAAAAAAGATCAACTGCTTTATAAGTTTTGATTGTGTGCTTAATTAATGGAGTAATTAAAGGCAATAGTGACTCTCACAATCACATACTTTTAAAATCAAAGTTATCCTTTGGGACTAAGTCTATTCTCTGTCAGTCTAAATATATTTTCCATTTCTCTGAAGCTCAAACCGCATTTCCTCTGGGGGGCTGGTGGCTCAGTGCAGCAATTTTCACTTACACTTTATCAAATATCCCCAACAGGCAAACATTAGTTCTCTCATGAGCTTGAAGGAGGTGTGTTTGCTAGAGTTTTTTTACCCATCTAAATGTTTCCCCAAAGCTGTAGGAATAACCTACATTTTACAATTCATTCCTGAGACAAACTGCTGCCCAATGAAATCTGGAAAAGAGATGTATAGTTTAACATTCCATGTGAGACGTGTGCTTCTGTCAGGCTTACTTTCTTTACTTTCATGTTGTTTAGGGAACAGAAATATTTGGAGTTTCACAAGAATACAAACCTTTTTATATTTAGAACTTTTGTGTTATGTACAATTTTTTATGTTTGTTCAGTTTGGATGTTGAATAAAAATAAGTCACAAAGAAAAAGATGTGGCACCTTTTAGATGCAGATAGCCATTATCTTATAAAACAGAGCACTGAGTAAATGTATTTATTTGTAAGCTGATTCTATTTCATGGTTTTTATTAAAAAGATCCCAGTCCTGTCAGATTTTACAGTGGATAGCAACTCCAGGAGAATTCAAAGAGAGTTTTGCTATCACTGTGCATCATGTACACCTACATCTTTCCATATTTGTGATTGGATATTCACTTGCTCCATCTGTTAAGATACAATATGAGGAAACATGAAAAACAACAAAATAAAACCCCAAACAAATAAACAAAAAACACCCCCAAAACCCCAAGCCATCAATTGCTTTTTCAGCAGAAGATGTGGAGAAAATGCAGCCTAGTTATTCTATTGATGAAACAATCCTGTTATGGCCCTGAACAGAGGTTAGGGAATCCTTTCAAAACTAGAAAGCTCCAAAGCTCTTTAAATTGCATCTGGTCCTTGAATACTCAGAATATTATAGTTTTCTAGATGTATGCTTTTTTTTGTTGTTGTTGTTGTTTGGTTGGTTTTTGTTGTTTGTGGGGTTTTTTTTTGTTGTTGTTTTGTTTTGGTTTTTTTTTGTGTGGAAGATTGAGCTCTTTGCTATTGAATTATGTTCCAGAAATTATATAAAATGATCTGTCTTTTCAGGGAATTTTTGCACTGTTCAGAAGGTGGCATGCTGTCTTGGGCCAGTCTGAAAGCTGAGTCTAATCTAAAATGCAACAGTCGACCTGCTAAGTGTGCTTTCCTGCCATCAATGCATAATGATAATTCTTTATGATTTTCTTTGTTGTCCATTGGCTTCTAGCTAGAACATAAAGTGTTTAGAAGAAAGAAAAACTAGAGATGCTGATTTAAATAACTTTTATTCTTTCCTACAAAGATATTCAAAGCCACTTCATAGTTACGGGATTTGAGATAATTTGCTGAGTGCATGACCACCAGGAAGAAAGACTTTATATTTTTCATGGTAAAATGAATTGGTTTACTTTATGTGCAGATGGGTGGGGACATGACGCTGAGACAGGGGAAAGGGAAATTAATTGTTCATAGCTTTTAGACAAGTGTTAAAGTTTTTTCAGGTTTGATTCAAATTTACAGTTTTCCCTAGTGTAACATGTACCATATTTCAAAAATTACCTGAGGCAGATTTCATTCTGGGACCAGACTTTTTTCTTCCCCCTTGTTCCTTTTCAGTATACAAAATAAAAAAATAAAATAATAAAAAAGCCCCAACTAATTTCTCTGTGGTTACATGTGGTTCCATTCTTGTCTCTATGGGCTTTTGATATATACCTTCAAGGCACAGACCATGCAAGTCTGAGAGGGAGGAGGATCGTTTAATTTTATTTCATTTTATTCCACAGCTTTTATCTCTCTGTGTATACAGGCTAAACTTCCTTTGCCTTGGTCACACTTTTGTTTTCTTCAGTGTTTCATTTTGCTATATCTGCATTTATTTGATAACCTGTGGCTTCAACATGTTTTCCTTTCTGGCGGAAGTTTCACTGATTTCTGCCATATGTTGGCTTATATCAGATTATTTCATTTTTGCCAACACATTGTTTTTAGCTGATCGGTTTCCATACTGGATTTGTTAGATTTTTTTTTTCTCCTTCTTACCTTTCAGCAATGTTTTTCTTTTTTTTCTCCTGTTTGATTTTTCTCTAGTTCCAGTGGTAACACAGCTTAACATATGTGACACTTCATTGCAGGCAATATGTTTGACTTAAGAGTAGTATGTTCAAATTAACAATCATGTCACTTCAAATGACTGAAAGCACATACATAGGTGGACTTAATGACTTGAAGAATATATGACAATTCCTTGTTAATAGAAAGAATAACCTTTTATGTTTTTAATGTGTTATCAGAATACAACTAATAAAATAGTTGTGTTTTTTCAGCTTCAATGTTGGTGTAACTTATTTAATTTAATGTTAAATTTTGCATATTAAAATATCAATATAAAATTCACATGTTTTATGAGGAAAATTTGACATTTTTTATATGTGTCTGTGTGTATAGGTATATACCAGGTTGAATTTAATTTATTTTTCACCACTTTTTCAGAATAAAATTCCAATATTATTGAACAGCTTTCCTCCAAAGGGTGTCCACTGAAATGTTGCCATAGTCTTCAAATATTTTCTAGTAAGGCTGTCACTGTTCTACAACACCAATGCTACAGCTGAGGAACACTGTTAGCAGAAATTTCCTGTTCTGGCTTTAGTTTACTGGCTGTCAATAATAAAGGTGAAGCAGCTTGGTCTTGAACGAGGCTGCTTGACATGCTGGTCAGTGGTAAAATGATTAATTCTAAGAGTAAATCTAGTGTTACTAGATGTGTACACTTCTTTGTATGTGCTGTACCTAAATTGACAGGCTGTTCTCTGGTCAGATATTCATTGTTCAACATTCGTTTTTTTGTGGTGGCATGTTTAGCTCTTCCTCTCCCCTTATCACTACTGTCAGTATTTTAAAGGTAGTCTATGTTTTTGCTCCATAAACAATTGCCATTGCCTCTAATCTCCAAAAAACTCAAACCCACTGTTTTTCTTCTAAAATATCTACCAACTTTGCATTTTTCAAGGAATTGTTTCAGACAAATATGACAATTTATAATAAAAAAACCCAGCTATTGTTAGATCAGAACCCATTTTTCTTACTCTAATCCCTACAAGGAAATTCAGTTGCACTACAGTAGAAACTTCTTAAGTATGCTTCTTAACAAAAACACACTAGATCTGTAATGTAATAAAAATAAATTACATAATATAAATAATTTGGAAAACTTTCATTCTCGCAGTATTCCTTTAAGATCATGTCCATAATTATTCTTACTGCAACTGGTGTATTTGCAGAGCTAATTACTTTATTTGCTGTAACTACCAGATTTTCACAATATCCTCAGCCTGCTGAAATATCAGTAGAATTCTGTTAAACCCCATGACTAAGATTTGGTTTTGACCTAAATCAATAGAGCAATAGGGATTTCTACAAAGAGGAATAACTTCTGGTATGAATAGCTTTACCTTCAGNTTTTTTTTTTTTTGGTGTGTGCACGTGTGCCTGGTTTCCTGGAATTCACTCTAATATCCTTACATTTTCCTTACAAGTGTGTTATCAAAGATTTGCATGACTTAATCTCAAGTTTTGGGACATGATTTTTGTTGAACACAAGTCTACAAATATCTGTCCCTAAATTTAGAAAGAACTTAAATTAAAATTCTATATTTATCCTGATTTTCCACCTTTTTATTCATGTGTAGACACTACACTTTCAGACATATTTCAGACATGGACAAGGAAAAAAGTTTATTCAGAACAGAATTTACAAAGCAGGGAAAAAGAAATTCCAATGCTACTAAGTCTTGATTCCAGGCATAGCTGTGTGAGAACACCTGAAAAAAAAAATCCTAATTTTGCAATACTGCTCCACATAAACTGAATTAGAAGTTGATACACTTCTCTTACTGCAACTTTCAGACTTCTTCGTTGATATGTTAATTCCTGGTGAAGAGAATTGGGGCCTACTGGTTAGCTTACTGGTTTTGTATGAATGAGTGCAAATTGACTGTTGGAAAAAAAAAGCAACACAATTGTCTCATTCTGGTTAGTCCTCCTTTCTAACAGAGGGTATGATGACCAACACACTACATCAGCTGTCAGAGGCATCTCTTATCAAGAAAAGAAATGTGGAAGTTATTTTGAATTACCTAATCATATAATAGAATAATTTAAAGTCATGTTTCTTGGTTTGGATAAGATTATTTGTGAATCTTTACATGCACGAGTTTAAAAATTATTTCTCCCTTACATGATACATTTTAGGTCTGCAGAAGAAAAGGTTTTGTGGTCCATTCCTCATCCACAATGCAGCACCTTACCTGTGTAAACAATGAAAAAACTTGGAGTGAGCAGATCTAAGACATACTCCAGCAGACCTGTTGCGCTTTTACTGTGAAAGACTGAAGGAAGCTCATGCAGTCTTTCTCTGTCTTGTCTGATGTCTTGCAATTTTAAATACTCAAGAACTCTAACTTGCCTAGGTGACAGGTATGTTACCATGTGCTGAATATCTGCCCTCAGCAAGTGCAAGATGAGACCATATTACCTCTGTGACATCTTGAGATAATGAGTACAGAGAAATGGAAGATGATGTCTCCACTAACGTACAATCAAAAGATCTTGGTAAGAACAAGGCTTATAGAACATAAATTTATTGTTGGCTTGAATCCATATCTGTTTCAAATAGTCTTACATCCCATCCTAGTAACAATCCACAGACTACCAGGGAACAGATAAGTGCACTTACAATTTTCAGAAGATTCTATAAGTGAATAAACATTTCATACTCTACAAGGAACACCTGTTTATAATGTGGTCTTTAGAAATACTCTTCAAATGTGTTATTTTACTGATTCAAAGCTATTTCTCCTGTTAATTACAGCTGTTAAAGTTAAGCTGATACAGGACACACATATATAGAAAGTACTGGCAGATGCTGTTTAATATTTTTAAAAATATGAAGTATCTGGGGTTAATTTTATAATACCATTCTAAGTTGTTTTTTACATTAAAGTATATATACACCTTCTTGAAAATAAACTTTATTTCAATCTACATACTAGTATGTTACGTCTTTCTTTAAAAGATCTTTCAATTTCATAAAAAATTAGTTTATTTTTATATTATTTGTTTTTAGAACATAGATTTCCACGCTTTCTGAAAAAGGGATAATAAAAGTGATCCAGCATCTAGTAGTTTTGACATTAAAATAACTGAGCCACCTATAGAAGCCAACTAGTTTTGTTTCTTACTTGGAATATTTTATTGTTACGGTAAGGTCTCCAAAATAAATTGTTCCCATACTTATTACCTATTGTAACACTTAAAATTTAAGCAGAAAAAATAATAGATCTTTTATTATTTCCCTCTTTCTTAATTTAAGAACCAAGTCAATCACTAAACAGACTGAGAAATTATATGAACGTGAGCCCTTTATGTGGAAGAAAATGGAATTTTAAAACAATTTTCTTCTGTATTATATAGTTAATTCCACAAACACGAGGTGATTTCTACCAGTTTGTTCACCTCTCCAGAAATGGCAATTGTACATTGCAGGGACTGATAATCTGTAGTTGAATATTGATCCATAGGCTGACTGACAGAATTTTCTGGCTGTTGAAATAGAAACAGATGAAAATTGATACCTTCATGTTCTAGCTTAGAGAATGTCCATTCTCAAATTGCCTTCTGGGAAAATATCTGAAACGTGTTTGACTAGTGCTTGCATGGATAGTAAAAGACTAAGAAGGTCTCCAGGAAGATAAGGTAAGGATGAGACAGACTGAAAGGCTATGGAGGCCCAAACCAAACAGAAATCATTTTATTAATTTCAAACTGACTTAATTTCCTGAAGTTTTATCTGTCAAAATTTCCTTTGCAAGTCATCATATATATATGATATATATGTATGATTATATATATATGAGATGGGGTTTTGTTCATTAATGCATCCATATAACAGTAAAACTGTTATCTGCCATCTGCTTACGGCATGTAAAAATAGTCTAATTATGTTTTGCAAATTAATATAAAATGATCCTAGTTCTAAATATTTACTTTGATACCATAATCTACTGAATTTTCATACTGTTTCTTTTATTAACTCTCCCTATATTTTAATGGAATTTCATATCTAATAAGATTTTTTTACTAGCATCAGGCATAGCTGAAAAGCATCATTTTCATAGCTGAAAGAAGAAGTCTCCAGG
>VXBZ01008093.1:27676-71129 GCA_013399135.1 Heliornis fulica | reverse complement strand
TCCACAGATAGGAACCTCTTTCCAGGTGAGATTCCCCTGGCACTTTCTCAGTCTTCATCTGCTTCAGCATTACCCATCAGTTACCAATAGATCTATTGCATCCATACACACTGCAAGAACCTAGGGAAGCTTCATGCTGGGTTCTAATAGCAGACTCAGAACTTGCAGCTCTGGCTGTCATCTCAGTCACACAATCAACAGCTGCAGAACGTAATTTTCCTCTCCCTACCCAGATAATTGAGTTTTCAAGCACAAATCATAATGACATCTCAGAATGCTTCACAGTAGAAACAGGATATCAACAAGTGTAATTCCTATTGCATCACTAAAAGATGCATATTTTGGTTTTTAACTGAAACCAACCTGAAGCAAAACAAAAAGAAAAGCCAGTGAAAACTCTTGTGGAACCCCTTCCCTCCCTCCCTATAAACTTTTCCATCAGTAAACATTAACTTCTAAAGCAAAAACAAAAGTAGATGCACAGATGCACCACTTGTGTGTTTCTGCTATCAGTAGACATGAAGAGCAAAATATTAACTTCATTGCCAAAACCAAAACATTTCTATGTTTACATTGAAAAAAAATTCTTATACCAGTTGCAACTCACATTACGTACTTCTAGTTCAGTAACAATGGCATAGAGCTATAAAATTCCCACTAATAAAAAAAATAAAATAAAAAGAGGTGGGTCATAAGAAGCATGAGCCTCATAACTGAGACATAATCCAGCTATAAACTACAAATGTATATTTTGTGGGGGTCAAAAGGGAAGCTGAGGTGAGCTTCAGTTGGCACTGAAAATAAGATGTTTTCAAAATTATTTATGAACTTGAAATACAAGCTCTTGTCAAATTAAGAGCCTAGTGCCAAAATTAAAATAATCCTGATTTTGTAGCATTTCTTCCTAATCCACTGAACTCCTCACCTTTCTGAAAATCTGCCTGTTGATTATGAAAGAACTGTCCAACAGAAGAACCAACCAGAAAGCTTTCACATTTACAGTGCAGTCAAAGCCTGAAATTAAACATAACATGCATTTTAAGGTAAAGGCATTTATCCTTTAAGACAACTAGTGACATTCTCTGTCAATATAAAGCATGCTCAAAAAGCAGACTACCAAACTCAAGAACTTGTTAATTGACTTAACAGCATATTGCAGATATGTAGCTTCTAAATAAGGATAGGTTGAGCGAGATGACCCACACCTCATACTTTCCCCTTAGGTCTTTTAGTAATTGCTGCTCTTATAAATAGAAAATACACACACACACCCCATTGGTGAGGTATGCTTATGACTTATTGCTCTCTACAACNAATTCTATGATTCTATGATTCTATTACAAGTTGATACCTGACTGAGTGTGCTATATGCCCTCTCCACCACAGCAAGAAAAGGACTGGAGAGTGTGAAAAGGAGTAAACAGAATGGAAAACAAAGTCCTGTTTCCCAGAACAGCTCTGAGAAGGGGCACACAGCAAAATACCTGAACTCATTCTCTGAACAACTGCAGCAGCAAGACCTGCTCCACGTTTCTTTTCTTAGAAGAAAGAACACAGATACTCCATCAAAAATATATTTCCTTTATACTAACACTGTGAAGTGTTTCAATTGGAAACCACCTTTCCAATGTGTACTGTAACACCTCTTGAATAGTAGTCTCCACCCCCAATGTAAACTCAGTGGAAATGGTCTTTTATGGCTTTCTCAGCAGATAAAAAACCTCCACAACTGAAAAAAAAAAACCCATAACAACTTTCTACATAAAAAACTCGCTTAAAAAAAAAACCTAACAAAAAAAATCCAAACACCAGAACATCAAGCAAAATAGANCAAAACACCAAGAAAAAAAAATTAAAAAAAAAAAAAAAAAAACAAAAAAAAAAAAAAAAAAAAAACCAAAAAAAAAAAAAAAAGCCTGGAGAGGGGAAAATGGGTGTCCTCTCCAAGCCAATACAGGCTGCTGGGTAAACATTGCATGAAATCCACCTGATGCTGCATGAAAGCCTATTTCTGCTATTTCATTTCTCCATTCCACCCTGCCAGTCCTGACTCTGCAGCTGTTCCTTATCTCTTAGGAAAGGCTGCTCTGCAGCTACAGCATTTCTCACCACAGTTTGACACTTCCAACTCTTCCTTCTTCCCCTCTAAGTCACAGGGGTTTTTTTCCTTCTGAGACGGTTTAAATTTCTCGTCATTCAGGTATAGGGCAGTAGCTTCTTATTCCAACTGGTGAAGAGATACTTAAAAGTTCAAGTTTCCTCAGGAAAACAGATATGGTTTAGACAGCTTTCCCAGTAACTTTCCTGCTCTCCCAAAAGATATAGCAGCAATTTATATACACAAGTGCAATTTAAGTGATCTCATTAGTGGCTGCAAATGACATATAAATTGCACGTTAACCCAGTCATTATCTGGGGAGAAAAGCATTTCCATTTGCACAGTAACCAAAGATACACCATTTGTACAAAATTAATATAATCTCTTGACAATGAGAAAATGTCAAATTTATCCCATTTGATTTGGAACCGGGCGTGGATACAGTTTCACTCCCAAGTCTAATGATAATATAGAAATAGTTTGTTAATCACAAGATAGAGGCTTCAGCAATCCATGACATGGGTTTTTTGACAGCAAAGCCAGAGAAATCCCTCTTTCTTGCCCTGTCCTGCAGGTTTCAGCTGTAGAAGAACTCAAGAAATTTGTTTTTTCAGCCATGCTAAGCTATAGAGGAGAAATCATGGATTATCAAGTCAATTTTATTGTATGTGTCTGAGCACACAGAGCTGGATCACGATAGCTGAGAGCACAAAACACAGCCTAGAAGGTGGGAATTAAACACAGTTTCACTGTTACAGGACAAGCTAGAAACACAGCCTTTAAAATTAATTGTAATCATCTAATCATTTCACTTTTACCATCTAATTTAAATAATCTAAGTTTTTGTGGTCTGCATTCTGCCTCTATAACAAGCACAGCCTTTTACTACTGAACACATTTACTAAGCTTGAATGTTTATGCTGTTAGGATTTGGGAGGTAGTGGCAGTGTTGGCTTTTAAAGCAGAAGTTGCAAACAAGGAATTAGTTTGTATCAGAGAAGCACTCCAATAAAGAAAACTGCTTCAGTACAACTGCCCAGTTCATCAATACACAGAGAGCAAGTAGGCTAGATTCCTCAGGCAGTCAAACCTGAACTGAGGGCACATTTTGGGGCTGCTGGTTGCAGCTACAAGAAGCACAGATAACATATGTAGATTTTTATTTGTAATTTGAAAAATTGAGAATTCAACAACTTCACTTTTTTTTTTTCCTCAAATGGTGCTTTTGTGCATTTTGGTACTGCAGCCAGGTGTCTGATGGCTTCAATGGTCAGGAATGCTTACTCAAGGTTTGCCACAAAGGTACTTACAAATATAAACCTATGCAAGCCTGGTTGGATACTATTCAAATTGAAGGTGACCATGTTCCATAGACTGGGAAATTCTTCGTGCATTGGAAGATGAAAATTTCTGTTATGAAATTAAAAGTTTATTTGCTTAAAGGCCCTCGAAGTAGATCAAGCAACTCAAGCTAATAAGAGAACATGCCAATATGCCTTATACACATTAACTGTAAGTAATAAAATATGCAAACACTATAAAGCTGAGGATTTCAAGCACAGTCTCATTGTTGAAAGCACTTACTATGTAAGAATCCACAGTCCTCCAAAGTTTAAATATGCCCTCTAAATTGAGATTTGATTTTTAAAATACTCATGCACACCCTAGCACACTATCCCTTGTTCTGTAGTAGAATATTTGTGGTCAATTCTGTGGCATTTCCATTATAAATCCCTATAGCTAACTGAGAATTATTTCATTCCTTTTACTGAAATTCTTCACTAAAGAAAGATCAATATTTGACCTTAGCTGAAAGAAAAGCTAGTTGGAAAGTTTGAGACAGTTTCGCTTTGGGCTACATTGGAAAAAAAAACCCCAACCAATATAAAAAGCTTTTCACTTTCTCCAGTTCTGCATGTTTACCTGTAGAAGTTCCTAAATCCACAGACAGGCAACAATACAAGGTTCCATTTTTCATTTTTTTTTTCAGCCAGTGCTCAAAGGATATACACAGAGTAGCATTGCTCTAGACAACAAAAATGGTTTGGGGGATCATTCAAACTGGAGTGGATTGACATTTTGATTAGCAAAATTATGCTAGACTACTCTAACCTGTACAGTTAGATCTGTGCAGACTACCAAACATAAAGGTCAAAGTTTGACCCCCTCTAATGAATAGAGAGGTTGCTAGATGAAAACACAGCACCAGCTAAAATACTTGTATCCTCAGGCTCCCTAACAGGACCAATGCTACATCAAGGGATCACTCCAGGCTGTTCTTCCTTTTGACTTCTTGGTAATTTAGAGAGTCATTCTTTCTGCTATGTCTCTAGCTCTGTTTGTACATATTACCTCACATGCTAGAAAACCTGATGAATCAAAGGAAGCTTTCACCCTAGTGGCCTATAATAACTTAAGACAATAGGAGCAATTTGCACTTTCAGATGGGTGCTCAAACAAAGCTTGGCCAAATCTTTAGGTACTGAAGCAACAAGGGGCTATATGAATGGTTGAATAAAATAAAGACATTCTGACCTGTTGTACTAATAAATGTTAGTCTATACAGGCAGGTTGCTTTGCTCTGTCAGTGCATTAAGTCTTTCTTCCTCTCCTGTTAATAACTTTTTAGAGCAGATGAAAAATCTGCCTGACACTGTGTCATCTCTTCCCTCTGCCTTTTTCCTCTCCCCTAGTTGTATCATTCCTTCCCATATCTATGAGCCAAGTATCTGCAGGATATCAAGAAAAAATTAGGTGGAATGCCTGTTTCAGCCCAGCAAGTTTCCAGCATGCTATGAACACAAGAGCTAATTATTACCCCAATGCATGCTGAGCCTCAGAAATAATTACCTTCAAGCTTTCCACCTCTCTCAGCATCTCTGTATTATCTCATAACAGAATTGTAGCAAAATTACATCCATTACATCTAAGGCCCATGCAAAGAGGAAGAAAGCTTCATTCTAATATGCTAGACAGTCAACATTGAAAGATGAGAAAAGAGGGGTAAAAAAGAATCAGTAATAATTCTTGTTAAGGTTTTAATCTGATGAAAGCTAATTTCCCTTCATTTAGATTTGAAGCGATGTTGTTAAAGCATCAACTTCATTTTCCCTCCAATTATTATTTATTATCCATGGAAATAGAAGTTGCATCTCATTCATAATAGATTTAAGCATTACTAAAAATGGAGAATTAAAGTTGCTTGGAGTTTAATTTTTAGATATAATTATGAAAATTGACGTTAATATTAAATGTATGACATAATAGATATTAAAAACCATAAACTGTCATGCTACTCTATAGAAATTGGCAGAGCCATTAAGCTCACTGAACAAGGCAATAGCTACTACAAACCCCAAGAGTGCCTAAACATGAGCAGATTTGATGATGACAGTTTTGAGGCAGAAAAAGCACTTACCTAACCTGAAGCATAACTTGAAGACAGCAACAAAAAACATCAACCAGAAAGTTTTTAATAAAACGTTCAGGAAATTGACAAATAAATCCTGATTAAAAAGGGTCAGAAAGATGCCTTCACAGCATGAGCAGGATGTGTATAGCATAAAGGCATCTAACATGACATATGTGGAAATACAGAACCTTGTTAAAGTACTGCCAATGTTAGTAAACTAGAGACCACAATTTTCTGAGAGGATAGGTGGAAAACCAAAGAACATTGAAACAGAGAGAAAGAAAAAGGATTAAAAAAGCCAAAAAAACCCCAAACCACCAAAAAAACCTTAACTCTGAAAATGAGCAAAATTAACAGTGAACCTGTACAAAATTACAAGGCACTGGTATTCTGAGAAACAATAACCACATTTCACCAGTAGCACCATACAGATACTTAAAGAGGAATATATAAATCCAAAGCACATTTAATTTGAAATACAAGAAATGGATCAGCTGTTCTCTGCTTTCAAACCATTTCAAGATTTTCCAAGTGGCTTTCCTTGGGTGTACTTATACATATGAGTATGTTTCCAAACTAACAAAATTTAGAGTGGGGAGGAAAACAGGCAACACCTATGTCAATCACAGAGAGACTGGCTCCTCCTCTTGAGCTACTTGAACAATTTGCTTAACAAATGGCTCAGAAACAGGCAAGACTACTCAGATGCAATGCCACTTCTACATTAATATGCATTCTTTGATCTCTCTGTCCACTTAACATTTTTTTTTTCAGTTTATCTATGTTAAGATACTTTTGGAAGAAATCAAACTGCATATGATTTACACAGTCAGGGTAAAACTAGCCTAGGTCAAACACTGTATTTCTGATAGTACAATGCACTAATATTAGAACAGCAGAAGTGTCAAAGTCTGAACATGGAAGCAGTCACAGGACAGCCAGCCACTGTGCCACAAAAGGTTTTAGCTTAATCAGAACCACAAGAGCTCCACATAGGATCATCCTCTTTTGGTTTCATTTGCATTCAAGGGCACCATCAGATAAGATTAGAGAATACAGTTCAGCATCTTTTTGTGATTAAATACACACTAGTAGATTTATGCTTTGCCCGAATTCACAATTGCTATTCATGAAGCAATGCTACAGGAATCATTGGGCTTCTTAAGAAACAGCTTAAAAATCAATCAAGAGCATGACTCTTAGTTTTTCTTCTCAACATTCAAGCAGCAGTCCTCAAATAAAATTCAGACTTGTGAAGATTGCTACCTTGATTTTGATCTATAAAGAAGGGAAATACAGGCACAAATAAAAATAATTGAATAAACCAAAATATTTCATAGAATCATAGACTGTCTAGANAACAGCCCCAACTCTCTCAGCCTGTCCTCGTAGGAAAGGTGCTCCAGCCCCTTTATCATCTTTGTGGCCTCCTCTGGACCCTCACCAACTGGTCCATGTCCTTCTGGTGTTGGGGGTTCCAAATAATACAAAATAATTTGTATTATTTCAGCTCCTAATATATTGTGACCATGCCAAATGGTATTTAAATTACACAGATGGAAATGCATTTAGACTGTTAAAGCTCAGTATTTGTCAACTCAGACAAAAAGACCCACGATATTTTTGCTATATTGAGACATTACTTGACAGTGCTTAGAACTTACCCATAGCTAGTTACACCAAAGAATCCAATATCCAGTCAAACACCACAAGGAAGTAAAACCTGGTCAATGGCCCATTCTTTCTCTTGCCCTTCCTGTTCTTCATGAAAGCATTCTCTTTACTGAAGATGGAGAAAGATCAAAAGCCACACATATTTTGAAAAAAGTTGTAAAAATGTTACTTGAATAAAGCATCAGGCCTTGCAGAATTTAAGAGCACAGGAGCCTCTTAAGACTACATTTTTCTATTGGTTTGTACAGTAGTCTGCAAAAGACAGTTCCAACATGATTTTAAAAATAAGAAAGATATTTGTGAAAAAAAAAATCACATCTTCCACCAAGTAGTTTGTCTTCTACTAACCCTTGTATATAGCCCCATAACTGAAAACAAGGATGAAGCACATTGGTTTGTATCTCTTCAGCAGATGGCCTAAAACCAAAACCTGTTTATATGCAGGTTGGTCAGGAGCAGCATATTATGGGTGCAGCTATCACAAAGATTTAAGAAAAGAAAAATCTTTCAGAACTATTGCTATAATACAAACACTTGTATTTTGTATTTGTCCTACTTAATGAGCAAGTTTTGTTGATTAAGACATCTCAAGTAAGCTTCATCTGCGTTAAGGTTTTGTAGTCTGGCAATTGCAACTGTGTTTTATGAACACAGATAGCCATCTCCTTTTCAACTGTGTTTTATGAACACAGATAGCCATCTCCTCTCCTCTGTTGATCAAATTCACAACACCTGGTGTCCAAATTGCTAATTTGCCTTCAATTATCACCCAGTGCATTTACAAATGATCCACTTGCACAACCCAGGAATTTCCAGCTTGTCAATTAGCATGGTATAATTTTGATTCAGCTCCCTGCTGTTCGAGCCTAAGCAACCGGTTTTGCCATAATCTCCTCCTCCTTATATGTGAATTACAGATCTGGTAATGCACATGGCCATACTTAATTCACACAATGTGGAAAAGAAGAAGAGAGAGTCCAAAAAAAACCCTGTCTCTGATGAAGCATAATCATATGTTTTCTCCAGCATTACATTAGTCCCTAGTCTCACACCAGGACTTTCATATAACAAAAAACAAGGTGAAGCACCAGCTAGAAAAACACTGTTTCAATTTCCTGCAAAGCCAGCTTTATATATTCCTTCAGCACTCCCATGCCTAATAAAGGAAAACAACACTTAGAGATGTGTTTTGTTTATGAACACTAATAGGATCATAGCTCAAGCGATGTGTCTTCAGCGTACAGGAATAACTGGAGAGTCTTTTCAGCATCCTGGGATGTTCCTCAGCACATACTCTCCAACTGCAGATTTTTTCCAACCAATTCTTACTCCTATTGCCTCCACTTGGCTTCCTGAACACTCCAATTTTCATCAGTTGTTTCTCAATATGAACAGTTCCAGTCATCACCATCTATCTAATAGTGATATAAGGGCATGTGAGCTTTACTATAGTTTTATGATATGAGCTGGTCTACTCATCTTCCCTTTACTCACCATGGAATTCCTTACAAACTCAAGATCTTCTCCTCTGTAGCAACCTAAGCTGCCTCCCATCCCCTCCCATGCAAGTGAAGTGATGCCTAGTAAGGATATAATCTTTATAACAAACATTGTGGTAACTCTTTTCCATGGACAGACATTAACTGTTCTTCAACTACAACATATGCACCGGTCTGCTTAGCACCATCCTGAGTCTCTTGCAGTAAGTTTTCTGCAAAGCTCTGGTCTATAAAAAAATTCTCATAACTTGCAAATCGTATTCAATACTAAAACACCCCAACTCCCCCCCACACCCAAACCCTTAATCCTATTTATATGAAAGTTACACCAATTAGCTTCAGCAGAGCTTCGTTTAAGCAGGCAACTGTAGTGCTGCCATGTGCTGCTAAATGCCTAAAGGGAAAGAAATGAGGGAAAACTCTATACCCAGTTGGAGCTTCAGGGGAATGGAGGAGATTGGTGTTTGCCAAACATGCCACAGGCAAACACAGCTTTCCAAGACAGAATCCTGAAGGCACATGCAGAAGCTGTAAACTACAGCGTACACTTATCTTTATGAGCACATTTTATGTGGAACATCTCATGTAGGTGCCAAAATAAAATACAGTGATATTTTGAAGGCATCTTGAGATGTTTTCTTAGCTGGCAAGAGAAAGAATGACTTGCTGATCTCAAAACCATCTTACTGATTTACATCTGGTAAGGAACTGGCTGCTGATCGGGGCTTTGGTTGTTTCTGTTTTCTTCACGGAAGGGTTTAAGGAAACATTCTGAACATAGGGCTCTTAAAAATATTTTTCTTTTTTTTTATTCTTACTGAAGCAGCACTTCATCTCAGAAACTCTGTATTTTGATATTTAATCATAAAGAAGGTTCCACAGGTATAAATTTTCTAATTTCCTAAACGGAATACAAGAAAACACAAAGATTTTCATTCTCATTTTGGTCTAGATGCTGATATTTTGATATTTAAGAATCTGCCTTCTTAAATCAGCAGGGAAAAAAAAAAGCACACAAAAAACACCAAAGCAGAGAAACACACAACCAAATAGCCACACAACCCTTGATCTATATCAGCAGCAATACCAACAGAAGAATGCCTGATAAAATCCAGGCAGAACTAGGATGGCAAAGTGCTGCATCACAAGGAGTAGTTCCAGTTTGCCATTAAGCACCGAGGAAGTGTTTAAGTCAGTATGTTAATTCCTTTTAGAATAACAGGTTTGAAGGGAAAACACTTTGTAGTATGTTTTAGTCAAGTGTATCACTTCAGTCACAAGATCCAAATAAACAAAAACCACAGTGCACACACATCACATTAGAACTGTCACTTCGGGTTTTATGGGCCCAGCACATATTTAGCAAGTAACTTAGGCTCAGGCATTGCAAAGCAGACACTTTGTGCATGTAACCATTCAATCCAAACAACACAGCACTTTTTTCTGCACCTGAAGGAGGAACTAGCCCTAAAACCCACACTGCACCTGGCTGCAAAGTAACTTGTTACCTCTAGTAACACTAACATGTATATTACACCAGTGCCTTCAGAAACATTTACACATCCTTGTCCTCAAAATAACAGCAAAGTATGCAAACCTAGTGTATGCAGAGTCCTTCTGTTATAGGGATTTATTTATTTTAAGTGTCCATGCACTCATGTCCCACGTCCTGTTTTACAACCCTAAACAGAATGTATGGCAACAGTTGGAACTACATGACGTTGGAGGTCCCTTCCAACCCTTAACCACTCTATGATTTGCCTTTTGCTCCTTGGATCTCAGAGGGAGGGGGAATGTAGGGGTGTAACATTTTCAAAACCACGAAGCTCGCAGTCTTCCTCAGTTGTTTGGCCATAAGCTGCTTTTAAACGTGCTCTGACAAGGAGGAGCAGAGTCAGAACTCACCAGTGTCCCTTTGGAGTCCCACTCCCGCACTACAACTGATTTCCTCCCAGGTGCCATCTGCTCTATAGTCAGATGAGCAGAGAAAGAGGGAGTTGGCAATAAGCTTCAGCAGAGGGGCTTTATTCCTTCAGCAAGACCACAGACTTCAGAAGACACGATGCAAAACACATTTCAGCAGCAGCCCCAGGTCTTTTTTATCTCCCCACAGAGCTGGGAGAAAAGCATACTTTTCTCAAGCCTTTGATCACATTTTAACAGTTAAATAACACTGGCTGAGCTTTGGTCCCTTTATAATTTGAGTGGTAAGTGAACATAAGCAATTCTGATAGAAAAGAAAAAGGTAGAGCTCGTATGCTTTCATATGCACACTAAAAATGTCCTGCATGACATAGAAGGGATTCACATGGTGGAGCTGGCAATCGTTGGACCAAGGTCCAAGCTAAGCAGTGGCCAAGGAGTCACTTGTAAAAACAGAGTTTTAGCAAACATTCTGTACCAGATGTCCTGGTTTCCACTGAGACAGAGCTAATTTTCTTACTAGCAGCTGGTATAGTACTGTGTTTTGGGTTTAGGATGAGAATAACGATGATTACACACTGATGGTTTTAGTGGTTGCCAAGCAGTCAAGGGCTTCAGCTTCTCATGCTGCCCTGCCAGTGAGAAGGTGGGGGACACCCAAGAAGCTGAGAAGGAACACAGCCAGGAGAGATGACCCAAACTGGTCAAATGGATATTCCATACTATATGACATTGTGCTCTGCCTATAACCAGGGAAGTGAGATGAAAGACACCACAGCTCAGGAACCAGCTGAGCTTTGGGTGGTGAGAAACTGTGCTGTGCAACAGGTCTCTCCCTTGTATTGTGGAGTTGCTGAAGGTTTTAGTGATGAGCAATTATGTGCATCGCTTGCTTTGTATATTCTTTCATTGTGACTATCTTCTTTTTCTGTCCTATTAAATGGCCTTCATCTTAACCCTTGAGTTTGAGGTTTTTTCTTTTCAGTTCTGTCCTCCATGTCACTGGTGGAGATGGGGAGCAGATCAAGTGAATGGCTGTGCTGTTTCAGCTGTTTGTTTAGCTAGAACACAACATTACATACAGTAATTGCATTCTTTTTTTGCTGTGTAAGATTACTTTCACCCTGTTATGTCTTAGCACGATAAAGAAAATTAATCTCTCAGCCTCAGGGCAAAGCATCAGTGGTGTACAGACCCTGACACTAAATGGACATCATGTCTAATGTATTATTGACTTCTATTACACATTAGAAAGACAAAAATAATAAATTTAATTGCAAATATCTTCTTTATATGTGTGCTGTGTAACATAAGTTCATTCCTTCATGAAACCATGCACTTGTTCATTTTTCTCCAAAGTGAAAGTTTACTCTGCTAAATTTTAGCTTTTCACTGAGGAGCTAATGCTCTTGTTTATCTTCATGAAGCTGTGTTCAAAAAATATCCAGCAAGTATAGACTTATTTTATTTGTCTCATATGTTCTGCTTACAGCTGCTCTTGAGGGTTGGGGAGAAGACTTTCAGGCATTAGGAAAACTTCTCAGACATTCTGGACAGGAAAAGAACGCATCAATCAGCTGCAGCTACACAACAGTGCAATCCTGCCACACCTCCCAAACTAAGAACCATCTGGAAAACCTCTAGGTTTAGACAGCATTTTGCATGTCCATGAAGTGTCTCTCTTGAGACTCCTTAGCCAGTGACCTAGAGGACGTTAATGACTGGCATGGTCCCAGTAAAGTTTCATGTAGTTAAGGTATCAGCCATTGTCACTGGTGAACCTGTGACTTCCCCTGAGGAGCGATAATAATAGTGCTATTTGCAGAAAATTCAAAATGTTTTATACTTTTAATCCTTTTACGACATCACAGTCAACTACTCTCAAGAAGTGTTTTCCCTTGTCAAGAAAAAAAAAATGAAAATCCCAGTAGCTTAGTAAAAATGGCATGTTCAGAGAGAAGCAGCAGATTGAGCAACCTAGCACTGTGAAGCAGCCCCCTTTGATTACAGTATACAATGCAGTTACATCCACAACTACCCTTCATAAGCAAATGACCTCATACACTGACAGTTGTACTGAAACAGTGGCTCAAAAATCAGCAGGGGTTTTTGTTTAACATTCTACAAGGCATAACACAAGTAACAACTAGCTGGCCACTAAGTGGTATCAGTACACATCAACAGTTCCCCGCCCCAAGAATATTATGTGTTCACTTGGATACATATATATATATAACACACACACTGATACCTTTTTTGCCTACAGCAATTTGCCAAAACCATATTTGTTTACAGTGAGTTGATCATCCGCAATAACGGATGCAGCGGAGTTGATTAGATTTTATAAATTTGCTCGCTTGCTAATTAGGATAATGTATCTGTTAGCTCCAGATCCTCTGCTAGGAGCCTTATTTAATGGAGACTACAAGGCTGTGCCCTTAAACTGTAGCAATTTAAATTAGCCGAGTGGAGCTAAAAGCCGGTGAAGGAATGATTAGGTGAAAGATGTGCTGGGGTTATTAAACCTAAAGAGACTGTCTGAAAATTCACATCTGCTCTACAAAGACCTTGAAAGCTGCAAGAAACTCTTCAGTGTTCTCTATCATAGATGCAGAAGTGCTTCACTGAACAGCTACAGCTATCTACCATAGTATTATCACACATTACTCCTTTCAGAGGTCACCAGCACTACTTAATTTAAGCCTTCAGGACTGTCTTTCTGAACACATTTTGTGACACTGCTTTGGAACTGCCTTGCTTGTGACCTCTGTTATGTCACTGCAACATCCTCTACTTAGGTCCACCATTAAATCATATTCACATGTTCAAATTTGCTTTACCACCCAAACCAGAGGAAATAACTCCCAGTGCTGTTTCATCCTGGCCACATCCTTCAGCTTGTGTTATAAAAAAATAGCCATACTAAATCACAGCAGATTAAAATATCCATGCAACCCACTTAATCCTGCCTTCCTTGCATTGGTTTGGGCCACCACGGTACAGATACTAATTATCTTGCACTGTAACTTAAAAATGAAAGTATTTTCAAATCATTTATTTCCCCAGTAGGAGGCAAAACCAACAACAGACTTGCTGTTGCCCTTTTACAGATAACTTAATGGGCAATTCTTGCGGCCTCTCCTGCACAGTTCTTGCTCTTTATTGGTTGAAGTTTTCTAGTACTGCTGACAAATCTAAAGAGACTGAACCTAAAATCTGATTTGCAATACAAAGAAAGAGAATAGCAGCCTGCAGTCACCCGTCTGTAGACAGATTTCCTGTTAATAACATATGTTAAAAGTAAAGAAGTAAATATCAGACACCAGAACAGGTAACCCAACTCAGCAGAAGCAGCAGAAGACCTCTATCCAAATATCCATCCAGCTAATAATCAATCCACACCAGGAATTTGGCATGTCAGATGTTTTCCACCTAAAACAGGAGTGAACTGTAACTGAGGCAATTAAGCTTTCCTCGGAGCATGCTGTAAAAGCAGCTTTCTCTGTAGGATATCTTTGAGAGGCAGTAGCCCATTCAACTAGGACTGCTTTACACAGTTATTTGCTTTCAAAGCCTTTATTTATTGTGTGTAGGAGTAGTTGATAAAAGGATTTCTTTGTTGGTGTTATTTCTTTAGTTGTTCTACTGCACTGAATCTTTTTCTTCTCTATTATTCAGAACTTGGAAATTCACGTGCAAGTACCACCCAAATGCACAGCAATTATAGTAATACAAGGAAGCCCCAGAGCACATGTTGTTTGCTAGCTCACTTAGCAAAAATTCTCTATTTTCTTTTTTAATAATATTTTTTTCTTTTCATGTTCCACGTGCAGCCTGCTTGCAGGCAAAACCACTTGGATTATATGGAGAGTGACACACACAGCTGGACCCTCAAATAGAAGCCACAATACTTCTCAAAATATTACCTGCAGATGTTAAAGGCAGAACTACAGTAATAATTTTAGGCACTAGCAAAATACAGCAACATTCGCTTGATTAGTAGAATTTTGCAATTACAAGTTCATAAAAACAATCCAACTTATTGAAGCAGAACTGCAACCAAGTTTAAAATGTGCTTTATCATTCAAACCTAAAATTTTACTTCTGTTACTTTCTATAAAGCAATGTATTTTACATACACATTTTGTTTCCCTGTGTTAGTTGTTATGATGTCAGAACAACATTTGAACATTGAACACAAGCAAGAAATCGTAATGGTTTGTCACAGTAAACATGCAGCTCTGTATTCACTATAATTATGTAGAGTTCTTTGGTGGGGTGGATCAGGCAGAAATATTCTTTTGTCTTAAAAAAAAACAAAACAAAACAACAAACACTTTTTGTGTTTGTACCCTACTCTATAGTCAGGATAGCCTGTAGTACATCATAATAAGCAGAAAATAAAACTGAGCATAACTGCTACACTCACATCAGCAAAACTTCAAGTGTTCACTGTTTCAGCTGATGTTAATAAGTGAGTTCCTTAAGCTTAGGTGGAATTGCAGCTGAGTCTTACAAATTAGCCTAGATTTTTCTGCTCCTTAACTCTTTTTCACCTGGCAGCTAGCTACAGGCTACAGTGACTACCTTGGCCAGTTATCCTCCAAGTTTACCTCTGCTTGAGTTACATTTCCTTGTCTCCTCCCTGCCTAACATAAAACCTGAATGAGTATCTAACCGTGGAGTGATAAATTCAGCTTCCTTTCACTACAAGTATACTGTATGAGCTCTCCAGTTCTCACTCAAATAGTGAAGACGTTCAAATCTGAGATATTAATTAAATTCCAATAATTTTATCGCAGTTCCAAATCCATTGCTATTGTTCAGGTCTTGCTGATGTTTTTCACCTAGAAGACAGCTAGTGATGGGCAAGTACACTCAAAGTGATTCTATCACACAGTTCAAACACTCATTGCTTTTGCTATAAGCATGAAACACTCTTCATGTTTAAACAGCAGCTTAATTCCATCCACTTAATCTAGAATGGTGCACAAGCAAGTAGAAAGAGAACAAATAAGTGTGTATATATTATCCTAGTCACAAGGATTTTCCTTCCCTTCAGTACTGTTCTTTATCTGCAGCCAGGGTTATCGGAGCTTTTACATTCTTACACAGGTAAGTACGGATGGCTTTGAATTACTTCAATATTCAAATTTTTAGCATTCTTAAGAGCTAAACTAGTACTTCTCTCTCCATTTGTAGGAGCAGTATATGGGGTATTTTTTTGTTGTTGCTTCCTGAAGAAAACAACATCACAAACACAAAACCACCAGGAAGGAAGCACTACCTGGTTCATTCCTAATACAACAGTCCAGCTTTGAGAAAATAGCTATAAGCAAAGTACTTCTATGAAAAATCCTTTGGCTTCTAAACCGAAGACACTTAACTTCTGAGGAGATTGTCATTCACACCTTGTGACTACCCCTCTCTAAGTATTTGAACATGATTTTTAATAAATTTAATCTCTTCTTACTGTTAGGACTCACTGACTCCACTCTCCCACTTGACAAAAACACTTCTGAGCACACATGCACATTTTACAGGGGTTTAACAAGCTCTGCAAGACATGCTGCTTTCCCAGGCCACATACAAAAGCAACACCTCAGGCAAAGGCTTTCTGCCCTCAAGGAACGGCCTAGCACACCAGTGAAACCAGAACTGCCATGGCACAGGCACCGGGGCTCTTCACATCCTTCGGTCCCAAAGTACTAATCACACTGTACTATTTGCTGCTAATGAGTTAACCACAAGATCTGGCATTTCACTAGTTGTAAAACAACTTCTCTATCACTTATTCCTCCCCTTCCCAGCCTTATTTCAGAAGCACGGGAAAATGTCTTAGATGCTTACCTGCAACGCAGTGCCTGCTCATGCTGTTCCAGGGCCTTGCTAGGGGCAGGAGATGGAGAAAAACCAGAAGTGATGTACAGGATTAGAGCCATACGTAGCACAGTCTCTCACAACAACCTCCCAGCTTTCACCTAGCAAACAGCCAGCGGCCTCCTGTCTGCCATTAAAAGCTGACAGGGAAACGTGCCGCAGGTGTGGCTGGCTGCAGGCCCTGCTCCAAGACCTCATCCGCAGCCAGGGCCTGGCCCTGTTAGGGGATCGAAAATCACTGTTTAATTGCTTTTCACTCCTCCTGCTTCTGTAACCGCCCCTCTTGGCCACTGCTAAGCCCCAACAAGGCAAATTGCTGTTAGCAGCCACACAAGGCCCGGCACCACGGAATTCCCCTGGGGCTACGGCTCCCTCCTCGGAGTAACAAAGCAGGCAGCAGGCCTGGCAGCAGAAGGAAGCTGGAGTCGTACTTCAGCAAACAGGAATATGCTGTAAAAGAACATTAGAGTTTATATGGTCACGATGGTATTGGTTGGTATCTACTACCTGTCAAATGTTATTATTTTAGTAGTATGTTGTGGGTATTTTAGTCTGGCCGCTACGTGCTGGGCTGCAAAAAGGATGGCATCACAGGGTTGGTGCTGGTTTTCTGGTGTCTCAGATGTCCTGCGCTGCCACAGACAGAAAATGCCACTTCCCGGGAAAAAAAGGTGGTGGAGACCGGCAGGATCTGCCAAGCAGTGTCAGAAAGGGCCTGAGACACAGTTCATGCAGCAGCTGAGTGCAGGGAACGCTCACCCCTCCTTACTTGCCTTTCTTTAGGAAGTCTTACCTTGAAGGCACATCCCCAATTCCACAGAGGATAATTTATTACTATACTGAATCCAGAAAACAACGTCTAAATAAAGAGGGAAAATCTGTTGTTTGACTTTCCTGTATCATTTAAATCTCCAGACTGGGCTGTGCCCTTTCAAGCACTTACAGTACTGGGATGTGCAGGAGGATTAGGGGTTTTATTAGCACTTTAGTACTGATGCAGCAAAGTACTTAACACATACTTAACTTTAAACACATGAAGAGTCACTGCAATTTACTCAGATCAACTGAAGTGAAATAAGCTAATGACATCCTTAAGAATCCTGTCACCCAGAACTGAACTCCTCTGCTCCTGGTGAGATCAGGATTCACATTTCCCATTTCCCCCAAAATGGGAAAGATGCAGTTTGAAGCACTGCTGTGCTGCCTGTATCCAAGTACCGCTTCCCACCAGGGCTGGCAAATCTCACGGTTTGTTTAGAAGTTAATAAATAACGTGATCTACTACTAATGTTCACACAGTGCATAGGTACAGATTAACACAAAATAAGAGGACTGCTAAACTATATTCTATCTAAATATAAAACTATAATATGCATTCCACTAAAAGCCAAAAGACCCAGCTTAACCCAGTGGAATTATTACAATTATGTCTTCACCTAGAAGAAAATAAGAAAGAACTTAGATATTTAGCAGAGACTCATTAATGTTTCCACAGTGATGATGGACTGTGGAAAATCTCTTGTGGAAGCAGATGCACTGGTGCTGCAGCAACAGCTGAAAACCTATGTGTCCTGATAAGAACATGGGTGAAAAATTCATCATGAACAAATCATAGAATCATAGAATGATTAGGGTTAGAAGCGACTCCCAGAGGTCATCCAGTCCAACCCCCCTGCAAGAAGCAGGGACACCCCCAACTAGATCATATTGCTCAGGGCCTCATCCAACCTGGCCTTGAACTTGAACTAAATGGTTCTATAAAACACAAAGACNATGGATGCCCCATCCCTGGAGAATGAAATGGCTCTATAAAACACAAAGATGTGTTACAGTAAACCAATTTCAAGATTTTAATTATCTCACGGAGCAAACATTTTGGAGCAAATGCATTTCCTGTTAAACTCAAGAACAGAAATGCTTTTAATTTCAGCAGTACCTGAATTTGATCCTACAGAGCTCAGATATACATTTGCTGATAAAAATGCAATTGGGTGAATGTAATCAGATATACTTGATTGTATTATTTAAGTGAACACTGCTGGTTTTTCTTACTCTTTGTTTCCAACCGTAAGTAAAATGATATCACCCTGAGTTGAAATACCACCTCTGCAGAGTTTTATAAGATGATTTCTGATCCAGTGCTGCTACAACAGCCACAATAACCAAACCAGACAGAATCAATGCATTATAAGGTCAACTCCCAGTCTCCTGACTTTCTTGGAAGCCTAAGGCTAAGGTTTTAAGATTTGAAGGACCTAAAGTAAAGTGAAACTTTATTAGTGTTCCCAAGGGACAAAGCAAGTAGGCTGATTTCCTTAACATGAAAGTAAATGGTGGAAAAGTTAGTAGAGCAAAAGAAACGCCTCAAGACCACTTTGCATGTTATTATAAATTCATGCAAAGCCTGTGGCATTAGCAGTGTAGACAATGTGAGACTGTGCCATCTTTTGGAAATTCAGCATCAGACTTGCCTCAAAGGAGCCCTTCAAGCCATAAACTCATTACTGAAGGTACCGGAATAATTGGGTGACATATGCACATGCCCAACTATTACAGAGGTAGGCTGTCTTTCCTCTCAGCTCACATTGGTTTTGAGCCAGTTGTTATCTTTATACTGGTAAGAAACCAGTAGTATCTGGCATAGTGCAGTGGACAAAAGCTTCAAAGGGTCTAAAAAATTTTGTTTTGCAATAGGGGCATGAGCTTCTTTCCTAAAAAACCTAAAAAGTTACATATTTGGGTTTATGATAGATAAAAGCATGAGTGTTTTAACATCAAGTAGTGAATGTCCAGATCTTGCTGTCACTGGAAGATGCAGAGACAGTATCAGTGAATTAAAAAAGGAATTGAATTCTTGGGCAAGAGGTTCCAAAGAGGTTGTTAAAAGCAGGGATGTTTCCTCAAACATCTTAATTCAAAAACTGCCAATGCTGTGAAAGCAGAGGGGAAATGGACCACATAATATGGCCTATCCTGTGCACTAAGTATCCTCTGTCTAGAGATCCCACTTCTGGAGAAATACTGCTGGAATTGATGGGCCACATGTTGATCCATTTGGTCTTTTATTAGTTTTTTTATTTGATGGACATTGAAATGGGGAATAAACATCACCCCAAACAACAGTTTAATAGCACAGCAGCAAATTTTTGTGGGTGAGGATTTTGATAAGAATTAGGAAAAAAAAAAAGTAATTTACAGAAACTATGGGCATTTAAAAGGACTGTGATTGACAAACCCAAATCATTATTTATCATAAAAATTCCAGGATAGCTAAGTAAAAGACCAACTATATTAATTTGAGCAAGGATTTAAGAATGTATGATCTTATCTTACTGACTTTGAAAATTGGAAATTGACCTTGACATTGAAATTTAGAGTAATATCTTTACTATGCCTGCTCCTCATAATATTGCACTTCATATTTTCTACTCACAATAGCTATTGATATTTAGCCTCCATTTAGTCCTATCCTTTCATGCTAAAATAATGACAGAAAATGAGAGTTTATAATTATTCTCAGCCAAAGGTTTTGCAGTAATTTCACAGTGAAGCTGATACCAAAATTCATGTACTCCACAGTATATGACAGAGCAGAAAGACATTTTGTAACCAGCCCTGGCTTATGAATTTCTCATTCAAGAAAAGATTCACTTACATTCAGCTACTTGGAACTGTAGCATTCTTTATTTATTTAATTTGGGGGGTGAGTGGGGTGGGAAGGGGGGTGGGTGGTTTTTTTTGTTTGTTTTAAGTATATGCTGTGGTTTTCATAAGGAAGTAGTGATTCTTACTACTAAACCTGCCAGGTACATAATCCAGGTTTTACTGAGGACCGGCGACACAAACTATTGATTTCTATAAGGATTATATATCTGTGACTTCATTAAGAACAAAATAAACAAAGAATCAACACTGTCTTTTCTTATGGGAGATTGGTTTTTGAGATGGCAGAGCAAACTCTGGTGTCTGAATTATAGAAAAAGGAATAAGTTATTTAACAGTTGCTGTCCATTCTTGTGTTAAGCAAAGGATGGATTGTTCTATCTTCCTACTTTGCAGCACTAGAATGACACAAAATGAACAAATTCCAACCACACAGAATCTCTCTTTCTCTGGGGACTGTGCCAAAACAATGGACTTATGCTGGAGAGATCGTGTCTACAGATTTCCTTAATGAGAAGGTTTGTCAGAGGAGGAGGCCAGGTATTCTTTAGTGTATGGAATGTATCTTGTTATTTATTAGTAGTTATTTGTATTCTTTTTATGAGATCCTGTAGCAAATGGGGGTGGCACAGAGAAGTACTTCTCATTTGGTATCAGATCTGCTTATTCATGGCACTTATTTTTTAATTTTAACATTTACATTTTATTTCACTTAACCTCATAAATAAAATATATCTTTCAAAAAAAACCAGTATTTTTACCTTTAAGCCTAATGTATAATTTTGGAAGTCAGAGGCAAATTGCCAGAGGTATTCATTTACAGCAATTAAGATATTGTCTACACACTCAGAGTGATGTGTAGGCTGATTAATGACTCGCAGTTTCGCATTCTACCAAAACTAAGTTCCTAGACCGAGTCTGTCAGATATCTTCTGCATTTATCAAAGGAATTATTTGTCCTCTCTGAAACTGGATGTTACCAAAAAACTTAAATCATTGAATCACTAGAAAATAATTCAGGGTCACCTGATTAAATGACACAACATAGATTAAGAAACCAGATTTTTTTTTTCACAGTAGTTACTTAAAGTTCTATTGACACAGGTGACTGGAAAACAGTTTATTTTGTATTAAAACAGTTTCATGAAAACAATAATTCTTTCTACTTCTGAAATGAACCAAGAGATGTCATTGACCAGAGGGGGAAAAGCCCCGATCAACAAAACACAGTAGGAATTCAGGTAAGATCTCCTGTGAGAAGAACATCACAAAATCCTCTGCTGCTCTCTCAACACTGCTGACTTTGCAGTCCAAAGACAGAACACTCTTCTTGTGAAGTCAGTTGCAGCTTTACATCAGGCTTCAGGAAAAGCAGCATTTTCACCATCTTAGAGCATGTAATAAAAATATGTTCTGGATACCTTGGCATTTCTTAAAGTAGTCAGGTGTGTACAATGTATGCAAGGTATAATGTATGTGAATGTTAGCAATGAAAATACACCCAGCTCTGGTGCTGAGGCTCTGAGAAATGTTCTCATGTCTCCAGATCCACTGATACCCCTGCATTTTTCTTAAAGTTACAAAGCAATAACAGATCTTGGAAAAATCTTGAAAGTGCTTGTAGTGTTTCCTGTATGCCCACACTTTTTCTGCTCAAAGTTTCCTACTGCCCATCAGTTGTGTTTCTACCAAATTTTTAGATATTTTAAAATAAAAATTGAGAAAACCCATTTTAAATGAAAACAAATAATTTACAAATACAAATGCAATGCTACACAGAAAAACCTCAGAAATTAGGGCTGTTAACAACTGCAGGAGAAAGCTGAAAATATCAGTGGTGTGAAAAGTATTTAAACTACAGTAAAGCTAAATTTCAGATGCTATGTAGGGAAAAGTAACTCATTTACAAGACAGTAAAGATATTCTTCAAACTGAAGTTATCCTTTCTTTATATGGAAAAGACAGAAAATGTGAGGAGATTTTAGTGAACACGTGCTGGTAACTACTGGTCAGATTTTAATAAACAGAAACACAGAATTAGAAAATTGTGAGTGTGATTTTCAAGTGCACTGATGATACTCAGCAAGTGTCTGGGTACAAAGAAAATCAGATAATGTAACAGATGAAACTGGACACAAAGTATTCTGATTTTACCAAAATTATAGAAAAAGCAGAATATGCCCATTGTCTTTGTTAAATGATATTTTAATACTGGAAACTTTTTTTTTTCTGAGTATCAGTATCAGAATCATTTTTCTTTCACAAAACTAGAATGAAAAAAAAAAATCTCTCAATTATTTATGCAATGATTTTGAATAACATTCCAGCATGTTTCTTACCATAATTATGAGTGAAATCCAAGAATGACTCGCTCTGTGGCCTCAGAAAAAAATTAGCTTGGTAGGAGAAGCTCAATTTTCTCAAATAGTAATAGGTAGAGATAGGTCAAACAGGAAGTTCTTAGGGTATTTTTTTTAGTTGGAGTGAGATAAACAAATATATGGTTGTCCCAAAATATAAAGTTGTTCTGTAGGGGCTGACTTAGGTGAGTTGGAAGGAGCTGGTTATGCAAGTTGGAAGAAATCCATCTGATGCTTTAAGAACTGCTGGGAGACAGACAGATCAGCCAAAGATTATTCTTGGTGCCACAGCACATTGTTCTGTCATTTCTTTTATTTGCTAGAAATTGAAATCAAAGGTTTATTTGTAATGTCAGCTTGCACTATGCTGCATCTCTCTTTAAAGATAAATGATGTTGAATTATGGGGTTAGTGCCATTTAAAAGTTAATAACACGAGAAGCCAATTTTTGATTTACTGAAGCTTTCTAAGCACTCTATGGGTGAAAAACATTTCACTTTCTGATGACTTTTTGGAAAAGGTGTCTGGAGAAAACAGGAAAAAAATGATACTATGCCTTGAAAAGTTAATCTGCCATAGATAAGTACTGAGAAATAAGAATCAAAGCATAAATACTGTTGTTTCCTTGGGTTTTTTATACTCATTATCAAAAGTTTAGGATCAACAATTCATAATGTCAAGAGCAATCTGTCTGCAAGCAGTAACAGAGTTCTTTCTCCTTGCATAATCAGCAGCTTTATCTGTTATTATGTTTGGTTAAACCCCAACCAACTACATTAAGTGCTGCTGAAGTGCAATGAATTCCCAGAATACAACCCAGTGTTTCAATTCTGTTTCCAATGTGTAGACCAGGCAAAGCACAAAGTTGATTTTGACATATTCAGCAACCAGTCTTAGTTTGAAATTTGCTGCACATCAGGCATATACAAGAAAGTTATTCCTCATTCCAGAAAAATTCCAATGTTTTGTATTTTTACCCTATCCAGAATTGACAGAAAAAGTTGGAAAAAATCTTTTCAAATGGCCAACACGATAAAGTTACAAGTCTGGCTTGATCTGAGAGATGTATCCTTTTGACTGTAGCACATTATTTTTTAATCTTATGTTTTTATGAAAGAGTTATATTATTCTATCAGATACAACTCCTGGACAACCCCTGCTGTTTGAAAAGAGAGTGTATTTATATATTTAACCAGTGGGACACCTAGTAATAATTCCTTACAGTTTATTTTTATAATAAAAGAAAATTTTCAGTGTCCTGATTATCTTATGACACATTTTTCTACCTGACACTAGCAATCAAAAACTAACAGAGGACAATTCTCCCAGTTGATGCCTGCTGTAATGTTAGCATTCAGAAGACAAGATTGCCTGTTCTCACTGCATGCCTATTTTCCTGTGGTCAGTTTATCTTGATACTTGTCCTCCTGCTTTAAGGACTGTCAGTCCAAATTTGTCTTTTTATCTCCAAGTTCACAACACAGCAACAGTCATTATGCTGTTCTGTGCTTACTAGTACTTACTGGACTCTTTGATTTCATGCCATCACTCCACCCATGACACCATAAAGGTAAGAGTAGGAGGAAGATTCTCCACCAGGTAGGTAGGACATGCTTTATGAGAAGCCAGTGTAATACAGACATATTGGCTTTTTAACAAACACCACAAAACCAGGTTAATTTCCAGAAACTGGCATTGAACCTACAGTACACCCCATTCACCTCTTCCACCTGCTATCGTCCTTGGTAATCTGGATTCCAAGAAATCAGGCCAGAGATGGTACACACACACCATGTGATTCATCCATACTTATTGTTGTGTTTGTTGATACTTAACAAGTACAAAAAAAAAAGGTCATAATTTATGTCAGTTAAAAGCCCTCACCGCTACACAAAACTTCAAGTAAAAAAATCCATGAGTGTCCTGTTTGAACATACACACTTATCTCAGACTCAGAAGTTGTCCATATAGAACAATCTTTGTCTGATGATGTCCTAAAGGTGCAATTTTCTTTAGGTTATGTTCACTCTCTAACTTTCACATTCAGCCAGGCCCCATCTTCTTTCTGAAAGTAAAAGGACAGATAATATCATCACGAGATCTGCTCCTTAATAGGCTGGTGCAGCTGCCTGGAGCAGAGGTAGGAGAGACTTCAGCAAAATATGAGGAAGCAATCTCTAGTTGCTCCTGGAAGCTTAAGCTCACAAACTCTCACTGACCCCTTTAGTCACCTGCAACACTTCGTGCAGAGATGTCATTGGGAAGTTGCACAAAGCTCGCCCCAGACTTGTTCTACATATGTCTTTTAGCACCTCAAGCAAATACAGAGTTTCTGGAAATGAGACCACCACATCTGGAGCTCTGTGTCCTGTTTTGGGCTCCCAGTACAAGACAGACACTGGCATACTGGAGTGAGTCCAGTGGAGGGTCACCAAGAAGGTAAAGGGGCTGGAGCACAAGATGTATGGGGACAAGCGAGAGGCCTTGGTTCCCTCAGCCTGAGAAAGGGGTGGCTAAGCAGGGAGAAACTCACTGCTTTCTGCAACTATGAATAGGAGAGTTGAAAGAAAATGCAGTCAGACTGTTTTCAAATGCAGTTAGTGGGAGGATGAGAGGCAATGGGCATAAGGTGGAATGTGGAAAATTCTGATGAAGCATAGAGAAAACGAATTCTTCGCCCTGAGGGTGGTCAAAATTTGAGACTCTCTTCAGGAAAGGTGGCTGTGACTGTTTTTATTGAACCAAAGCTGAGTATGGCTTTATAGACTAAACTGGAAAAGGCATTGAGACTTCCACTTAAGTTGCTGATTTGTAATGTAAACCTTCTTCTGAGGTAAACAGAACAAGAAAATATGAAAAAGCCTGGAACTTGTTGGCCTTTCCTACTTAAAAGTCAGGCAAGCTTTTGTAGGATGAAGCTGTATGAAATTTATGTGCTCTAACTGCCAAAAGCCCTGATGTGCACTGAACCAAGCTAGAGCTTCTCTATAGAGAGGTCCCAAAATAAAGTTAGTTGAGTCTGAGTCATCAGCACCAAATCTTTTGCTCTGCCAATGTTTGATAGAGCGCTTCTCTGCTTGCTAATGTAGACATGGCCAGAATGGCCAGTCCTGATGAATTCCAAGAAATTTTGTCTAAGAATTGACAATTGATAGTATTGAATGTAAACTAACACAGTTTTCCCTTTAGGGTAGGGAAGATGAAGCTCTAAGATGTGGTCATTGGTGTAGTATTCTGGGTCAGTTACAGATGAACATGACGTGATGCATTTAAATCTTCACCCCAATTCAGCTTCAGTAAAAATGATGTAGAGTGAACTTGGGAACAATTAAATTTGACTTCCATAGGAATAAAATAGCAAGTTAAAAAATGATGTCTTCCTTAGGCTACTGTGCTTATTTAGCTCACTGCAATTCAATTTCATAAGTCATTCTTAGCTCCAGCAAATACTCAAACAAATACAAAAAACCCAACTACCTGATAAAAGAGTTAATAAAAGTGAAGAAGAAGAATAATAGTAGGAATTTTATTCACTCATACTTCTACCTGAACTCACTGAATAAAGTGATGGAAGATCAGTAGTAGTGTTTCTAGAGATAATTTTGTTAAGACTTTTACATAACTATATTGGAAGGATGCCAGTTCAATATTAGTGCTCTACATTTGTCTTCAAGTTAATAAAATAATCTCAAGAGTTAATGAGTGTTCAGAACCTGCCATAGCCCTTTTCTGACCATCATCTTAAACCTAAGAGAATATTTACTGTCTTCCTAGTCTAAAGAAATTTTCATTTGGGTCCACAGTTCAACAGTGCTCCTGACCATAAGCTTCATGCTGGAGGCATTCAGTATTTAATGCCTGAGACATACTTAAACGTTGCTTGGTCAGGAATATGTTGGTGATAAGAAGTTCCTTTATAATATTAAAGCATTTGGGAAAAAAAAAATTGAAAAAATTGAAAATTCTGAAAGAGGACAAGGGAAGAGAAAGAGATTCTGGGACATGACATGTAATATTCTATCTTTTCATCTTCCACTTCTTCCCATCCCCGTTTGCCTCTCAGAAATACCCAGGAGAAGGTGCTTACATGATTTTGAAGCATTTTAAGATCACAAGAACAAAAAGTTTATCCTCAAATTAAGACTTTAACCGAATGAGACACCAAGCCAAAACCACCACGATTCACAAAGTTCTATTAATGAAATTCCTTTTCCTGTGCCATCTGGTGGATTCTCATTAAAACTACATAGACAGCTCAAACTGCCCCTAATCTAAATTGGAATGAATTTCTACCCAGAAAAAGGGGATAATTTTTAAACTTATTTCTTAAAAAGTCTTTCTTCTTCAGAATTAAGAAACTGGTGCAAAATTCTTAAATGTATTTTGAATTCTGAATCAAATGAAAATTATTATACAGTACTGTTTTTCTTTCTTCCATACCTTTTTGAAGAAACAGCTGTAAAGCTATGTTCTTCTATATCTATAAGAACATATATATATATAATATATATAAGAACATACAAGCTGTAAAGCTTATATGTTCTTATATATATTTCTTATATTAACATATAAGCTGTAAAGCTTATATGTTAATAAAGGGGCNAAGATTTCTTTGCATTCCTTTAATGAATGTATGGGGTTTTTTTCTGTCATGTTCTACTATACAAATATGTTTTATAGCTTTTTGTATTTTTTTCACTGTTGTTCTGGCATCAAAATGCAGTACATGTTGTAGAAACAGAAAGGTTTTGTGTCTTTACAGGACTGATGCCTAACTTCTCTAACTCATGACAAAATCCAAATAGCTAGACCTAAACTTTGCTCCAGGATTAGTTCTTTTGGCTAAGTTAGAAACTTTACCAGAAAGCAGCTTTGAAAACAGTGCCCATACAGCATCCCATTCCCTGGTGATGACTGAGCAGGCACAGCAGTTTCCAGTTGTTTCATCAGGCACATCAGGCCTGTGATGTTATCTGTGGTAACTCTGTAGCTGATAAAACTAACTAGAATATGCAGCTAAATTCCTATCATGTATAATGGACTTCACTGACAACTTGTAGAACTAAAATCACAGTGGCATTATCTATCTACATATACATGTATATCTCATGCCTTACATGGAAGTTTACTATAGAAGAAATAATAGTATCAGCATAGGCAGGAAGTTCAAGTCTGTCTCAATGTCTTTAGCTCTTAACATCTGATCATTACTGGCACAGTGCACATAACACAGGTACAACCACTGTGACCAAAAAGTCATAAACAGATGATATGAAGAATTAGGTGTAGAGGTTTTACAAAGAAATGGGGGGAAAAAAACTAGCAGTGCTTCTGTTCAACTAAAATTTCTAATCTCTTTGCACAGTGAAACACAAACAAATAAAAAAAAGCATGTTCATGAATAAATTCCTGATCTTTGTACTTATTCTTAACTCTGTAACCCACAGGTCCCTTCTCTGAGAAAGTACAGCACCAACTAAGGGTACCATTGATTCAGTGTATGGGAGTGCCATCCTATTGAACTTGCCCTACTCTAAGTACTGATTACTGTCAGCACCTAAAAGGAAGAAGCACAAACATTCAGCTGTTATAAAAGGAATAGTCTGCAAATGGAAATAACAGATATTTAGGCTGAATGTTATGAACACCTACTTATACAGTTAAAGTATGCATATGAGTGCCACAGGGCCTAGGTTTTACATACCAGTCCAATTAGAATTAATCACTCGTTGCATGATTATGATCATGATTTCTGCAGTCTTCTATACAGCAATTTCAAACACAGAAGGAGCAAGATGTTCAGATCTTGTACAATATAGCTGAGAAAAAATGCTGTTTTTTCTGCTAAATGAAAGGAAAGGAAAATATTTTTGCTACCTTCTTCCTCTTTAGGATTTCATCATGCCAGAGGACAGCAAACTGAAAACTGTTAGCTAAATGAGGATATGGAGAATACAATTTGCTTTGCAAAATGGGGGATATATGATTAATAAAGGTTAAAATCCAATACCACCTAAGCCTTCCCCTTGCCTTCATATCACAGACTCATAATTAGAAAAAGAGGCCATACTTCAGATTTTATAAAAGATCTGTATATGTTTGAAATAAAAATTCTTGCACATCATTCCAGGTGAAAAATAGGTGCTTTTATGAATATTTTTAATATAGAATAGAAATATTCTTCTAATATGAAATTTTCACATAAATAATTTTGTAGCAAAATGAAATAGATTGTTTATGTAATTGCTAATGTAAAAAAAAAAGTATACTTATCCCTTTCATCATCTCTAAGAAGAAAAATAATTATCAATAAATATTGTCATTTAAGATTGTAGTCAGATCTGGAAAGCCAATGGTTAAAATGAACAAAGCTGATATTTCTTTCGATTTTATAATAATAAAGTCATATCAGAAGTTATCAGACAGCAACTACATTTTCCAGGTTGGCAAACTATCTAATGATGTAAGAAAGGCCCTTTTTTTGAGAAGTTCTGAGATTTTGTTTGAGGTTCACCCTTCTTTTAAATGCTCTCTGAGTTCCACTGAGATAACATACGGGGCAGAGTCTATCCCCACCTTCTTTCCTAAAAGTCCCTTTGGGAGAGTATCTCAGCCTGTAAGAACCATTCCCCAGAGTCTGTTCTTAGAAGCCTTTTTCCCTGGAGTTCCCATTTGAGATTTATATCTCAGACTTTAATGTTTGTCCATGTATACCCAGGCACAGAACAGAAACTTGCCTCTGAACATCCTGGAATGATGACAGTCGAAAAAGTTGTGGCTGTCAGAAGAAGCCCTGGCACGGGCTGTAACAGCGTTCTGGTAACAGCATCTCACAGCGTAGGTTCAGATGATTTTCAGGTTATTTGCTTTCCTTAGGGCAAATAGCATATATTGGAGAGATGACATGGGAGATGACAGCCCAATCCTTTCTGCAGATGGCATCTCATGCAGTAGAGTCTGTGTGCACAACACACCTCCTCCTTTCTAGGAAGCGCTGGCCATTTGAACACACATTGTAGTGAGTGCACACATTAAGTCTGGTCACATTACAGGAGAGAGACTCGGCAGAGAAAACTCTTCAGCTATTCAAATAAGCTCTGGATCTGGCCAAACTACATCACTTATTCTAAGTGAAATGATTGGGAGGAAAAAAAAAGTAGATGACAACTCTTTGGCAAAGGCATTTAGCTCGTTATGAGCTACTAATACTTATCATCATGTAGAAAACACTGCCATTACTGGCACATCTGCTCTCAGTAGGGAGCTAAGATGAAATAAATGTGGAAACTGTGATGCTTTCCCTTTCTCTGTCATTGCTTTCTTTTAATTGTAATATCTGCTGAATGGTTGCAAAATAGTCACAAACATTATACTCCTGCTATTAACATATATCTACTCTATTAACTATATTAATTACTTTATATTTATTATTAACTACTATATTAACATATATCTACTTGAGATCCATAGCCCAACTCAAGTGCATTTACACCAATGCACACAGTTTGGGCAATAAGCAGGAGGAACTGGAAGCCANNNNATATTTTACAAACAGTTGGCTGCAGTGTCAAGGTCTCCAGCCCTTGTTCTTGTGGAAGACTTCAACTCACCAGATATCTGCTGGAAATACAACATGGCAGAGCGAAAGCAGCCAAGGAGGTTCCTGGAGTGCGTGGAGGATAACTTCATGATGCAGCTGGTAAGTGAGCCAACCAGGAGAAGTGACCAGCTGGACCTGCTCTTCACCAACAGAGAAGGCCTGGTGGGCAATGTGGTGGTCAGAGACTGTCTTGGGCACAGTGACCATGAAATGATCGAGTTTTCAATTCTTGGTGAGGTAGAGAGGCAGGGGGGCAGCAAAATTGCAACCCTAAATTTTGGAAGAGCAGATTTTGGTTTAAGAGTTTGGTTAATAGAGTCCCTTAGGGGTCTTAAAAATTCTATGATTCTGTACTCATACAGAGAGAGAAAACTTCCCAGGTAAATTGGGTTTTTCAGGTGCCAGATTCCACTCAAAAAAAGTTTTGCCATAAAATTTGGTGGTCAAGTTGAAGTGAAACATGCATTCTACTGTGTTATAAGCTACAGGTTTGGGAGACATAGTGTGGGTGAAGATTGCAACCCAGCTACATCTGATACCCTCTATTTTGCATCAGTGAGTTCATCTCATTAGTCATTAACTTCAAGTCACTTCTCTGCAACTTAGAGCTATTGTCTGTGTTTCCCTTAGCAATATTTAAATTAACCTTTTCTTAAGTTATATGGAAAAATAATATGATGGTGTATATTACAGTACTTGGTCTTGTTTATGGTCAGAAAGCAATCTAAGGGAAAAATTTAAAGAAGGAAAACAACCTTGATTTCTAGTGTAGAATTCAAACAATTCTAGATGATTACTCAATCCATATAACTGTTTATAAGTAGGATTATAAGGACATAAAAGTTAAAAAAAAAAGGAAATTACAAAATGCATCCTAAAAAACTTTAACCAGAGTCAAAGCATTACCACCTAACTAACCAGGTACATTTCTGATACATTGTATGCTAATAGAAAAGGAGAAAAGTGGAATTATTCATGAGCAGGTTAGAAATATTGATGGGATCCCTTCCTAAGCAGAGGAAATTATCAAAGGAGGATTATGCAATGTACATGAAAACCTTGGTGGTTACTATAAAATAATTACAGAAGACATAGCCATTGTCAAATACCCCAGGTGAGATGAAAGTCTCTGAGTTTTCCTGATTTGTGTGTGTCAGGTGAATGTGGCAAAAACCCGAGTGGTTGTGAATATTGGAAAATTCTCCCACTAGGATAGTTCTCTGCTAAGTCCCATCACTTAATGATTGATTTATAGTCCACCTGAAATTTTACAGATTTCTTGAAGTTAATCTAAGTAGAGAAGCAGGGATGCATATTGCTCTCATTTTCTAAATGTAGCAGCTTTAATGATATAAAATACTGAAAAGGTTTAATTTTCACCAGAGCCTACCAGAGACTGGATGTCAAATCCCTTTGCAACTCCCCATAAAATCCAAGCCACACAGAGTGCACTGTTGGACTGACATATAAAGCATGATTATACAACCAGTATAAAACATGGCAGAAATAATAAGCCCATTATGAAGTATTCTTCTGTATGAGCAGACAGAGATCTCAGGGATGGCAGTGGCTTATATCAAGTGAGATAAAAAGGCCCCATTCTGTATGTCTCTGCTCATTACAGAAGAGTCCTAAAAGCAAGATTAGAGCAGATAGTTAATTTTTTTTGTGTATGATTAAAACTAGCCAAGATGAATGATAACCTGTGCTTCACTTTCAGAAGTGACTGAAAGTCACTTAAGCAAAATCCTGAGTAGAAATGAATCCTAGTCTTCAAAGTATCTAAGTTATTTCTAGAAATGTCAAAGAAGCTCTTAAATGGCTTTGCACTTGCAAGCCAACATAAAGCAATACCCTAAAACCAGTTTCACTCTCTAAAAAAATCCCCTGTACGTTGCAGAAGTGGCAACCAATATTTCAGTTCACCACTACAGAATTCATTTCATGAACTAATTAAGTACTTTTCAGTTCTGAAATAAGTTTTTCACAAAATATTATTAAGCATTAATTTACAATAGTTACAGTAGCAAAAGTACACAAAGTTTGGTTGGCTTTATTGTTTTTTTCTGGCAGCTTGACTGGGCTGAAAACATATTTCTTTACCAGAACTATATGCACGTGTCCTACCATCATCTTTCCCATCTCTTTGCAATGGAATGGCTTAAAATATTCCATCAGCATTTCAGAAAGATGGGACCACACTACTCTCAATCACTCTCCCTTCCCCTGAACTTCTCCATCGTTGAACATCAACAAAAAGGCCTTTTTTCTGATCCCTGGGGTCTTTGTGGCTTCACTTGCTGGCTTCTTATCAATCAGCTTTCATGATGGTTCATTATGATTCTTTATGTTCTCTATGCTTTAGGCCTTCCATATCAATCTTTTTTAGGTGGGAGGGGATACACTTCATCCTGAGTTGCTTTATGAGTCTATTCCCCTTTAAATAGACCAATTTAGGAAACAGTTTTAGATCTTTCTGTACTCTTGAGCACTTAATTGACTCCTTCTAGATAGGGATTATCTGTATGAAAGGCACTACAGGAAAATCAATAGTGTTCATTTGTCATAGAAAACATAATTGTAATGCATTTTTGCAGAGTATGGTTTATTTTCTATTTGGCTGTTGTCTAAAATAGAACCTCTACAGAAAAAAAATGTTATGTTTAATGGAAGGGTTTTTGTACCTTGATAAGAAGAGGTGAAGGAAGAAAATTCTTTGATCTCTAGCTGAAAAAATATTATACAAAATAGGAATTTCACTTTTCAACACTACTTCCACACAGACCTCTTCAGGGACAGTAATTGTTGGCTTTACCAAAGGGATAGGAAGATTTCTGATGTATACCTAGATGTATACTTATCTTCAGGAGGGATGATTTCATGAACAATAGGCATCTTTATCTTCTCAGATACTACATAGTAGAAGCTGTTTTGGTTTATGTTGAAACATGTTGAGCATGTAGCTCATATGATAATATTTCATTGTATGTCTTTGAGCATGTGGCTACTGGTATAAACAACACTGACAACCCCTATATTAATGCCATCATTTCAACAAGACAGACTATTACTCCTTAATTCACCTCACCCTAACTGCTATATTTGTATATGACACTATTATATTACCCAATAAAAACAACCTGCATAACAATCAGGTTACAAAATGTTCTACAACAGATTTTTAAGTATTTCCAATGATTAAAAAAAAACAAAAAACCTAAATCTATGAAAGGAACAACTGAAAAATAGTGGTTCAAGATGGAACAGCAGAGCATGGTCAAAGCTGCAATATAAGAAACACAGATGTACTCCAAAATTGATTTTATACTTAGGATAAAATATGACACATAAAATGTGATTTTTACATAACTGTTTCATAAGTTTTTTACATATCTGTGAAAATCAACCCATAGTGATAACAGTGTTTTCATAAACATATATGTTATAGCCAACAGGCACCCCAAAAAAAGATAACTCCTTGACTGATAGTCTTTGGAGAAGAAAAAAAAAATCTCTGTCATAAATTAAGGGATAAACTCAAAGACTTATAAAAAGTCTGAAATTGTTATATGAAGCAAACAATGTTTATTCTAAAGTGTTTAGGATATATAGTGATAGGATATATAGTGATAGGATATATAATGTTTGTATATATATATATATATACATGCATATAAGAAGTGTAGACATTACTTATACACCAAATAAAGAGAAGAAGAATATCTGATAGAAGTCTGCCTTACTAGGGCAGTGTCCCTTTTTACCCTCAGACAGGGCTGGTAGCACCTTTCATTCCTACCACTTCAGAGAACTCTATCACTGCAGAAAACACTTCTCTGCCAACTTGATAATGCTGTTAAGCTAAAAACCAGCTTATCACTGCCCATCAGTCCTTCATGGAAATGGAAATGAGGGAAAATTAAGTAAGATTATAGGTTTTGTGGAATCATCCTGCAATGTACAGATTGTGAAGAGGTAGAGCTGTTCTTTGAGAGATCCTTTTATCATCTGCTATGGCATACTAGGAAGCTGTTTCTGTATGAGAGTCAATAACATTGAAATGAGAAGAAATTTCATACTTCTGAAGCATATGCCCATAAGTAATACAGTCTTGTCCAGACATAAAAATCATTCTGGGAAAACATGCTCCAATCAGGTGATCAGAGACCAAAATATCCCATTTAAATATGATTAAAGATTGTGATTACAGATCTGAAGTATGAAGAGGCATCTATTTTAATACTGGGTTAAAATGAAAATCCAAAGTGCAGCAATATTTTAAATGTAATTGCAGTCAAGAACATAACCTGAAGATCTGGATGAGATGAATTCTAAATTCCATACTCAAGAGAGCAGCCTGCATCCCCAAGAATGAATGGATTGGGTCTTACAAGAGGCAAGAGTCTTACAAGAGTGCATCCTTGGAAGAATAAAGGGCTGCAAGTACTTTACAGGGTAGAGCGCTCTGCAAAAGCTATTAAATTCATCAAAATCTCTATCATGATTTTGTGTGGCAAGTGACCACACCAGTTCCTAAAGGAAAATTCCAGTAACAGAAAAATTAAGTTAAATTCTATGAAAAGTAGAGACAGGCCTGCAGGGAAATCAAGATGTTATTTTACACACCATCTATTTTTTTATCAGTAGTTTAGTGTGATTAATTATTGCTTATGAAAGCAAGAATCTAAGAATGGAGATTGATCTCCTTCATGCCTGGCTCAGTAAAAAGGAGCTCTTAGAGAAGTATCTGGTCTCAAAGGCCCTGAAATAAAGAAAATAATTAACAATGAACCAAATGAATGACCCAAAATGGCTTCATGCTTGTACTTAACATATGTAACATATGTCTGAGTGCATGTCCCAAACGACAGACCTATAGACTGAATAAAGTTGTAACTGTAAAACAGTAATTCTTTCATGAGATCTAGCCTTTGCAGCTGACTTTTATGGAAATCTCTTTTCACTAAATTAGGGACTAGTCATTTCCAGTGAGAAATTTCACAGGTTTTAATGACAACTGTTGAAGTACCCCACCTTACACATGCACTAAATATAGAAACAGTGATTTAAAACTGCATCTTTTCCCTTGTGAACTTGTCCCCCCCTGGGCTTGCCTTGCATATCAGCTTCTTGCAAAAGCTGTAGGAACAGGTCATCTGGAAATACCTCAAGATGGGGAAAAGCAGAAGCAATTTCTTGGCAGTAGGAAACTGTAGTAGGTCTGGCTTTAATTACATTACACATTCCTTCAGTTCCTATTAGACATTTTCCTCTGGCTCCCTCATGGAAAGTGTAGGATGCCATCCCTGTCTTCAAGAGGTAACACTGCTGATTTGAGCCAGAGAGGCAGCCACATACATCCAAAACCCCAACGTGAAAGGGGAGGAAAGGAGAGGAAAAGCATCAAGTCACACGTGTGAGATCTTCAAATGCACAAGCAAGAATTATACAGTGTGCACATACATACAGAAAGAAAAAATAGATGAGTGTTACAATCAAATCATTCCTTCTCCTGCAAAATACCTGTTTTGAATGTATTCTTTGATGCTCCATTGTGTGTAAGGAGAATGCATTGAGTGCTTTCTCTCAAATCATTCCCCCTATTCACAGATGATGTGGCTAAATTAGCATTTTTCTGATACTTTGGCCTACGGCTGAGAATTGCTGTGCTCTTCAAAACGCCTCCCTGCAACAGTCATGCACATCCACAGTTAGTGAAGCTGCCTGTAATTAACAGTTCATCACTAATCACACCAACGTTTAAACACAGGCTGTTGCTCAACACCTTAAAAAGATGAGTACCCCCTCCTTAGAAGTAGTGTACACTACAGGAAGGCAGCAAAGCACTGTGACTGCTGGCTGATAAAAACCAGGCTAGAATAATACTGGAACTGATTTATTGTTGCATCTGTTGCTCTAAAGTTCACTGTATAACAAGTTAAAAAATAAATCCTGAATGTCAAATGGTATTAGCAGAAGCAGCAATTAAAACCCACTCAGATCGAATTCTCGTGTTTATTTTTCCTTCTTTGACATTTTGACAGCTTGTTTTGTATTGGCTGCTACACAGGATGGTAAAGAAAGGTTAAGTGTGCAGCATTTTACTAAAAGCCAGTTAGTAAATATCATGAGTGTTTTCAAGCATCTTCAGCCCTGCTCTTGAAAAGTCCCAGCTACCTTTCACATCCATTTCAGACAGTCTGCAGCTGAGACAGATGTGCTCTGGGTTTCACAGAGGTTTCTTGTGAAACCCTTCCCATTTTTGTGCATGTTTTGCACTTGCTGTGGAAGGATCAGCTTGTCACCCACTCATTGTCGGTTCAGCTCTTGGGAAATTAGGGCTTGGTTTTGGTCATGCTATATTTGTAATAAAAAACATTTTGAAATAGAAAATGGAAGAGTTTGAGGAACGTGTTTTATGATGACTTAAAAGAAAAGCTTGTTTCCTTCTTCCCATACAGAAGGACATGATTTTAAAAAAAAAGGCTTCAAAGCAGGGCACAAATCCAAGACAACAGGTCCAAAATTATAAATGTGCAACAGTGTTATGCAAAGTGATAATGGTAATGGATTGCTCTGAGAACAGCAATAAAAGCAGAGGAGAGCTGATGACCACCTCCCCCCTGCCAGCATACACAGCTCTGAATTAAGCAGTTTACAGACCTGCTTTTGTGCAAGAAGCCACGTACTACAAATTTAATGTTTTACAGGAGAAAAATAATTCCACCCCCCCTTACTTATGTTCCTGGATTAGTGTGGCTGGTTTTATTTATTGAATATACTGCTGCTTATAATCATAGCTGACTTGATTTATTGTTTATATCTTTCATGACTGGATTAACTCAGTGGACATATAAATGGAACTGGATCCAGCATAGTCCATAGTGAAGAAGGTTCATAACTTAGATTTTTGCTATTAAAAATGACTGCAGCTCTAAGAATTCTACAAAGTTTCACAATGGTCTTAACTCTGCTGCTTATAGAAAAATAATTTAAAGAGTTCTTTAGGCAAAAGCAGAGTCACTACACTGTTAGGTACATCTGAATGCATTGCTCCCCATCTGAGCTACAAGATATTTTATTTAATTGGTAGGCATCATAGAATCATAGAATTTTTAAGGCTGGAAATGACCCCTAAGATCATCCAGTCCAACCATTAACCCACCGCCACCAAGTCTACCGTTAGACCATGTCCTCAAGCACCGCATCTCCCCATCTGTTAAACCCCTCCAGGGATGGGGACTCAACCCCCTCCCTGGGCAGCCTGTTCCAATGCTTGATGACTATTTCAGGACAGAAGTCCTTCCTAAGACCCAACCTACATTTTCCCTGACGCAGCTTGAGGCCATTACCTCGAGTTCTGTCACCTGTTACTGGGGAGAAGAGACCAACAACCCCCACCTCACTGCAACCTCCTTTCAGGTAGTTGTAGAGAACAATAAGGTCTCCCCTCAGTCTCCTCTTCTCCAAACTAAACACCCCCAGCTCCCTCAGCCTCCTCGTAGGGCCTGTTCTCCAGAGCCTTCCCCAGCTCCCTCAGCCTCCTCGTAGGGTCTGTTCTCCAGACCCTTCACCATCCTCGTTGCCCTTCTCTGGACACGCTCCAGCACCTCAACGTCCTTCTTGAAGTGAGGGGCCCAGAACTGAACACAATACTCGAGGTGAGGCCTCACCAGTGCAGAATACAGGGGGATTATCACCTCCCTGCTCCTGCTGGCCACACCGTTCCTGATCCAAGCCAGGATGCCATTGGCCCTCTTGGCCACCTGGGCACACTGCTGGCTCATGCTTAGGCATCTGTCAACCAACATCATCCTGGCAGAGAATAATTAACATGGAGAAAATACCATAAATCTTCAGATAAACCTTTAGACACAAATGTCATATGACCATTCCTTTGTCAAAAGGATACATTTATAATCTAAGTAAGCAATGCACGTGGTAAGGCAAGAAAACAGGAGTAGTAGAGCAGGATGCTGACCAAGAGAAGTACCCAAACCCAGGACCATACATGCAATGCCATGGGAAGGCAAGTTCCAGCACCACAGGTGCTGCTCCAGCCACTCCTGAAAACACCTCCCTGTAAATTCCCCCCAGATGCCGCTTCTCACCCACATCCTCACACTTGGCACATGAGGAGAAAGCCCTGCCCATGCAGAATTCTTTCCACAGCAGCACACAGCTCCTGGATCTGTGATCTGGTGATGACTACTGCACTGCTTGCAAGAGGCTGCTCCAAACACATCTTGCTGCTCTCCAGGCAGAATTCAAGATGTCCCTTCTCTTCCCTGTCACCCTTAGGTGTGCTCAAGCTCTGTGACCTTCGGCCAAGATACTCAAGGATACAAATCTGAGTTTGTAAATTAGTTTTCCACAAAAAAATAAAGGTTGCCTATGTGCAACACAGAGCCCCTGTGCTTCAGCACATAGATCAAAGAACATTACGCTCTGGGTGGCCCTAAGCAACACATCAGGACCAAAAGAGACCAAACTAGAAATAAACAAAAACCCAAAAAAGATTCAGGGTCACCACTACTGCAAGTAATAGAAACTGAGGATAGAGCACTTCCCTGACAGCACAGATGCTACAGCTGTGCCTGAAACTGTGTTCAAGAATAAGAGCAGGAAAATTGAAGTACATGCTTAGATATATCAATGTTCCTAAATGCTTTCCAAAATCCTGACTGTTATGTTACAATCAGCAATTCTGGGGTTTTTTGTCGCTCTTTATTTATTGGTTGACATGAAAATCTTCTTAGGAATTTTCTCTTTTCTTCCCAAGTATAGTAATAAAACCCCCAACCACAATTGCTTAAAAATATGAAATTTACTCTCTCCTACAGCTGTATTTTTTTTTCTCTGCTGTGTCAGGAGTGAATTCAAAGAAAGTGTCTATAATACAAACCCAAATAAAAAAATACAGCTCTGTTACAGGTGGCAGCAACTCAGATTGATGAGACTCCTCACTGCTGATACTCAGATTGCATTAGGCTTAGTTTATTTCCAGCAGTAATATAATAAAAACTTTATTTCAATTCTACAATTCCAATCAACCCCCAGTTACCAAAGCCCTGATAAGTCTTTCCTCACCTCCTCCATGTATTCTTTTAGAGAGCACAACATAGAACCAGTCTCCATAGGTCTGCATAAGACTGAGTCTCCTAGAGCAATTCCTTCACTGAACTAAAGGCTAGAACATGAAAACAGCCTACACAGCTTTAAATAGTATATAGGCTTTCCCTTTGCAGAAATATCCTTATAAATAATGCACAGTTAAACAGTGAATGCAGAGAAGAAAAATGTAAATATTTACCCACTCTTGGTTTGTTCATTCATTTTATATGTATTTTACACAAGTAAGAGATTTTGCAGTACTGAAGCAACTGCTGACAACAGGACAGAACAGTCCCAAATGTGGGTTTTTTCCAAACTTATATTGTCTTGAGACAGTTGAAAGACTGCCTTTTGGAGGTCTTGGGTTTTATTGCTTACATCTTAAATGTTTTAATTAAAATCAGGTGGAAATGTTAAAGGTAATTTTTATTTGGTTACTATAGTTCTGTTGATGCTACGACTTCGGACATTCAACTTGCACAGCTACAGAGATTTCACAATTTTTTCACTCTCTTGATTACCAAAGATTTGCATTTTTCCGAATAAAAAGCCTTCAGATTTGTTTTTAATTCAATCAGATCCACAGCTGGACTACTGCTACAGGGATCTTGCACTGATTTGTTGTAAAGCAGCCATAACAGGGGATTTTTTGCTGTTTAATTTATGTACAGAGAAAGATGAAACTGAAAAGGAATACAGAACAAAATGTTCACTACCACAAGCTGAATGAAGTTTGTCAGTGAATACATTAAAAGAACAAATTCTGAAGGACACAAAAAATTTCAGAAAAGTTTGGCTCTGATACTCTGTGCATTTATGACTCCTTCTTTTAATTTCTTTTATGCTTCTCTGATGTTAGACTTTAAAGAGATAAATCTGTTTACTGGCACAGTATTTAAGAGGCCTGAAAACAAAATGTCTTTTCTTTTTTTAATCCATGGTACAAGCCTACTTAAACTAGGCTGCATCTCATTACCACTGAAACCTAAAGCTCCTAAATTACTTCAATCAGGTTAGAAAACTGGGGGGGAGGATGGTTAACAGGTTTGCAGCATCACAGCACATATCCATCATGTTTGTTGCCTTTTCCCCTCAGAATTTCTATAATGTGACATCTGAAAGATATTGTCTACTGGCAACTGTGACAAGGGGAGAAGATTACTTTCTGCTCTTTACATAACATTCTTACCTCTTCATGAAAAAGGTAACGTTTAGAAAACCAGACTTGTCATTTTGTACTCAGGAAGAGTACAAAAGTTCTTCAAAACTTGTTTTTTTTCCCTGAAACCATGCCTTTGTTTAGCTTTGCTGAAGTCATGAATTAGTCATTCAGTTTTATTTTTATACTGAGGATTTAAATTTTAATACTCTCTTTTATTTTAGAAAAAAAAAAGAGTATTTCATTGCACTAAATACTTGGGCTTTTAAATTACTCTTACGTTTGTTTATTATACTTCAATTAACACAACCTAGATTTTTTTTCCCAACTATTTAATAAAACATGGTTACTATCCCCTAAGACATTCTAATGAACTATTTTCCTAACAAACATAAGGAAATGCTATTAAAATACCAAGAAGCCAGTTTAAAACTTGAAAAGAATAAAAAGCAAAGTTTAAAGGGGAAAAAACAAGTGAGCTTTGACGCATTGTAGTGAGGCCAGTGAGGGGCTGGACCACATTGAGCATGAGCAGGGACTGAGGAGCCTGGGTTTCTTGCACCTAGGGAAGAGGCTTGGGAGCATGTGTGAGCGTGTAAGATGTGACTGATGCCCTCAGCTATCAAACTGTTGTTGGATAAAGGGAAATTTCAGCTGAACATCAGGAAAAGAGACTCAGAAAGAGGATAATTAAACAACGGACACGTTGAACAGGAAAGCTGTGAAGCTTCTATAACTAGAATTATTTTAACTCAAATGATCTCTTAGATCCTAACAAAAATGGAAAAAAAAAAAGAGCAAGGTTTCTTATATTATTCTAATCTAAATATATGCTGAAATTTAAAAATACACAGTGTTTTGATCATAATAAACACATCACAAGACAAGATATGAGTGCAGGTGTGCAACATCGGCTATGGAAGAAAAACCACAAGATTTAATTTTCAAGTATGTGAAAGTTGTATGCAACAGAGGTTTAGAAGAGTGGTCATTCTTTTGAAGAATAAATGCTTTTGGCATTTATTCTTCAAAAATATTCTTTATTTTGAAGAATAAATGCTTTTGGCATTTATTCTTCAAAATAATTCAGGCAATTAGATTCAGAGACTTAGGTAAAGTCATGCAGGAAAACTTCTTTTGACAAAAACACACGGGGAAGTTCAAAGGTTTTTAATTATTATATCCATTTCACACCTTGTTGTGATAAGGAGACTCACAAACCAGCCTCTTACCTTTTCCTTTTGTAGAATGAGTTGTCCCTGTGAGCAAAGATTAAAGGCAGAACAGAGAGCAGCTCTTCTCAGCTCTCATTAGCCATGTGAATTTAGTCTGAAACCTTTCTTCCACACACAAATATATTCCACCCTTCCTGCTTCTGCCTTTCCTCTCACATTGCACATGATGACAATTTCTTTAAGCAATAAGGCTATCTTGAAAGGTTTCAACACTTAAAAGTGTTTTATTTTTGTATGCTTGTTTAATCATCATTACTTTGACATACATCTAGAAGTACAGAGAGCATGAGGTCAAGTTTGTCCCTGATGTAACATTCATGACTCCATAGAACTTGCTCCAGAGTAGAATCCAGCAGTTGGAAGGAGAAGTGGGTGGGAAGGAGGGGGAGTGAAAAAAAAAGGTCTTTTTAAAAACAAGAAAAAAAAAATTATCTTTGAAGTAAAGGTTCACCTTGGCTACGAGACTGATGAAAACAGACCTGTGACAAATCAATGACAGAAAGAGGATTTAAGAAAGAGGATTACTTTGTCAGCATTCTGCAGCACATGTTAGGTACAGCTTTTAAATTAGGTTGGGGGTACATTTTTTGAATTGATAATACCCTGCTCATTATTTAATTTGGGGTGGAAAAAAGAAGGAACTAATTTTTTGCCTAGAGATAATTACACTGATCAAAGGTTTATGCTAATGAACGTCTGCCAGACTGAGTCTTTTATTTTAATGGCAAGGGGAAGCAGCATAACACTGGTAGTTGAGAGGCAGCCTCTCAGAAAATTCCTAAGTGGGCACAGTCTCTTTATTAGAGAAACATAATAACTTCCCAGGGTCAATTCCCAGTTCTCTCAGAAGCTACAAAAGGTATCCATCTTTTGGGAAAGCGACGCAGCATGTTTATATTCCCATCAGGAAAACCCCAAAAAGCAATCTATTTACAAAACACCTGATCACTCTTCTAAGCAGGAGGGTTCCCTTCAGTCACAGTCTCAGCTGAACCCAATAAAATGACCTTCTGAAAAGCTGAGGGTCCTGTGAAAATTGGGGAGAACACTGTGACTAGATCCATTTGCAGGCAGTCAAGCTGAGCACCAGCAGCACACGGGTCTGCTGGAGTTTTGAGCTCTCTGGAGGAACACTGCAAGAGGCAGTAACAGCACATACAGTCAGCTTGCACTCATGGAGCTAACAACTCAATTGTGAATGTCTTCCATGCTCAAAGGCATGCAGGTAGCTTGGTTGGAGGAATTATTTAAGCAAATGGCTTTTCTACAATAACAGTAAAGTGATCATCATCTGCACCAGTGCCAAGCAAGTACCTTCTTAATTCACAGAACTCATCCATAGAGATTAGCAGGCATTTGGTTTGGACCAAACCAGCTCAGGCTAATGTCTGTACTTGTGAGACAGACACCAGGAGCTGTTCAGTCAGATGCTGCATTGCCTTCACGTTAAGACATGTGAGATCATTGTGCAATGCTACATAAGCTTATCTTCAAGGATCTAATGAGCAGGGTGCCATGGGAAGAAGCCCTGGAGGGAAGAGGGGCTCAAGAAAGTTGGTCCATGTTCAAGGAGCACCTACTCCAAGCTCAGCAGAGGTGCATCCCGATGAAGAACAAGTCGGGCAAAAAGGCCAGGAAACCTGGGTGGATGAGCAAGGAGCTCCTGGACCAACTGAAAGCAAGGAATAAAGCATATCAAGAGTGGAAGTAGAATCAGATTACCTGGGAGGACTACAAAACGACAGAGAGAGTAGCCAGGGATCAGGTGATGAAGGCTAAAGCCCTGGCAGAATTAAAATTGGCAAAGGATATAAAGAGCAATAAGAAAAATTTCTA
>VXBZ01008093.1:7583-26831 GCA_013399135.1 Heliornis fulica | reverse complement strand
TAGAGGTAGAATTAGATTAGATATTAGAAAAGAGTTCTTTCCTGTGAGAGTTGTGGAGCACTGGAACAGGTTGCCCAGGGAGGTGGTGGATGCCCCTGGATCCCTGGAGATGTTCAAGGCCAGGTTGGATGAGGCCCTGAGCAACCTGATCTAGTTGGGGGTGTCCCTGCTTCTTGCAGGAGGGTTGGACTAGATGACCTCTGGGAGTCGCTTCCAACGCTAATCATTCTATGATTCTGTGAAATTTACCTAACCCAATGCTTTGGACTTTACCCTGTCTCACAAGAGCCTTGCTTGTTTCTATAGGGTTCTATATTTGTCAGAAGTGCCATTGCCATTTGGTATAATGCTGGTCTAGAAAGATGTTTCAGGCTTCCTCTTCTAGCCTAGGTTTAAGTTCTGTTGTCTCAAAATAATTGAAGGAGAGTCCATGTAGATGAGGTGGTTGCATTTAAAGAGGACAAAGGAGAAAAATAACCCATCAACATCCCCCATTCAGTGCACGATGAGCTTTTTTACTGAATTACACTTTCTTATGCACAGGTTTTCATAAATCTCAGGAAAATATTCAGTGGCTGGATAGCCAGGGGGAAAGGATTACTTAGAAGCACATGTATTTTTCATCTTTAGTACTGAGTACATTTCTCTTTTGTAAGTTTAGATGTGTTATGCTAGTACATAAGAAAGACATATTCATGCCATAGTTTAAATAAAACTTCATACTCCTGGCAACCACCTTTTAGCATGAAATAATTGACAGGTTTTCTGGTAGAATCCCACAACTGTAGAAATGTCTTTTTCCTCTTAATCATCAATACCAGGGTACACTGAATTAGAGGTGAAAGCTGCTCATCTTACTGATGTGGTTTGCCCAGTGATAAGCCTGCCTAACACCCAGTTCAGTGACTTAGTAAGATTGGGCACCTACATGAGATAAGCTTCATAAAGCAGAAATGTTACACAGTACTCTGAACCTTCCTCTCAGACCTCAGCCTCTCACCCATTTGAGTAGATTTACATCAGATGTCCATCATAACAACTTGACAGGATTAGGCTTTTGATAGGAAAGTCAATCACACGTTCAGCTTGAGCTCCAGAACTGAAATGCCTCGGTCAGTAAGTCCGTGCAGAAGAGGTCTCCAAGCTGCTGTTACAGAGCTCTAACAGTCCTCTGTGACAGGCTGTTGAACTCACGTGCTAGTCATCATCAGGAAGGTTTTGCACACTTTGCAAGGTTCTCTGGATCACACTTTATTAGGCACCAGAGCCTAACTTTGGAGAATTCCCACCCTCATTCTTAGCGATTTCCACAGCTTTAAATAGCTATAGAGCTGCTTTTATTAGTCCCTACCAGAACCTAATTTATTGCCCAGAATAACAGTAATCTCTGAGACAAGGAAGATCTATATCACTTGCTGTATATAAAAGAAAACCCCAAAACCTGAATGGTCTTCTATGGCTGCCCTCTCACATCCAAAAGGCCAAACCAGGCCTTGGAGCCAGGAATACTCTGCAGAGCTAATTATCCATCTGTATTGACAGGGCTTTGTCCTGCTAATTACCTTCTTAATCATTTTGATATGCAAAATGTCTGAAATCTTGAAGATCAGCTACTAGTGTTCCTTTTAGGCTAACAGTTCATCAGTTATGACACAGGATTTTACTTTCCTTTCTAAAAAGGTATAGAATACTAATAAATAAAATATTTTTAAATACTAATTTATAAATTTATTAATTTAATCTTAAGGTCTATCTCCTTGACCATCAGTTTAAAGAAGTCAGGAACTATAGGCAAAATTTTCTTTAGAGCAAACACAGTATTAAGCTGCTACTAAAGAAGATCCATTACTTGTTTTGTAGCCTTTTCTCAAGTAACAGGGTAGTGAAGCAAAAACAAAAGGCATGCAGGCATGAGATTTGTTATCAAATTCTAATTGTTTCCGCAGAGACCTTTGTGGTAAAGTGGGTTTGGTAATGTTTATGTTCCAGAAGAGGAATTGCTTTCTCTATTAGGCTTTATTAGCTCACTAATGTATTATAATTGTGACTCCAGTCCAGTTCACACCATCCCAGCTGGAAACACAGATCATCTTCAAAGTGCAAATGTGATGGGAGGTTTTTTTGTTAAAATATTTGATATATTTTTCTCATAAGTTGATGAGATAATGAATGGTTTGCCATATTTTTCCACAAAAGTACAAACTAAAGTTAGCTATACTTTGTTATTTTTTTAAAGCCTATATCATAGTCTTAACTTTGGGACTCTATTAATAATAATTGAAGGCAGCATGACATTTTTGTAACATTCTGTGATGTCAATAATGTGCCTAGTGAGATATATCAAAACTGAAATCTTAAATCCTGTTCCAAAATAACATTTCTGAATTTATTTTGAAACAATAGGATCCCTCAGAAATTAAACATGTAATAACTCCAGATGTGGTTGGGTTTTTTGGCAGTCAGGACTCTGGTCCAGAGAGTACGCCTTCTCTCTCAGCACAGCATCATTATTAAACAGCAGTTTAGTAAAAGAGCCAAAAGAACTGAAAAATACAGATGTCTACCATGAAGACAGACTACTCTGTCCTGGTGAAAATAAAACCAACAGTGTAAGATCAGGATGGCCCAAAGCTTCATTTATTTGAGCACCTATTTAACTGAAAGCTCTTCACTAGTTACCCAGAAAACCTTAGTGAAACATCAGAAATTTCCATGAACTTTTACACGTAGATAAATTGACACAAGCATCAGCAGCATAGTGTTGATAAAACCACTGTGTAGATAAATGGCTTCAATTAAGGCTCTCGTTAGTTTCTACCAGGGTATTTCCTTAGCCATGACTAATTTATCTCATTTTGTGGCTGGTGCTTTTCTTTTTCCCCCTCTTCTATTTACTAAGGCTTCAGGGAGCTGTTTGCTGAGCACATCAGTTTTCATGGATTAGGATGTGTTTAGGAATCTACCTTTTCCTATGTTTCAGGCTTTTCCCAATCTCTTCTATTTCAAAAGAGCTACCAGCACTGCCCTACAATTAATACAGCAGAAGGAACCAATGAAACATATATGAAAGGGTGACAAACTCATAGGACTGTAGGAAAAACTATTGCAAGAAGGTTGTGATTAATCCACCATACCAGTTGTTCCGTTCTTGCTTAAACAAGATAGAAAAGAAAGTATCTCCAACTGAGCTAAAGCTCTTCCAAGACAGCTAGAAATAAACTGAAACACAGAAATAACAAGAAGTTTCAAGCTCCATTCCTGCTGCTGCTGAAGGAACACCCATCAATTGGTTTTACAGATTACACAGAGCAAGAGGAGGATTGAAGGGAAAGGCACCGAGTTACAGTCCTGCCACAGCTCTTGGCACCCTGAGCTCAGTGACAGCACAGCAGGAACCAACAGTGTTGGAAAAGCTGCATTTCACACCATTTGGAAGTGCACTCTGCAGCAACACAGAATACCAGGTCTTGAAAACTCTTAAAAATGAGATTAAATAGTCACAGAGTAGTCATAAAAATGTAAAAGACAATTGGCAAGCCTGCATTTTTAAAGTGGAAACAGAAGGAGAGCTGAAGCAGGCTGGCAATATCACAGCATCACCTGCTCTCCTGCCAGGCCTAGAGCCTCATCCAGTGTAAAGGTTGGACACATACTGAGAATATTTGACTTCAAACCTCTGGCTCAATCTTTTAAATTCAAACTCCCTATAATCCAGGAACCACAGTAACCATTTTTATAGGAAAAGCAGGAACTATACTCCAAACTTCAAAGCCTACTGTAGAGAAGAGAGTTTTGTTGATTTTAAAGGGTTTTGGTAAAAATTTGTTCAAGTGATTGAATGATGGTGATATATAGATTCAGGGAAAGATAAGTGACTCCACAAGATCCCTAACCTAACCAAAGAAGCTTCCTGATGACAGACTGAATCTGGTAGATGAAAAAGTACAGACAAGATGAACAAGGCAGTGGGAGGAATGTACTAATCTTGCCTTGTCACCACCCAGCTTGGAACATGGAGCACCCAGGATGAAAACAAAGCCAATCTGCCCACCATGCTGTCGGTATGGCAGGGTATCAGGTAGTCACACCGCACCACTGATGTCAGCGCGCGGTTGGTTCAGGCCCAGAGGAATCTGGGCCTCAGTGCTAATGTGTTTCAGTGGGAAGTCAATAATGTGTAAGACAATTTATTACTAAATTATGAATTTTTTTACATCAGCAAACACATGCAGTAGTCCTGAGGAAGTTAGTACAACTATTCCAGTGCTCAAATTTAGACATTTTGAATCAAGATTCCGTACAAGTTTTCACCTAAAGCACTAGAGAAATAAATTGACCCTACAAACACACTTGGCACTCAAACCCGTAGAATGGATCTGATGTCCTGCTTTTCAACATACTGGTCAGGTAAAATAGTCACATGCCACTATTAATGTAAGCATTAAACACTGGGGATTAACATCTATCCTGCACTGAATATTTGGAATACCTGTAGTGAAATTTATAAGATGGTACCCAGAGTTGACTTAAAGTCCAGGTGTACATAATCGAAGAGATCATTCAGCTCACTTAATTGCTGATATTTCCACTTTGCTTTTCACAAAGAGCAGCTTCACAACTTCCCTTGTCCCTGGGTACAAGTTTAACATACTTCTGTTTCTCATCCTCCCTAACACATTTACTCAGAACTGTCCCAGATCTGGACATCCACATGGTCTCACCAGGGCAGAGTAGGGGGAGAAGGACCTCTCTTGACCTACTAGCCACCCCCCTTCTAATACATCCCAGGATGCTATTGGCCTTCTTGGCCACAAGGGCACATTCCTGGCTCATGGTCATCCTGCTGTCACCAGGACACTCAGGTCCCCCCACCTGCACTGCTCTCTATTAGATTAGTCTGACATGACCTCCCCTTGGTAAGACTGTGCTGACTGCTCCTAACAACCCTCTGATCATTGATGTGCCTGGAGGCAGCACCAAGAACAAGTTGTTCCATCACCTTTCCCGGGATGGAAGTCAGGCTGACCAGTCTGGAGTTCCCCAGATCCTCCTCCTTGCCCCTTTTGAAGACTGAAGTGACATTTGCCTTCTCGTTTCCCAGGATTCCTGAAAGATGATGGACAGTGGCCCAGCAATGACACCCACCAACTCCCTCAGCACCCTCAGGTGCATCCTGTCAGGACCCATGGATTTATGGATGTCCAGATGACTTAACTGATCCCTGACCCAGACCTCATCAACTGAGCCAGACTCCTCATTTATCCTGAGTTCCTCCTGGGCTTCAGACATATTTTAAGGCTGGATCCAGCAGCACTGATGACAGTAGGAATTGTGAACAGTGAAAGCCTCACAATCTTGCAGTATAGTAATTTCTCAGTTTCAGAGTCATTGTTCACATTTGACATCCCAGTCCAACATGGTGTATTACTCAGGGTAGAACATAACCAAGCTGAACATGCAGATCATTCTTCAATGATCTGACTTCAATGCAGCCACATGAAGAGTTTATGATGATGAAGATATGAGCGTGGAACCCCTATTAGTATGCCAGTTTGAGCTATCAGAAAAGCTTTAATTTACTGTTATAGATGACCTGTGTCACAAACTTTTAATGTGAGGAACACATGATGGATATTAGTAAGAGAAGAAACTACAGTTTTCCTACAGCTCCACTTAAAATGTGGCCTATTCACTTAAAAGAAGATAACTGCTTTCAGAAGATTTGCTCTATGATAACAACCTCAGGCATCTTCCATTTGATCTATTTGCCTCACTTATCTTGAGCCATTACTTCCCTGTGGTTCCCAAACACTTTACTGCAGTTCATTTACCAATGAATGAACAAAATACTTTACATACATGTACTATTCAACCCATACCTTCAACGGTAAACTGGGCTTTTAAATGGTGTAATAACCTGTTCTTATACTGAATATTTAAAGAGTGTATAAGAAGGAACAATTCCATTTATTTTTCCATCAGAGGCTTAGGTGAAGAGTGATTTCAAGAGAGAATAATGTGTCCAGGACTCATATTTAAGAAAGGGAAAAAAATGCCTATTGAACTAAATTGCCTGGGGATATCTAGAGATTACTAAATCAAAAGTTCACAAACACCTCAGTACTGCTAGAAGTCTAAGTCAGCTTCATGCTTCTAATTCTCATTAATCCAACTGAAATTGGGTACCACAATATCTTGCAGATTGAAGCTCAGTTCTCTGAATGAAGTAAAGCCTCATACTAGCACCTATTTTATGAGTAGTCCCACTGATTTTTAGTCTTTTGACATTCTCATCTGTCATTATTTTTAATATTTGTCAATAGTCTCCAAGAATGATTTACTTGAATACTCAAAACTTCAGCTGGGATGAGTTTTGGGTTTTATCACAGTCATTTTCTGTCACTTGTGAAAGGATTAAGCTCTCTTTGCCCATTAAAATCAGCAAATGATACCATGGATTGATGTAAATCATGTCACACAGCTGCTTGCTGCACCCTAGTGAAGCCTTACATGGAAGTCCTGATCAGAAGGAATCGCCTGGGATCATTTAACCTCACTGCAACATGTCAACTCCAGGTTTTCCTTGCAGGGTTCCATCACAAAAAGAACTCATCACCTAGTATCTAGCTCACAGAAACAGGAACAAGGTCCAGCATATTTCTAAGCTGTAGGAACATAACTAAAGCTTCTTCACACACGTTTGGCCCTTCCTTTGAGCTGCCAGTAGATCTTCCTGCAGCTTGGTCATGGGAGGTGCAGGACAGAGCCCAGTGTGGGCTGGGACACTCCCTCTCCCCAGGACCCACCAGCTTTTGCCTGGTAAAGACATGGCTCCAGTTGCACAAAATCAGGAGTTTGGACAGCAGCATGATTTGTAATTCCCATTGAGAGTGGTACAGCTCACGATGGGCTCTGCAGCCACTGGACTTTGATTTTAACTTATTCTGACTGCCACTAGCCCAAGGGAATAATTTTCACCACCAGGTAGGAGAGGCTGTCTGCAGGCAGTGCCACTCCTATCTTGTCTAAGCAGTCTTGCCCAAGAAGTTTCCTTCTTCCATTGTGGTGGGTTTATTTATTGCTGGTTTTTTTTGTTTTGTTTGGGGTTTTTTTTTCTGTTTGTTTTGTTTGGTTTTTTTTAAAAGGAAAAGCACAGAGGAGCTTAAAGAAATTCATAATGGAATATCCTGTTCCTACTGATAAAAAAAAAAGTAAAAGTTGTTCATAAGGCATTAAAACTAGATACAAAGGAATAATTAAATCTGAAATGTAATTATGCATTTTCTATGTTAATTATCCCTTTGTATATAAACTATGTTTTTGCCCACAATTTGTTTTGAAAGAAAGGCACAGTTATTTTTTACTGTTGCTAATTAGCAGAGATCTTTGTACCAGCTCCCACAACATATTTTCCCTTTTGATTTTAACATGCAAAGTTAAAACTTGAGAACCTCAAAATTGTCCACAATTTTTTGGAGTTTCATTTCTTTTTAATAAATGGTCTGATTCCAGACATTCTTCCCCTCTACTTTCTTCAGCCTCTCCTTACTGAAGGATAAATTCTAACAAGCTCAGTAGCAGTATGTGTTGCCCTCACTAAAGGAGCCCACAAAAAACATTTTCCATTGTCTACCCAGTGAATGTTGAACCTCTTCTGGTTTGCTTTTTTTTTTTGTCCTGGGAAACCTTATTCCCAGACAGTTAAGATTTGAGGACACTGCAGCCTGCTTGCAAATATTCCACAGAGTGATAAACAGCCAAATTAGTCATCTGAATTATTCATTGCAAATTCTTTCCTCGTTTTTACAGAGCACAGTGCACACCATGTGTAATTGCCATTACACATTCTTCTCATAGTGTTGATTTGGTGGCTAGATGTTATTTTTCTTAGTCAAATTTCCTGTTCTCCCTCACCTTTCTATATTATGATGCTACTTCCCTAAGTATCCTTTCACAACCAAATTCCAAATTGGCTGTGTAACACATAACAGCAACTGTCTTCTGCTGTCCAAAACAGCTCTTCACATTAAAAAGAAGCGACAGTCACCACAATCTAACAGAGAAGGACGTGACAAAGCTAATAATGTCAGGCAGCATCCACTGTGAAGGCAAAGAATCAAGACAAAAACTAGGCAAACAGTCCAAAAAAAAACAGAGACTGCAGTGAACTGAGATAACACAACGGCATCACTCTCCATACTTGGAAACGCTCATGATGCCGCAAAGACAAAGCTCCACGAAGGAGAGATTTATGCTGTTGAGTGATGAAGCTGCAATAAGTCATTGGACCCAGAAGAGGCAAACCTACTGGCTATCTCTGCTTAGAAGATCAACAATTTAAATGATTCTCAGCTTTCATCTGAGCTGCTGGTTTCCCCTACACACTCAGTGGTTAATTTAAAGCACCTCACAAAAGTGGGCAAATAACTGCGGCCCCCACACTTGCCACCTCCTCAAGGCTGAACCTGCCACAATTGTTTGCAAGTGATGATGCTGTCACAGCCAGTTGCTGAGAGCAGAGGACCTCCCATAGAGGCCACCAAGGAGTGAGTGTAAGCCACTGATGTATTTGAAGTCCATCTTTAGTCAGGTGCATATTTGCACCAGTGGGAATTACTGGCCTGTAAACAAGGATCCAAACATTTGGGGAAAAGCAAATGCTAGTTACAACTTTGGAATGAATACCTGCTGTTAGAGCTGCTGGGAATTTCCATTCACACTTCCCCTCCCAGGTTTATCTGTTCACTGCTCTGAAACTAGTAATTATCATTTTAGACCAAGAATGGGGTGCAGGGGGGGAGGGAAAGTAGCAGGAAAAGTATGTGAAAGAACTCCCAAATAGAAAATCCTTCTGGGATGGAAGAGATCATATCAGTACTTACATTTTCTAGCTGCCTCATGTTTAATTTCTTACTTGATTTCTTTTTTTTTAAACCAAAAAGACCTGCTGCTTTTTAAATAAGAGAAAATGATTTTTCACTGACTCAAACATCATTATTCTGTGCTATTAACAGAAGTCAGGTCTATAGTGCAGAAATATATTTCTCAACATTTAGATTAATTAGAAAATCAGATTTATCACATTTTTATGTCCTTTCCCTCTCTTTATTAGTGCTTATATAAATTACATTCTATTTATGAAGAAGCATACAGAAAATTGAAGTTTGAATTCTAATTATCTCCCTCTATTTTTTCGAGTAGCGATTTTGGTTTTTTGGCATGAAGCTCTATTCAAAAGAAATATTAATGGCTAGTCCCTATTACCTTGCTGTAACAAATGGATTCTGCTCCCATAAATTTTTATTTTCCTTTCTTTGGGAGAATGAAAATTCCAGTGGTTAATACTTATCACTGTTTTCTTGCAGTTATCATCCAGACTGCGGAATAACAATGTGTCATTCAGGTGACTAATCATAAAGATACAATTATGAAGAATGAGCATAATCAACATCACAGAACTTGTTTCAGCAGTCACTGCAATTGTAATTTTTCAATAAATTTTCCAGCTTGCTCACAAGCAGAATGGGTCAAAATGCACCAAAAAGGTCGGAAGTGAAGGCAAATATCTAATAAAAAGTTGCAATTTCTTTTAAAGTGTTTGCATACCGTTCCCTTAGCATACAATAAGAAACTCACCTAGTTATAGTAGCATGAAATTGCCAGAGAGCATTTTGGAGGTCCTGGGTCTTAACTGGGACAGATGCCATGCTCTGAAACCATGGACTAGCCAAACTCTGTACAATGAGACATGCAGATGCTGTATTAAAACACTGGTGTAAATACAAGCTCTGTGCTTCTTTCTGGCCTCCCTTCATATCTCTATCGCTCACTCAGTGGCAAGTGAGGAGTACTTAGCCCAGGCACTAAAGGTATATCTGAAGAAGATGATTAACACAAATTCCCAAAACAAAAAAGGTCTCTAACTCATCACTTCAAGTTTGATATCTCTGGTCGAACAAAGCAGTTAACACTATCACAGACATAAACTCTATGAGCTAATCCCAGGAGCCATACTAGTATTTAACTGAAGAACCCAAGTTGCACATTTATTTCTGGAAATTGATCACAAGAGCATGCCCAAACTGCTTCACATGGACTGGTGCATTCCCTGGGAACAGGGAGACCATCAGCCAGTCTAAGAGGTTATAGATCCGTGACCAGGTGTTCTTTAAAACACTCCTCCACTAGTGATGGTGCCCTGTAAACACCACTGCTGTGCCCTTGGCACCTCTCCTCTCAAAATCCCTTTCTTCCTCATTTTAAGGTTGAAGTGATGGAAGTGATTTAAGGAGAAGCCCCAGAGTGTGTTTATTTGTCTGGATTCAGTTTTCCTGGGAGACAAGCTATAGGTCTCTACGTTGATCTGGACACCAGTTCATCTAAACAGATTCAGTTGCTGGACGATTTTGTGCAAAGAGTAGAAACCAAACACCATTTATCTCTCTTATTCCCCTAAATTAAGTCACTGGGTAGCCTAAGAAAACAACAACACAACACTTGCCAACCCTCAGGGGAACAGAAAGAAAAAAACCCAGCGTAGTATTGCTTCTATTTTATGTTATAGCTCATTGTATCATTTTATCTTCTCAAGAATAATGTTCCTTGCACCGGAAGGCATCCAGCAGTAAACAGCTTTGCAGTTATCAGATGTCTCAGCTTTGCTTCAGCATTTAACCAATATCTAATGCCTTCATGTTTTATAGATTCAGCACCGTACACACCATTCCCCCTTGATTCAGAGAGTGCTTATATGCATCTATGCTTTATAACATGTTTCTAGACAATTGTTAGCATAAGTTACTACTGTCAAGGTTTGTTTTTTTTTGTTCTCACTGTCCCTGGCAGGAAAAAGAACAGACATTTATTTTCAGTTTCACATAGAGCATTTGAAGGGCCAGGGTTACAAAAACATATATCCATTGCATCAAAATGGGACTACGCCAACAGGCAGGTACCAGAGATTTTACATTGTCTCCAATCTGAGTATTCAGCATGCTCCATCACAAGTAATACACTCTTGATGTTCCTGTTAAAAACAATTGGAAATTGGGGAAGCCTTATAATTTTCATAATCTAAGCACAGTTTAAGTGTGATTGCTCATGCAGTGCAGCGCTGCTTGACGTGAGTCGTCAGAAGAACGAGGTTCAAAGAGGTTTTTTTCTCTCATACCTCAGATGCTCAGCACAGTGTTTTCCTTTCAGCTTAATCTTACAGAACACAGAATGAACATGAGAGCAGGACCTTACAGATTTGTTAACCCACTTAGTCTGGGACATGCATGTAAACATTGTATCTGAGCTTGGCAGCTTTGTTTTCCTAGTTCTACTCATCTTTACTAATAATACTCTCCCTAAAACTCAATTAGCAACTGCTTTATTACTGGCAAAAGTGGCAGGAAACAGGTGCACCCTCTAGCATATAATTTACAAAGCCAATTGTACTCTTGTCTTTAATAAGGGCGATGGGAACCATTGGTAACTACACCTGGAGATACAGTAGTAGGGCTTGCACAAGGATTCTTAATACCTCCTGTGAGCTCTTTCTGGTTCAGATCATCTCTGCACTGATGCACAGAGGTCTACTTCTGCACTCCAGAATCCAATTTCCAGGTCCAAAGCCAGATAAATCTCAAACTCTGTTAAGTCATTTTCATTACTTCTGCCATTTTCCACTTGTAATAAGGAAAAATTACCGACCCTCATTACACAGGTTTCTCTCGACCATTTAGTATCATTTCATCGTCCCCACAGGTCACAGCAGGGATGTAGGTGGCTTTTGGAAGAAACCAATTTAGCACTTGTAGCCACCCAGCAAGTTAATTTCATAGGTTTAGCTGGAAGTGTTCAAGTGCTGATGAAAAGAAGCATCTGAGCAGCAGCACCAAAGGGGCAGAGCCGGGAAGTGACCAACACGGAGCATTTAGCTCTCCCAAGGCCCAAGCGAACTTACCTGACTGAAGTTCAGCTCTGCAGGTGCCACGTGGGCTCTGCAAGCATGGGAGATGGCTCCTTAATGAAGGAGCTGAGGCAGTCAACACTGAGCTTGTGATTGAACTTAATGGAAAGGAAGAGAAGCACAAAAAAAAACCCAGCATATAGGCACTCTTCTGCTGGGGGAATCTGATGTCAGCCAACAGAGTTCTTCAGTAAGGAAATTGAGGTTTGTGTGACCCAAAGGCCATGCCCATTTTGTTTTGAAACTCAGGACTGCTCCTCCAGCATGCACTAGGCAGCAACAAGTCTAATTCCCCCTGACCCTCTGAGATCCTGTCCTCTGCCTGACAGAAAGGGAATGTGTGCCATCTACTGCTAGGAGGTGCTTTATGAGGAGATCTCCAGGGACTTCCACCCCAAGTCCTGGAACATGGTAGGCAGGCAGGCATGGGGCAAAAGGATGGCTCTTTTCTTTAAAACCATGGCAAGTGGAACAGGAGGGAAGAGCTTCTTTTGCCCACCCATTCAGATGAAAGCTCATGGACATCTAACCTCATTAAGGGCTCCTGGTTGCAGATCCACGTTAGAAGAGGTGAAAATCCTACAGATGTAGATACTAAACCTGGCAGAAAAGCACCCAGGGAACAGGAGGAATCTTTTAAAACCTTAGATTTTAAGTTATTCTCTATATATGCCTTTTTTTTTTTCCTTTGGAAAGGGACTCAAGGACATCAGTTATAGCTCTACAGTAGACTTTAGAGCTAAGCATCTGAAATGCTGGCATTAAAGCAGATAATGCTTCTGTGTCTGATTGGCAACAGTTTTTGATCCCTTCCCAACAAATTTGAATCATTTACAGCCTTTCTTGACCTTCACTTAAGCATATGTAAATGTTACTCATCATCCTCCCGACCTAAAATCACAGGTATAATAAATATAATAAGCTTAAGTGTTTGCAGAGTACTTTGAGCTCCACCAGCGAATAGTTTCATGTAGGAGAAAAACATTCATACCCAGGGCTTTAAATAGCTGCACCAACAGAAAGAGATGCTCTCCACAACTGAGATTTAGTGTATTGCTTGGATATGGAGTGTTACAGGAAAGGATAAAGAGTCTTCACTGCAATGGGTGCTCGTACACACGTTTAGAACGGCTTCTCCTTATGTAACCGGGCGGGTAAGAGCCTGCAGGAACCTCTCTGCTGACTGTATACAAGTGTCAACCATCCAACAATCCTTTACACTGACATATCATTTACTCCCAGCCCAGCCACACAGGCTGCAGTCAAAAACTCTACGCTGCAAGGCAGACCCAAGGGAAACCCAGGGAAGAGTAATTAATTTTCAAGAACTTCCTCCAACTGCCTCCAGTAGATCCATCAGAGTTCCCTGCTCCAGCTGTCTAAGCTCCAGGCAGAGATGGCAAAAAAAGGCTCTGGCTGCAAAACCTTTCTCTTAATAATGTGCACTCCAAAGGTTTCCCCTCTGAGCTGGCTAGCCAGTCATTTCTGGCTCTCCCTGTCACTGCTGCTCACAACCACCCAGCAGATGGGAAGCTCTACAGAGAAAGAGACAATTAATTCAGCTTTCTTGATGGAGCAACACAAAGAAAAAGCTCCTGAAGGATGCAGCCCTTCCTTGAGGCTCCCACTGCAAGGGAATCTACAGTTTCCACACAGATATTACAGCCCAGAGAGTGATATTGCACATCCTCCATGCCACGTTTCATCCCTGGGGAGCACATGGCAGTTGAAATACTTGGTTTAACTCCCTGACACTTACTGACTTCTCCTGTAGCAAATGACTCTGCACTTAAACAACAACAACAACAAAGGTCTTCTCTGGCATAGGAATCTGCACTAGAAGTGCCACTAAACAGGAGGGAATTGATTGTAGGTCTCATACTGGCCTGATATAATTTGTTATTAAAAAAATAAAAAGTGATTAGCCCCTGGACTAACATGCTATTCATATTTCTCTTGTGGGTTTTGGCCATTCTACTCCCCTTTTTATTCATGGCTGTACAAGCATGCTCAGTGCTACAAAATAACACTGAGAAAAAGTATCTGTCCTCAAGACATCTGGTGTCCTTTTTTTTCCCCCCTCTATTTTCACATCACAGACCTCCCTTGTATTACTGATTCAAGGAATCAATAAATAAGCAAATATATTTAAGTGCAGAGAAGACACAGATCTGCATAAGAAAAGTCACAAGGGGGAGGGATGCAGAGTATGAATAAAGTGAAATAAACAGAATACCCAAGATAGGAAGTACTAAAACATGGAGTTTGGATGTAAAAGCATCTTGTATTTGGAGCAAACAAAAACCAGAACAAGATCATCTTCAGCAGTGGAAGTGACATGGTCTGGTAGGTATGAGTGTAGCAATGAAGAACTGTAGCATAATGAATGTGTAATTAAGCGAGACTAATTTTTCTGCATTACATTTATGACCTTGGGCAAGTGACTTCAATTCTCAGTACTGTCATTTCTATGTGTTCATCTCTGTCCACACACAGTATTGGCACAGCAAGACAGACAGGCTTTTGGGGTGACACCAGGCTGCAGACGAGATGTGGTAATATCATTAAATTAGAGGTGAAAGAGCACTCAGGCTCCACAGCACTGTTGGTAGAAGGACTAAAGGTACATTGCAAGAATATTCAGCTCAGCTCCAGCTCAGCTGGACATTTCAGTACTTTACCTTTACTCCATCAAGAAACAAGCTATGAAGGGAAATGAACTGTTGTAAGAGAAAATGACAAGAGCAGGCCCTGAAGAGCAAAGAACAGAATATTTTTGCTATCACACAGAGCCCTTGCTACAAAACAGAAATTTCCCACCTACCCTAAATTTATTCTTGGCTACCCAACAAATTCTATAAATCAAAGTTAAACACATGCTATGCAAGAAAATAAAAAGTGAAAGACTAGGAGAAAAATCTGGAGTTTTGTTTCTTTCCAACATTACTTATCCACCCTAAAATCTTCCTCTCTGAGAAGACACTGAAATAAGAGCACAGCAGATACACAGCCCAGGGAATAAGCACGTACTCCTAATTATGAAATTGTATTTTATTCCCAGGACAGCTGACTTTTCAGTATATTGAATAAAGGGAAATCAAGCAAATGGTTCCAACCGTTAATGAGAGCTCCTGGGAAATTAAAAATTATAAAAGAAACAAATTCCCATGTAGAGACAAAACAGAGGAGCTGTAATTACAGCTAAACAGTTGACAGATTATCAAGTAATACTTTGGCATAAAGTTGCAAGCGAATTTCTAGCATTAAGACATCTTTGCAGGCTTACTCAGCACTATTTATACTCTGACTTGCACTTTAAAGTTATTGTGTTGGAAGAAAGGATTTTTTTTTTGGTGGTAAAAAATACTATAGCCAAGATGAAGGTGATTTTCAGAGTTTGACTCCTTAAAGCATTTCTACCTGTTGTATAGCTTGGTTTGGAGGTTCTTGCTCACCCTGCAGGCTCGTTAGCCTGCGGGTAGTCCTCCTGCAGGACACCACTGTGTGTGCCAGCTGATGGTCAGTTCCTGGGGCACCAAAGGCATTTAAAGCAACAGAAAAGGGCAACCCTGTCTTACTTGAAACCACATTCTTCTCATGATTTTTCTGGGCAACAAAACATACAGCCACTTGGAGACTATAAAGCAGATCCACTGCTTTTTTCTCTTTCCTCTCACAAGGAAAACAACCCAGACTTGAACCTGAGGCTTCCATTTTCCTGAAATGGTTTGATTTCCTTTCTACCAATTACTTAAGCACCCAGCTTTAAGAGTCTGAGCACACTGAACACTTTGCAAATTAAACTCAGCCCCTGATTAAGATTCTGATGCACTTTGGCACTTAGCAATACTCCTTTTTCTCTAGCAGCAAAGAGCTTTTCTGCTACCAACAAGGTCATCAACCCTCCTGAAAGCATTAAGCAGCACAGTTACTTACAGTGCTAGGAACTGTTTGTCTCCATCATACCTAGATTATCTTCACAGGCACCTGACTACCCTTATTTTGATGCACATATATACCAAAACACATGGTTACTTCAGAATGCCTTACTAATTGCCTACACTTCTATGTAGCTTCTAATTCCACTTCAGTTTCATGGCAGTTTTTCCCAAGTGCTTTCACATTATAAACTTTCTCATTCTTCTCAGAACAAAGCACTAGCCTTTTTATTCTTTTTTTTTTAAACTTTGATTGTTTCTTGCACTTCTGTATCCGTCTCCCTTTCCCTGATAATACTATTTTTTTCCCTGCCCTGTATAATTCACATACAACCTTTGGTAGATAACAATTTCCCCAGAACACTTTCATTTCTTCCTGGACTCTTTCAGCCTATTACTGACTTGCAGAGTATCTCTTCAAGCCCTGGCCTCTCTCTTCTTCTCATCACGGCCTGGAATTCAAAGTTCTGCATTCTTATTTTCCAGTATTACTCACACAGCCTTCCCCAGACTGAAGGCCTAATTAGATTAGTCACTCTTCCCAACTGCTCACCTACCATCACTCTCAAGTCTTGTCTGTACACTGCTCAGAAACAACCCTGATTCACGACTTACTTGGCTTCCTCCTTTATTTACTGTGAAATAAAAGCAGCCTCTTGAAGCAAGGCTGTAACAGCGAGCAGCAGCAGCAGCAAACGAGCCTCTCTCATGCCTGTTGGGTTTTGGCCTCTTAGACTGAGGCAGAAATTTCATTTTCCATCACCATTTGTCTGTACTTGCTGTAACTCCACATCAAAGCGGTGCCGACGCAGAAGCCTCGAAACCCAAACGGCAGCACTGGAGATGGAGCTGCACTTCAACCCAACTTACTACATTTTCTGCCTCAGAGACTTCAAATACCTTGGAAATTAAATGGACTATTTTGAATTTGATGCACTACTTAATTCCAGTCCTAAAATTAAACCCCCGAGGGTATTTCTACTAGTCTGTTACAAGACACCTACAACTCCATGTGGAAAAAATACCCCAAACCCACATGTCTAAGTGTTCTCAAAAAAAATAGAAATTAAGACATTCCTCCTGAGTGTGGAGTGCAAAAATTAAGATAAAAAAACCCAAACACTAATTTTTCTTTCAGCCATATTTCCAGTTAATTCATTCATTCTGCACAAGAGAATGAACATTTTGCTTTTGTGCTGCATCTCTGGTTTAAGTCCTGATAGATCCCAGTCACACCTGCCTCTGGCAAATTTAGCATTAAATTTATAGCAGAATTTGCTACATGGTCTTGCTCACTGCCTGCTGGATGAGTTAGTGTCTGGGAACATCTGGGATGGGAGAACTCATCTTGTTTTTTCCTCCCCCAACTTGCCTCCCCTGTCCCTCAGGTCCTCCCACAAAACACCTGGAGCAGAAGAGACTACTCAGCCTCAGGATACAGTCTGGATTCACAGGGAGAACACTCCTGAGTAGGTTGAGGAAAGAATGTAAGTGAAGCTAAACACAAAATACAACCCTTCAGGCAGCTCTCCCATCACACAAAGCCTTGCCTTCCTTTCATCTCCACTTCTTAACAGTGGTGAAGGGTAAGAAGGAGCACTTTTATTGTAAAGGAAGGCCAAGTCTTCTTGAAGTAACCGTTGTTCCATTGCTGCTGTTTCTTTTTTCCTTCCCATGACCTTATCCCACTGCTGCTATGAGTCAGGCACCATCCCCCAGTGTGGCTTTCTGCAATGTCCTTGAGCCAAACGTGTCCAAGTCCCCTGACCACTTCATCCTGCAGCAATGATGGCAGGGACTCTGGCAGGGACACGAGAGCATGACACGAGGCATCCTTTCAAGTGACCTGTAAGTTGCCTTTTTTTTGGCTGGGTCTTCCAACATCTCCTTGAAGACAGGGACACCCTTGTGATCATGTGATGTTGGCATGTAGGAAACAGGTATTTCTCATTCCCTGGTAACATCTGTGTGACACCTGACAACTATTTAAGGACTCCAAAAGGAAAAGTAAATCTGCTAGCATCACATCTTGCACTCATCACAACAATAGGCCTATGGTTTCCTTGCCAAAATACCTCTTGTGTACATTCAAAACCAAAAGACTGGCGTTTTCACCTGGGAAGCTATCATTATCCCTGCTAAAATAGAGACAAGCACATACCAGCACGAATTTAATAGGCAAAGCCTGAAGATTTGCCTCCCGTTGTTCACAGAATCATTGTAAAACCCCAGAGAATTAGGAATAAGCCTACTTCCATTCAAAATACATCTGACTGGAAATGTTCCTCTTAAGTCCTTTTACACTGAGAAATAGTTTATCAACCCAAGGACATTATGATTCTGGAAGTAGCAATAACACATGGTTTATTCTTCTTACCTGCATGGCTGCCTAGGCTCCATTTCCCCGAGCTCTTTATATTTCAGCCGTACATCTGCTCTGTCAGACCACTCACAGAGTGACTGTAGACCTGCCAGCAGCTACAGCCCTTTCTGATGAGGAGGGAAAATGCTGTCTGGACAGCAAGATAGACAGGGTTACTCTCTGTGGGGTGTGGCATTTTTGTTTTGTTTGGTTTTAAATCTATGTCTTCATTATCTTCATATCTCTGCACTGGTGAGGCCTCACCTCGAGTATTGTGTTCAGTTCTGGGCCCCTCACTTCAAGAAGGACATTGAGGTGTCCAGAGAAGAGCAACGAGGATGGTGAAGGCTCTGGAGAACAGGCCCTACGAGGAGGCTGAGGGAGCTGGTGAAGGCTCTGGAGAACAGGCCCTACGAGGAGGCTGAGGGAGCTGGGGAAGGCTCTGGAGAACAGGCCCTACGAGGAGGCTGAGGGAGCTGGGGAAGGCTCTGGAGAACAGGCCCTACGAGGAGGCTGAGGGAGCTGGGGAAGGCTCTGGAGAACAGGCCCTACGAGGAGGCTGAGGGAGCTGGGGAAGGCTCTGGAGAACAGGCCCTACGAGGAGGCTGAGGGAGCTGGGGAAGGCTCTGGAGAACAGGCCCTACGAGGAGGCTGAGGGAGCTGGGGAAGGCTCTGGAGAACAGGCCCTACGAGGAGGCTGAGGGAGCTGGGGAAGGCTCTGGAGAACAGGCCCTACGAGGAGGCTGAGGGAGCTGGGGAAGGCTCTGGAGAACAGGCCCTACGAGGAGGCTGAGGGAGCTGGGGAAGGCTCTGGAGAACAGGCCCTACGAGGAGGCTGAGGGAGCTGGGGAAGGCTCTGGAGAACAGGCCCTACGAGGAGGCTGAGGGAGCTGGGGAAGGCTCTGGAGAACAGGCCCTACGAGGAGGCTGAGGGAGCTGGGGAAGGCTCTGGAGAACAGGCCCTACGAGGAGGCTGAGGGAGCTGGGGAAGG
>VXBZ01008092.1:151988-182690 GCA_013399135.1 Heliornis fulica | reverse complement strand
CCTCGGAAGGAATCTCACCTGCCTCACCTACCCTGGAGAGGATGGAAGCCAGAAGTCCATTTGGCCCTGGAAGTGGAGGTGCTGGATGCTGGAGATGTGATGANACTGTGAGGGTGACAGATCACTGGAACAGGCTGCCCAGAGAGGTTGTGGAGTCTCCTTCTCTGGAGACATTCAAGACCAATCTGGACATGTTCCTATGTGATCTACTCTAGATGATCCTGCTTGGGCAGGGAGGTTGGACTGGATGGTCTCTCGGGGTCTCTTCCAGCTCTTAATATTCTGTAATTCTGTGATAAACACTTTAAAATAGCATCCATTAGGTGTGTTGGAGCTACTCCTCCTCTCATAGAGGATTTCCAAAAGAAAATATAATGTCATTTCCAGATTTTTCACCAGGAATGTTTCCTTCTTTCCAGGAAATAACACTCTGCAGGACAATACTCTAGATTTATGCATCTTTTTTGTCAGATAAGGCAGTTTCATCATCTGCATCGCAGCAGGCTGCAACTTCCTCAAAACAGGGCTGGGTGCAACAGATCAAGTTCACATGTTTTACAGATATGAAAGGATTTTTTAGTTAGTGTAAGTATGAAACATTGCAGTTCACAATAATTTGTACCCACGTAGGTAAATTTGGGTGAAGAAATTAATTCAGCAGGCATCAAGAGTTCTATTTATTTATACACAATTCTCGGTGTTATTAGAGGAAGATGCTTCGTATGTAAGAGTAGAGACCACATTTTATTCCTTCTGTGCTGAAGCTGCAATCAGCTGTAATTTATTTGCAACAAATGGTTCTGCAACTTTAAACTCATACAGAATTTTATGCAGATATATTTTGGGTAATTCTATAAAGCTGCTACGTATTGATAGGAATATAAGTGGGATAACTATATAGAGATTATATATAACATTGATAATAATTTGTATTTTTCATTATTAGTTATTAAAACTGGTGAATAAAATGTCTACAAGAAATTACTTTCCATTGAAAGAAGCTGTAAACAGCAAGTGTAGTTTGGAGAAACTTTATGTTAAAGCTAATTATTTCAGTTGCAAAGTGCTGTCCTTGGTACAGCTGCTTCGAAGGAGAGAGAGGCTGCACTCTGCCTTGCACTACAGAAATGGGGAAGGATGTTTTTCAGGATATGATATGATATGATATGATATGATATGATATGATATGATATGATATGATATGATATATGAAAGCCTAAAACTGACCCTCATTATGGTGGGAAATCCCACCAGTTCTGTAGAGACCACAGAGCAACGCAAGCAGCTGTGGGCTGCAGCCTCTGCCACCAACGCCATGGGAACTGAATTTGATTTTCTGAGATGTGTTGTGACTGGTGGTTCATTTAGGTAACACAGCCAATTCCCTTTCCAGCACACAGGAGAAACTCTTGAGCCGTCATCGTGTGGCACTGAGCCCACAAGACTGTGTCCCCTGTGGGGACTGATATGATTTTTGAACCTGTGCCTTACTATTGGCGTTGTTGCCAGGGTTGTGACTTCATCCACACCACCCTTGTTTGCTCAGCAATACCTCACCAAATTCTTGTTCAGACCCTCCTACACCCATCAGTGTTACTAGCCAGGGTAGGTGTGGTGGGTATGTCTCTTCCAGAATGTGAGCTGAAGAAGAAGATCCCTTCCTCCTGGCACCGCTGACTTCACTCCTCTTGTTTGTGGTAGGGCAGTGCAGTAATTACTACACATTTCCCAAGTGTGTTCACAGCTACACGTTGTTGCATCCTTGCTGGGAATTACTGTCTTGTTCTTGTTCTGTGATTGCCCTTGGGGGAGAGGAACATGCATGAATTAATAGGTGCTTATTCCACTCCAAGCTGGTACCTGTTGCTTCACAACAGCACTGACAGCTTAAGCCCTTCCCACAGTGGGCAGCAGCTGTGCCTAAAGCTGCTGTCTCACCACACATGGCAGCAGATGCTGTCTGCAGGGATGGTGGGCACCCATGTATGTTACCCCCAAGCCTTCAGTGTTCTACAGATGCATCACCCAGTGAAGGGGTGTGAAGGGTCATTCATCCCAGGCTCAGTTCAGACCTTGGGAATCTTTGGAAACCATCCACACCTCAGTTCCATAAGTCACTGTGTTGGCAGGGAGCACTCCTCAGACCTTCTTCAGGGATACAGGGTTTAAAAGCCATTCTGATGACCAGCTCTAAAATGTGGAGACAAAGTTACTGTGCTGCAGGTAGCTGGATTTCAGGGGGGCTGGAATAGGAACTCCCAAAGGTGGGTTTTTTCCTGGAAGGACGATTTGGCAAGTGATGCACTGGATGAATAGCAGAATAATGAACTTACTCTGGTAGCAAATAAAATGCTCACTTTGAAGACCATATATGAAGGCTGCGTGGTTAACAGGCCATGATTCACGTGGTTCTGGGATAGAGACTGAGAGGTAGAGGCACAAAGGCAGGTCAAGGAGGCATATGCAAAAAGGGGATTAGGCAAATTAATATGGCAACAGGTCCATATAAAAATAGTAATGCAATAGCATGCTAAAAATAGCATGCAATATGTAGAGACCAAATTTGATTCCCTTTTATAATGCAGTTCCATTCAGTTGGAATTTGCAATAAGTAGAACTAGAACTTTAAATATCTTACAATGAGGATGCACAAGGATCAGTTAGTGGAGAGGTGCAGAAACATACACACACTTCTACCAGTAAATGCTTTGATAAATAACTGTAGATGTGGTCTGATTCAGAAGGAGGTGAAGAACTCTGGCTGCAGCCAAAGCCACTGGCTGTGTCCTGAGGACCAGGTTACAGCCTTCAGAGGGAAGATCTCAACTTCTATTGGAGAAAGTCTTTCCCAGACAAACGTTTATTTTTAAAGTATTATCTGCCTGAGCCCCTGTGAAGAAGAACTAGGCTTGGTTTGTTTGTTTTCCTCCCAGCCTTTGGGATCTAGGCCTTTTTTAGCATGGTACAGGGAATGGGAGAAGTTCTGCTTGGGTGAAAGCTACTGTTTGCCTTTAGAAATAGATTTCAAATGAAGCAAGCAGTAATAAAAACTAAAATGGGGGGATGTATGAAAGCCAAAGTAAGCTTGCTTAATGTTCCTGTAACCTAAGCCATAAATGTAAACAGAACCTCTCCTCTGCCTAATTTTTAAAGACATAACTTATGATACATTTAGGGCTAATTAAAGAAGGCAGAGGGACCTCATTGCAGCCTTCCAGTACTTAAAAGGAACATACAGACTAGGAGTGGAATCGGATTTTTACAGGGTAGATAGTGGTAGGACAAGGGGGAATGGGTTTAAGCCAGAGGAGGGAAGGTTTAGGTCAGATACCAGGGGGAAATTCTTCATAGAAAGAGTGGTGAGGTACTGGAACAGGCTGCCCAGAGAGGTGGTGGATCCAGGAGGATCCAGACCTGGAGGTTGGTGGCCCTGCCTGTGTCAGGGGGTTGGAACTCGGTGATCCTTGGGGTCCCTTCCAACCCAGACTGTGATTCTGTGAATCTTGAATCTTCTGTGATCTTGAACAAGTGGTTTAAGTGTGAATTAGTTCCCCTGCAATATGAATTATATTAGTTAATTCTGAAAGTCACTGTGAAAAGTTCATGGCATGAAACCAGTTGCTTTTTGAAGGGGGACCAAACTGCACCAGGACTGTGATGACACATCTGGAAGAGGAGAATGGTACCTACAAAAGTGCAGGTGAGGTAAAAACTACAGAAAACACGATGAGTGTCCAAGAACTGCTGCAACTGCAAGAGCAAGATACTAAACCAGCACCACAAAATCAGTTTACAACTGACTTACTGACTTTTGAACCATGTGCAGATCTCCCAGGGGGTTTTGTTGGGATCATTCTGATAACAAAAACAATGGCATTCCAGGAAATTTGTTATCTGTGCCCTAAATTCACAAGGTTAACAATTACAGACGAGGGACTGCTTAAGGATGGAAAGGTTGCCAGAATTACAGATATCAAAGCAGCAAATCAGCAGAGAAATAAAATGACAGGATAGGTACATGGAGACATTTTAAGAATCTTTCTTATTTAATAGATACCTTAGTAAAGGGGAATTCAGCTCAGCATGTTTCATCAGTTAGATGCCTCACAAAAAGACAGTCAGGAAAGGAAGCTGTAAAGGAGCTGGCCAAGTCAGAAAAGTAGATTCTACTCATGTATTAGTAGTATCTACCAGCAAAGTGAACTAAGCTAAGCAAGCCATCTGTTGGTAGGATTATGGCAGTGTTTTTATAAACTGTTCTGCTTAAGACCTAAAACCAAAAAGAAATGAGGACTTGAAAATATTTGGTTTTTTTTCTGATCAAAATCCTGTGTATTTGGTCCTAGCGCAGAGTTACGGTAAGCCTGAACTTTTCACATCTCATTCACAAGTGATGGGATGGGATAGAAAGCTGATGTTTCAGCTGTGGCTTGGTTCTACTCTATTGTGTTTTATTATAATTATACTGGTTTGAGAGTGAAATTACTGATGAAGTGGCGCATGATTCCCATGTCAACAGAAAACCTCGACAAACAAGGATTTGGTCTCTAAAATACACACATCACAACACGCTATCCTATCATTTACATCTGACAAGACACAGCCAGTGTTTTGGTTGGCCATCCACTACGAAGGAATAGCCAAGTTTCCAATAGCTTCACTTTCCAAATTTTAAATGAGACTTCAAAAGCTGTAGAAATGCAATACAGGACTAGGAAGCCCTATACATACAATATAAAATCCTTTGAGAAGGAAGAACTGCGGGTGCAATTATTGTTACGCGAGCTGACATAGTTTCTGGAAACCGCTTGGGATTTGTTACAAAGGCTTTAAAAATCTTTTCCATCTGTTCTTTCCCCGGGTTATTTTAGGGTGCATTTATAGCAATGCATCCACAATACATTGTGGCTGCAATACATACATTTGAAAATATGCATTTCCTCCATAAAGCTGTGGTTAAGGTAATAGGAACACCGATTGCCCTAAAGAGGCATCTGAAGTAATAATTGGACTGAGAGTGACTGAAGACTCAGGCTGATAGTCTGGGCTAAATACCAGCCTGAGGAAAGAAAAGTTGCTTGGCTGTTAGTCTCAGAAGAGTGAACACCATCTTCCTGTCCAGTGCAGATCTCAAGCCTGGGAAAGGACAGAGTTTTTCTTCACACAGGCGTGCTTCAGCAGAACAGGATCCCATCCATGGAAATACCCATCCTGTGAAAACTGATCAGCTATCCCACAAAAATCAGGAGGCTGCACAGCCTCTGGTAGTTGGGATAGTTGTTACAGGTTAGTTGTTAGCTAGCCAAGATGCTGACTCTACTCAAAACACTCTCACTGCACTAAGCCTTCGCCTGCAGACCAGTTAAGTGCATCCTTTCCTCATGCTGACTGGGTTATCCACGAGATCAGGCAGCCCAGACCTTCTCTTTGGCTGCTTTTCAGGACAGGAGTGCTTATGATGCTAATATTCAAGTGAGATGTAGTGGTTCCAGTTGAAGATGAAAAAAATCCCCAGAGGGCCAAGGCTCTGAGTCCTGGGTTAGTTGGTAGGAGTGTGAGACAGCTGGGTTGCAACCAAAGATGTCATCTTTAAGGGGAAGCAGAAGACCTTTCTGGAACGGCTGCTGCATGTTAGGTACTGAGTTGTGCAAGCACTCCTGACCCCACTGACAAAAACTACAGCACACTGAGGGCAGATGCTGTCCCCACAGCCTCATCATCAGGAAATGGTTTTTGTTTGTTTGTTTGGATGTTGTCCACAAGCTACTGCTGTTTCCATCACACAAGGAGGGAAGGGCTCCTAGATGTTTGTTTCTTTCATGACCAAAGGCATCTTTGCACTTCTGAAGAGAAAGATGATTTTTTTTTTTCCTCCTGGGTATGACTAATGTGTTGAAGAACCTCAGTGTTCCTGTGCACTGCTGAAGCTCTCACAGATCTGCAGTGCCAAGAGATTATCTCCATACCCTGAAGAAATTTTCGCATTAGGAGTGTTGAGTTGGCACAAATCTTCCTTAGCCCATGGAGGATAAATGTTGCTCCACCAGTGTGGAGGACTACTACAAGCGAAGCAATCATAAAATATAATTAGAAGGTGGTAGGATCTTGAAAAAAATCACCACATTCTAGAGCATAATTATTTTTCTTTGCTTTTGCAAAGATGTGTGTACAAGGAAAAGGTTGCAACCCCTGGGTTCTGCTCTTAGGCCCAGGACTAAAATCTTCACCCTAAGCATTGGAAACATGTATCTGCTAAGTTCCATGATAATGCCTCAGTTTCTCAGCTTCAGCTTCCTCTTGTCCTCTGTCATCTCCAAATATAGTGTGGAAGCAAATTTTTATTTTTCTTTTTAGATACCAGATGCTAAATCTAGGCATGCAGCCAACTTCATGTATCCTTGAACAGAAATAATAAGATGGACCTTCTGGGAAGAGCAAGTGAGGAATTCAGAGGGCAGATACGCTTCCAACTGCATTTATGTTATGCTTACACAAGCTTCAGCATCCACAGCAAAACTAAAAAACACCCACAACAACACTGGAAAGTAAAGTTAAACCCAAGTGCAGGTCGTTAAGACTGTCATTATAGAGGAGCAAGCTGCTGTCAATGCATTAGTTACCAAAGACATACAGAATCACAGAAACAGAGAATCACAGAATCACAGACTGGTCTGGGTTGGAAGGGACCCCAAGGATCACCGAGTTCCAACCCCCCTGCCACAGGCAGGGCCACCAACCTCCAGGCCTGCATCTAGACAAGGTTGCCCAGGGCCCCATCCAACCTGTCCTTGAACACCTCCAGGGTTGGGGCATCCACCACCTCTCTGGGCAGCCTGTTCCAGCACCTCACCACTCTCTCCATGAAGAACTTCCCCCTGAAATCTAACCTAAACCTTCTCATTTCTAGCTTAAATCCATCCCCCCTTGTCCTACCACTATCTACCTTGTAAATATCTATTCCCCTTCTGTCTATATGCTCCCTTTAAGTACTGGAAGACTTCCATGACATCTCCCCAACAGCCTACTCTTCTCCAGGCTGAACAAGCCCAGCTCCCTCAGCCTGTCCTCATAGGGGAGGTGCTCCAGCACCCTGATCATCTTCATGGCCTCCTCTGAACCCTCTCCAACAGCTCCACATCTCTCTTGAATTGGGAGCCCCAGATCTGGATGCAGTACTCTAGATGGGACCTCACGAGGGCAGAATGGAGAGCGATAATCACCTCCCTGTCCCTGTTGGCCACACCTCTTCTGATGGAGCCCAGGACACCATTGGCCTTCAGAGCTGCAAGAGCACACTGCTGGCTCATGTGAAGTTTCTCATCCATGAGGACTCCCAGCTTTTTTTCAGCATGGCTACTCTCAAGGAGCTCTTCTCCCAGCCTGTAGATATGTCTGGGATTCCTCCAGTCCAAGTGCAAGACCTCACACTTTGCAGTGTTAAACCTCATTAGGTTCACCAGGGTCCACCTTTCCAGTCTGTCCAGATCCCTCTGGATATCTTCTCCTTCTGTTGTGTCAACTGCACCACTCAGCTTGGTGTCATCAGCAAAGGTGCTGAGGGTGCACTCAATTGGGGCATCACATAGCGTGGAGGGTGACATGTCATCCCCAGAGAGCATGTGAGGAGCATCCAGGCCCAGCAAATGCTCCTTGGGTTGCTGAATAAATACCAGACATGGAGGGAAGGGGATGAAGAAGAATGTTCAATTTTCTCATGTTTGGGCTGAGAAGAAAAACAAACATCTCCTCTCCCCTCTTGTAAGAGAATCTCTACAGGACAGATGAAGACTGGAGACTGCTACTACCAGACTCTGAAGAAAAGAAGTACACAGAGTGCTGTTAATAAATTGCTGTTGGTTTGAGCTGCTTTCTGCTGAAACTGATGGCAATAAAATTGATTTTCCCAAAGAATGTAGCAACCAAAATAAGGCTTTTCTTCTTTTTGTGCCAGCCCAAGAATGTGGATTTTACTGATGCATTTCCTAATTCTTATTTATTTGTCCTTCTGGCAAATCCATCAGGGTGGTTGGTAGATTTAGGGACATGGTGAAATCTGTGGGTGCTGAAGGGATTGAAACAGATGTTTCTTGTGACTCTGACTGCTAAAAAAGAAGTGCCTAGAAAAGAAGGTTGGAAAAGAAACTTATCTCCACAAAACTCATGAGGACCTCACACCAGAGCAGGTGGATGCAGCCATAGGAGGGATGTGATCCTATGGTAAGCCCACGTGGGAACAGGCTCCTGACAAGATCTGTGTCCCTGTGGAGAGAGGAGTCCACACCAGAGCAGGTTTTCTGGCAGGACTTGTGACCCTGTGGGGGACCCACACTCCAGCAGTCAGGTCCTGAAGAGTCCTTCAGGAACTCTTCCACCCTGTGGAAGGGACCCATGCAGGAGCAGTTAGTGAGAGCTGGAGCCTGTGGGAAGGATTCACATCAGAGAAGGTGGACTGTTTTCCATGGGAGGGACCTCACACTGGAGCAGGGGTGGAGCTGCTCCCCTCCAGAGAGGGTGAGTGATCTCTCCCAGTCCTTATCTCAACCCAAGAGCTTTTATGTTATATCCTCTCTCCCCTGTCCAGGTGAGGAGTGGAGTGACAGAGCAACTTTGGTGGGCACTCAGTGTCCATCCAAGGCCAACCCACCACAGTGTCCACAGCTCAGTGAATCTTGTGAATGTTTAGTGAATCTGTATTGAATGGTGTGGGTTTAATGTTCACAAGCATGGTCTAGGCACCCCCTACTCCATGGCTTGCTCTCTGCTTCTTGATAGGTTCCTCAGTTGCATAGAAAGAGGACTGACCTGCAGGAAGAGTTTTGTGCCTCCCTAAGTCCTAAAGTCTTCCAGATCTGTCTGAGGTCTAGCAACACCTGCTGCTATTCAGTGAAAGGATCAGGGGGAAGAGAAAGGTTATGGATTATGAGCCTTAAAGAAGACCAAGAAAATCAGCATCTGTATTTCAGCAGCCGAGGTCTATAGCATCAGTTGTCCTTGACTGTTATAAGGTTGTGTGATGGGTTTCACAGGACCACCAGTCCTGTGACTGGTTTAAGGCTCAGTGAGTTTATTTTGACCTTCCAGGTCCAATTCAAGAACTTTTGCTGCTTAACAGTAGGCAGCTGGATCAGAAAGCCTGTTGGTGATGAATGCTGAGGTCCTCAATCCTCCTAAATTTTATTCTTCTTACATCTCTGGGACCAAAGAATCTGAATTACTGATTTCTAGCGGCAACTTCTGACTAGCCTTTAGAAAACACCCCAGTTCAGATTTGTCAATATTTTGACAGCATGGCTGTCTTTAGGAAGTTCTGCTGGCACCCATCCATTTGACAGAAAGTCATCAAATCCTATCAGGTTTTTTTTTCAGGGTGTTCTGTGCCTCAGATGCCTCCATAAACGTTGGCAGGACTCCGATACACCAGATCTGAATTCTGACGTGGAGTTTCACTTTTGTCCCTAAATCCTGCCCAAACCTCCCACTGAAGCTTTTAAGTCAGTTCTGCAGATCTTGCTTTCTAAGCCCTTCCAGCCTAAGGGTGCTGAAGTTGTTGGGTTGTTTATTCTCTTGTACATCTCACATCTTCGTTGTTTGGCAAAGAAAATGAGTTTTCCTCAATAAACTCATCACCGTTGGCTGGTACTGAAGCTTGTTGGTACTCTTCAGATTTGTCCTGGCTGAACTGGACTTCTTCAGTTTTTGCTTATGAAAGTACTTTAAAAGCAGGACTTTTTTTATTTTGCTTTCTTTTTGTTTTGTAGGCATATACTAAAGAACCTCAAATCCTTTCATTCAGGAGTCGGTAATGCACAAATCTACGTGGACATGTGATAAAGTCAGGGACTATAAACATGGGAAAAGTTGCAGTGACAACAACAGGGGATTTCCTTTAGGTTTTTAAATAAGGGTTTGGGGGTTATGAATCTGGGCTACATGCTTATAACTTCCATGAAGTCTAATTAACCAGCCACTTGTAAGCTTTAACCCTTTCTAGATCAACTGCGCTTCATCCCATCATTTGCTGTGGAGGAAACCAGAACGAAATGTCACAGTGTGGGCACGGGGTCTTGTTACAATGATCAGGCATAAAATAAATGTATTTGTTTTCCAGTGGTCAAAGTGGGGTTTGAAACTTTATATTACTCGTGGTTGAAAAATATTTCTGAGAGGACTTTTGGTCACAAAGGGAGACTATGTACTCACAAGGTTGGTATGGCCTGTATATACAGTTGAGGGTGCAATATAAGCTTTTCCTGGGCTTATTAAAAATTCTCATGAATAAAATACATTATTAACTTTTAGTTTCATAAAATTTTAAAAATTGAGAGAAACTAAGGACAATGTAGGTTTTCTTGTTAAATTAAGGTGGGTTTTTTTTCGCTACAAAAGTGCATGCCAGAAATGAAATACAATATTATGGGATTAATATAAAAGGGCTGTTTAGCATTTCAAAACCAATAAGAATCATTCTGATATTATGTTAAGCCTTGTACAACAGATCTTTTTTTGTATAATGAAATGCAGAAATAGCAAAGGTCTTTAAGAGGTTTATACACAATACCTGTGCAGTCAATCCACTAAAATTTGTGCTATGTTTGTTTGATAGACAGCAGTAGCCCAGGCAGCTGCTCCCCTAGTTGGACATTAATCCATACACCAGACAACCACTGGGGAATTTTCTGAAATGACTCACTGGGAGAGCAGAGTGTTGAAGGATGAGGTGGGAAGACAGACAGCAGAACCATCATTCATTTTGAAGCAAAAGGCAAATAAAATCTGTGAAATTGCTGGTCTTTGGGAATAATTGTTAACCCAGACCATAGAATAATTTGTTTTAATTAAAATAGGAAGCTCTATTTTCCCTGGAGTCAGCAACATGAGTTGCCAGGCCAGGATTTTAGACTTGGATTTTGGTATAAACTGAAGAGACACTCGAACCTCCTGGAAGTCAAAGCCTATAGATAAGCAGAGCTAAAATTAAAATCTTAAAAAAATAAAAAAACATTGAAGTAACTGATTAATTGACTTTTTCTGTTTGTTTGTTTTGAATCTGTATTATGTGTTGAGTATGTAGTATGTATTGTTATGTATGAATGAGGTAGGTTCAGTGGACTGGCTATTGGGCTTTGCCATCTTCAATCAGCCTTTGCTAATGAAGTGATTGCTCAGATCCCATGAAATTAGACTTGAAAGCAAATGGTCTGACAAAGCTGCTTTGCTAACAAGGAATTTGAAAAGGGTGTTAATGAACTTGCTTGGGTTGTCTTGTAATGAGCAGCACCATATATGGGGTTCATGTCATGCAGTGAATTTCCATGTTTTCTTTGAGGCCAGAAGGTACTCCCTTCCAAGTGTCTCAGAACTAAACCCCTGCCACTTGAAAAAATAAGTGCTGTGATTGCAAAGCATCAGGGAGACCATGTGTGAGGTTCAAATTTGAAGCATACTACCACTGTTAAGGCAAGGAACTGATGCCCAGGAAGGACAAAGAATAGAAAAATTAGGAGCATTCATAGCTTGTAGCCAGACCTCTGCAAGCAAAGGGTGATTACTTAAGACAGTAGTTTTAAAAATCACATGCTAGTGCTAGGTGCACTAGTTTAAAAATATATACTTACATATTTATTTCTGAAAAATCTGAAATGATAATTCACAAGCTAAATTTTAGGTAATAACAGCAACAGTTCATGTATGTGCATGTTAATTAAGAGGAATAGCAATATCACCATTTGCTATATCAGAAGAAATTTCTGAAGAGCACTGACACACATCATCTGAAATCCAACCACTTTTTTTCTGTTGTTTTGGGGATTCATATGAAAACAAACCATAAAGTCTTCCACAAGTTACATTTCTTTAATGAGTATTATGGAACCTTATGGTACCTATATGGGCATTTTCATTGTATGAGCCTGAACAGTGCTTTGCAACTCCCCCCCAGAACTACAGGGCTGCTTTTAAGTATATTCCCAAGTTATGAATGACTGTTTTTCTAATCTGTTCTTACATTTTGGCCCTGTTATCCATACACAGGACCTGTTGATATACATACATAAATGCATACACACATACATATGTATGTACTCACTTCTACATGCAGACATACACATTAACTTGTTTCCCAAGAAAATAAAGCATATCCAGGACATGCTTGTTTTAATTCCTCTCTACTTTTTTCTTTTGTATATTTTTCAATAAAAGCCTGAAGGCAGAGCCAGTTTGAACCAGGTAAAGGTGTTGGGGAAAGGGCAGAGCAATGTACACCTTGTGCAACTGTTTGAGCCACAGGAATTGCTCTAGTGAAGGCAACATCGAGGTGCAAAGACTGTGTAAGACTTAATGTCCCAGTTTACTGTGTTCAGTGAAAAAAAAACCACAGGGGCAGGAAAATCAGAGGGTCCATAAGATCACCCTGCCTAGTATGCAGTCATAGAAAATGCCCATATAGATAACTTTATTGGGAGTAAAGAAGAGCAAAAAAGCTCCTCTTGCACAGCACTATGCAAAGTAAAAGCTTCAGCCTTTAATATAAATCTTTGTTTTACAGGATTTAGTCATAAACACAGACACCCTAATGGTTACTACGATTTTCCCCCCAAGAGGGGGGGGCACATGTATTTAGAGAATTTCTAGACTAATCTTAGAAATGCTTATTGTCTTAGTGACCCATGTGGCTGCCTTTTTTTCTGTGTTTTTTGTTTTTGTAGAAACTAAAAATAATTTAATTGGTTTGTGTTAGCAAGAAATGCTTGGGTTTTTCTTCTGTGCTGCCATGTGGCATAGTCTGGGATGTGGGTTTTTAATGGCCTGAGTAGTTTGTGCTTTGTCCCCACAGTATCATCAACACCACATGCTCCAATGTACCCTTGTGTTTGTACAAGGAAACGAAACCTCCAGGCACTGCAGCCTTTCTTTTAATAACTTTTCCACCTGCCAGACCCAAGTCCAAGTTAGACTATACAGCTTTCTAGTGTTGTATAATGCTTTGGCAGAAAGCAGAGTTTAAAAACAACAAGGGTTGTTCACAGGTGCCCTTGGTAATTGCCATACTCTTTTTTCATCCTGTTTTTTTATTAATATTTCAATACTCCTCGTACTGGACCTCGAAGGTACCACCTTTAGATATTAAAAATATGTATATAAATATATTCAGGTGGAGGACAAGGCTTTCAGTATCTAAGTTTAAGCAGATTTATGGACAAAGGGAGGTACAATACCCTAGTGCTGAGTTATTGTTATGTTATAGTGCAAATAATAAGCCTGAGAAATTGAATAAGAGTTTCTGGCTTACTCTGTCATCTGTAAGTCTTTTAACTTCTTGAAGTAGCAGTTGAAATGATATACTTGATGGTACAGGTCTCTAATCAGCTAACTTCTTGGACCTGGTAGGGAAAAAAGGCAGGAATGAGTAGGAATGAAGAAAGATCACTCACTTGATGGTCATACATTACTTGGCATTTTTATTCACTATGAATCACCCCGTAGCACTATGTCAAGGTTTGGAAGATGTGACTGGATGTGTCTTATCCCAGAATATATGAAGATCTTTATGCTGTGCCACTGGTTCATGTTTTTCTTGACCAAGCCAGATATTACTTTTGTGGTTTAGTCTGTAAAATTCTGGCTTCCAACCTTGTTCAAGGAGCAGAATTCAGTTCAGGCAATGAAACCGGGCAGTGTGACAGAGCCAGTTGTGTTACTCAGCTCACTACTGTCACAGTCTCTAGTATCAGGACACTGTAGGAAAGTATTGCTTCCAAAAAAAGCACAGCTAATGATTTATTGTAAAAAAAAAATCCCCCTTCAGTTGTATTGTCTATAGATATTATGGAAAAATTGAATCTACAGTTTCTGAGCGGGGACTGTTAATGAAGGTGAGAGTACAACCTTCTCCTTTCTGCTGCTGCACCTTTGTTCCCTCTCCATCCCACAATAAAGCTCCCCTCACAGAAAAGGATTTGCTATTTAGTCTGTGACTATGAAATGAACCCCTGCCTGATGTAGTTCAGGTTTTCTGTCAAGATTCATACTGCTTAAGGTCTTTCACTGTGCTCCAAATGAAGAGACAGCAAGGCTTTTATTATAGCTGGTACAACCATGTGTAGTTTGCTTGCTCTGATATCAAACTCCTGTGTTTTTCAGTAACAACTTCAGTATATCCATAAAATGTCTCAATTTATTGTTACTTAAGTGAAAATGGCAATTATATCAAATGTATCATAGAAAAAGTAATCCAATCTCTAGCTCCCTCACACATAGTAAAGCACGAATAAGGGTGTGGATGCTCAAGAGCACAAGGTTTTTCCCTCACCTTTGTCCATTGTTGTCATCTGTCCCAACTAAGCAGGCACATCTTTGGAGCTCCATGACCATCTCAACAAGAAGACCACCTCTGCTAAGAAATAAATCATAGATATGTGGATAACAGTCACTGGCATCCTGTGATTCCCCTGTTTTCCCGTGATTTCCCATGTTTTGTTGTTGTTGTACTCTATCCAACACCTTAAAAGCTCACCTAATAAAATTCCTAATCAAAGCACATATTTTTTCTTTTACATCAGCCATTCACCAGTGTCCATGTTGAGTTTTCTCTGTGCTTATCTGAAGTTTTGCTTTGGATTTTTTGGGGTATGTATACAGTAACCGTGAGCCAGCAGAGAGCTGGCCAGGAACAGAATAACTAGAGGAAACATTAATCTGCCATGATAAGACATGAACTATGGATCTGACCCAAGAACCAAATTTATGAGTGAATGTTAGAATGTGGCTAGGAACCAGGTTATAAAAGCCACCATAACCAGCCAGTTAATGCCACTGAATGATGAAAACCATGATAATTACATGGTTGTATTTGCCTTTACAGCCATAGGAAATTTGTGGTAAAGAGCAAACGGAAAAGCCAGGACGAAAACATTATCAGTATCTCCAGATGAGTGTCAGATTTTGACAAGAACCTAAAGAAGTCATTTTTCAAACCTCTTTTTTAACCTGCTTTCTTGTTCTAAAGAATAGGAAGGCCAACAGCTTTAGTTAGTAGGTTTGTGAGCAGCCCCTAAGATGCAATCCATAATGCCATGCCCTGAAAGGAGGTGAGGAATTGCTGTCTGAGCTACCAACAGGCACCAAATAGTCCCTGAAGATGCAGCCTGGTGGACTGTCTCCATGCCCTGCTGAGACCTGCAGTGCACTGTGCCAAGAGGAGCAGATGGAGAGGGCAGCAGCCACATGTAGGTAGCCCTGGAAGGGGGAGTTCACCTGCTTGGCCCACAAAGGTAGGGTGCTAAGGCATGACATGGCTTTCAGTTGTCCTAAAACCTTGGCTCGTTCTCAAGTCAGAGCATGCTGCAGGTTTAGGCAGCAAGAAGCGGGACTCTGTAGTGTTCCTTGAATTCCTTATAAACCTCCAGCTATACTCTGCTACATCGTGGTTTCTAGAGAAGAAAGGGAAGAGAGGAGGGTAAAGATGTTGCTAAACAACCTGAACTTTTGTCTACAGATTGTTTGAGGTGTTGTCTTTGGCCATATGCCTGGAGCTCAGACCTATTTAATAAAATATCAAAGGCTCGGGGAACATTTACGGCTTTCTTAATATCCCCATCTTGATATGAGCCCTGTTTCAGAAGGTGCACCTTGGGAAGAAGGAAGGTGCAGCTGGAATGGGAGGTGTTGAAGGGTGACCAGCACTTTCTGTGCTCTCTGTCAGCCCTGGATGTGTGGATCTAAAAGGAGCTGCCGTAGTGAGCAGGAAAACTCCCTAAAATGCCAGTGGTTTTTGCAGACAGACTGTTACCTTTACAGCAGGCTGGGATCCTTCACCTAACATATTAGGATGCTTTTATAGGACCTCTCCCTTCAGCTTTCTGGTCTGGAAATTGATGTCTCATGAAGCTCCTCGCAGTGTTTTGTTTTGTTACTGGCAATTTGAAGCTTGGGGCGTGAAGACTGTGACCAGCGGCCCAAGGGATTCCCTGGGCTGCAGCCGCAGCAGCAACCGTTTGTTTTCTTATGACAGCCTGCGGGGGCCCTGAAAGCAGCTCAAATCCACCAGTTGACTACAAGCTACAAACCACAACCCCTCTCCACTGGTTTAGAGCATGTACCTGACGGGAATATAAACCCTGGAGGTCCCAGGGTTTCCCAGTTATTCTCTTGCATGTCACAGGTTATGGTTTGGGGTTTATTTTTTTCCACCCAGGACTTGTCTGAAGGAGTTTGCTTGCATTTTGGCATCCCTGAGGTGGTGGCAGCAGCTCCATCTGCAGCCTTCCCCTCTAGGGTTACCTAAAGGGAGAGGTTTTCAGAGGGGTGGGAGGTCTTTCATGCTCCTTTAAAGTAACTTGGGTCTGTAAGAGGGCTGCAGAAAATATGTTGTCCCACCCTATGAATGTGAAGAGTGTGTGAACCAGGTTAGGAAATTATAGAAAGGATGTTTCATCCCTGAATCTGTCTGTGAGATTGCTGCTTTCACATCCAAGAGCACTTCCTACAAAGTACTGCTAGGAGGAATTTTGGATAAATTTGAGCTGGAAGAAGACTATTTCTTCACTTTGTTCAGTGAAAAATACAGGAGCCCAATGCTCTGTTCTGCCATACCTGTAGGTTCATGGAGAGCAAGGCTGCACAGGTTGCTGGCACAGAGCCTGTCACCACGCTACTGCTGAAAACTCTTTTTTCTTCCAAAACATGAAGGAAAAGTCTTGAAGCTCCTACAAGAGGCAGATATTGATTATGGAGACATGTTCTTGCAGTGATAGTGGATAAACTCTGTAAATGTCACCCTTTCCCCCACCCCCCCAGTTTTGTGTAGATTTAAACCTTATTGAAGAGCCCAAAAATAATAATTAAAAAACCCCAATCAACCATAGGAGCCATTTATGAAGGTGGTTTGTAGAGCCCAACACATATTTATGGATATGGCCAGACAGCATGTATCCTGCCACATCTGATGTCTGACCCCTCAACCTCTGTGGAAGGTTGGGAGCTTTCTGTAGGCTGCCCAGTAGGCAATAATCTCCACCATACTCAGCAGTCCAAGACCTGGGTCAGACAGGCAACTGTTTGCCTGTTCTACCAAAGGCTCTACTTATCCTACACAGCCAGTCTGGAAGGATAGACATTATTGCATGTGGTGGCTAGTAGGGTGTCCTTTCAATCTGCTCCATGGCAAATTTACACAGGGGATGGATGAACCCCACTTCAGCTGTGCTGCTGCGTGGTGACTTTTACTCTCAAAAAAAAACTTGCTGAAGAGATTGAAACACAGCTGGATGTCTCAAGTGAATGGTGGGTGTTCCACACTCAATCTGCTGTGTGTTATAGTTAAGTCCTAGTGTGGTCAGTAGAACATACTTCCTACAATGGGACAGAGGGGCAAAATGCAACATAACCCTTTACTTGGGGATTAAGCTTGCCAGTTTCAGTAGGAGAAGAGAAACTTGCAACAAAATGTTGCTTATTGCTCAGGGCTTTATCATAAACAGGTAGGTCTGAAAACTATTTTCTAGCTGTGCACAGCTACAAACACAATATTATTTCTAGAAACCACCCGTGGCCTCTGTGTTGAAAGATGCAGAGGGGCCTCAGCACGAGGAACGTCAAGTTCTCGTCTTCCAGACTGCGGTTTCCTTACACCTTTCCATTTTGGCATAAGTTTGCAAAGCCACTCTCCATTTTTAATATTTAAAGGTCAGCTGACGCACTGAGCATATTCTTGGGAGATGGTGTGGATGCAGCTCCAACAGGCACAGCTGAGAGTGGGGAAAGTAACGTGGTTGTATATCTTACAACTGGGGCGACGAGCTGTGTGAGCCAGGAAATCCATTTTTGCCTCGGCCAGGGAGTAAGCCTTAGGTTTTTTTGCTTCAAACTATAAAGACAGTGGTTAAAATTAGATGATTCATGTTGATTCACTACAGGTTTAAAAACAAAAAGCCTCTCTGACCAAATCCTTTAGTGGGCAGGAGAGCCTTCTTTGTTAAAAACAAAACAAAACAAAAAAAAACCCTAAAAACAAAAAACACAACACGCATACACATTCACACACTCTTAAAAGTTACTGTTTTTCCCCTGGAAAATGTGGTTTCTCTAATTGAGGGTTGTAAAAAAGAAGAAAAACCTTTTCAAGCATCCCACTCGATTAGTCATTCCAGGGTGGGTCAGTCTTATCATATCACGTGATGTCCAGTAATGGTGATGCAATAAAACAGATGCTGTCCGAATTCTGTGTCACCAGTCAGCAACAAAACTATGCAAATCAAACCACTGTCCTTTTCTAGAAATTCCAAAACAACCCATCTCTTCCAGGCCCTCTGCTTAATAGTCTTCTTTGTCCCAAACAATCTAAATACACAATCATTTCTTCCTCAGTAGCACATGACAAGAATGAGGTCCGGACCTCTGGGAATATAGTTGGTTTGAAATCCTCCTTATGCACAGATGGGTCCTTCACCTTCTTGGAAGAAGAAGTGGGACAAAACAGGTTTCCATAAATCGATTGCAGTCTGGGATTCTATACAGTCTGAAAGGTGCTATCGTGCAAACAATCTTCTACTGAGGCAGGATCAACCCACGTAGTCATTCCAAGACACTGTATTATCCCTGGGAGTTTTTAATTGGGGCAAGAAGGATGATGTCAAAGCAGCATTATTTCTGTTTCTACTTTGTGTATTTCTCATCAAGCTGATAGATACCTAGAAAGGAAAAGTAATGTGCTATAATTTCAAAGTAACTTGCAACAAAATTCAAACACTTTTCTATTATTAAGTAGTCCTCCATGATAGAGAACGTGATTTTGAGTGACTGGTTATAATCAGCTTTTATCCAATAAATGAGGGAGAGACTTATAAAAGTGTTAGACTTATAAAAGTGTTATACCCCAAAATTTTATTACCACAAAGTGACACAGTGTTAGCAACATAGGAAAAAGTACAAGGATGCAATCAGAATGACTACACTGAGCACAGCAGTCCCTGTAAATCAGACTGTCTGAACAAGTGATAAGATATGATTTTTATGTTAAATCTGGTTTTGCTTGAAAAAGTGCCAATGTTTCTGCTAGAACATGAAGACTGGAAGTTATTTATGACTGAAACTTTTACTCACTCTCCAGCTGCCAACAACAAATCTACAGCAACACTATCATCCCTCTTCAAAGACTTTCTTTAAATACATGACCTGCCAAGTTGTGGATGAGTTTTCTTCCTTATAGGTAAAGCTCTCTAAACTTCTGAAGTTGCTTTGGGGGTGTGTGTATATATATATATGTATGTGTGTGTGTGTGTGTGTAAACTCAAATGGTACTTTCCCTAGAAGGAAAATGTGGTCCATCTCCAATTACACTTCTAAAATTTATAGACATGCTTTTTATAGCCAAAGAAGAGTTATCAGAGATTAACTTGATTGTGTTATTAATGCCTGAAGAATGAAGTGAAATAGGCACCTATCTGGAATGAAGACAGGACATGATGGCAGTGGCCATGTAGCAAGCACAACTGAATGAAGAGCCTGTTAACCATTAGCTTAGTGCTGATCAAAGCTGGCCAGTGGAAGAGACAACCAGGATCAATAGGTGCTTCCTAAATAAAGTTCTGTAAAGGTATGTCTCAGCCACCATAGCACATACACATCACAGAAGACAACTGAGCTAAAAGCACAGCTATGGCAGAGCTGAATCATCCCAGGACTTACCCTCTCATCTTGAGTAGCTTCACAGTGTTTTTGCTGTGGGCAGCAATGGTGAAGCGACCCTGTGAAGCTGAGGCATCAGAAACTTACTGTGGGACAGCTCTGTGCCCACCAGCATCTGATGAAACCAGTGTGTGGTTTGTGGGAAACAATTCAGGAATACAAGCCATTTTGAAAGGTCTCCAAGTGCTTGCCCAGGAGGAGGGCTTAGGACTTAGATGGGAAAAGGCCTGGGTTAAAATCCAGCAGTGGTTGTTGGAGTTAACTACCTGCAGAATTTGAGACTGGGACAACTAGAGTTTTGCCTCAGTGAGGGTAACAGGGGAATGGACTTCCAGCAGGTTTTCAGTACTTGAGGAAGCCTAATTTGCAGCAGACTGACAGTGAAGTGTGCTTAAGGATGAAGGGCTGGTGAAGGAAACCATAACAAAACCGTTGCTTTTCACCAGACAACACCTTCCCAAAGCAAGACTTGAAAAGGACCTACAACACCACTGATTGTACCCTGCTGCTGGGTTTCATGTGCAATCTTTCCTCCACTGGGCAGCTGATGTGTGAAGGCTGAGTCTGACCTAGTTACAGCCTACCACCACCCACACCAGATACCTGGGGAAGGGCTGCCAATATTGAGTCTCCTCAGCCAATACCTCAAAATGGAAAACATCCTTCAGCCTCTGAAGCCATGTGCTCCTGGATCTTTTCTGACAGACTCCCCATTCTTTGCATGATGCTCTAGCACTGCATCTTGGAGCAAGCAAGCAGGAAACAGCCGTTATCTGAGCTAGGATGGAGGGATGCAAATGGCATTTGGAAGAAGTTGACCAGGAACTGTCAAATGAAGATGAAAGAGAATAGAAATATAAAGATATTTCCCTCCAAACAAGCACATTTCACCAAATATTTCAATACCCCTTATACAACAAATTGAGGTTGCAGTCAGAAAGGACTGTGCAATCATTAAGTATTCACAGGAATATGAGAGACTTAAAAGCTCTGTAACACTGTAGTCTACAGCTTTTACTGGAGAAAGGATAGACATACAACGGTGTGATGTTTAATTTGGGAAAGGAACACATTCCCTGAATATTTTTTTTTAATTTTTACTTTGCATTTTGTTTGAGAGAAATAGTCCAGCCTCATTAAAGATTTATACCTCATGAGTTTACCCCAGTGAGTTGTATGAAACCAATACTGCCTGGAAGAACCTTTAGTGTTGAGAGTTTTGGGACAAAACTAAAGGAGTGTCGCAAGCGCCCTGTGTTGTAGTGACGTGTGTTGTCTTTTACTAGTGTGCTGCATCTTTAAGCAAGGGCCACGATGCATGCACCCTGCCAGGCTTTGCTTTTTGCTTGCAAGACTGAATACAATGAAGGCTTAATTCTGGAGTAATTTATTTTAAGTGTTGCCATGTTGAAACAGTTAAATAATTATAAGCTTCTGAACTGAGAAATGCAGCATGTGAGACCAGCAATGGCAACCCTGGTTTGATTTCTTTGTGATATTTAGGAATTTTTTTTTTAACTTTCCTGCCTGCTTGCAAAGTTATGAGTGCAAAGAACTTTTTGGAGAAGTCCTGGAATCTAGACACATTCTGTTGGGTAATTTGGCGTAGAACAATAGTACTGTGAGGAAATAAAATGCTTTTCTAGGCTTAAAAATAGGCAGCGTTAACAGGTCTCTAATCTTGCACAGATCTGTCACTTGGGCAATATAGTCATAAAATTGAGTCCTGAACACTTGCATTCTCATGTTTCCATTTCTTAATAATTCAAAGTGCTTGCCAAACATAAGGAAACTTAAATTCCAAAGATGCTCTGATGCTGTGTCAAAGAGGAATCAATCATTTTTCCAATAGATGATGTCCAGGAACAATGCCTGCCAGAATCTCGGTGGGAGGCTCTGAAGGCATATTTTGTATAACTGAAGGAAGAGGCCAACTTATTTCAGCTCTTCACCATGTCTAAGTTTTCCAATGCCTGGTACCCACTTTGAAACAACCATGGTTGTTGCATCTTGCTTTCTGTATTTGCAGTGTTGTGTTATTTACCTTCCTTCATCTCCAGTTCTCGGTTGCAGGACTTGTTAGTAGCTGACACTTGGCAATTTATATGTGTGAAGGATGTTATCCAGGTCATGGATTAGATAGCACATCTGTTTCTTCTGTGTGTGTGGACTTACATTGTCCCTCAGGCAGGAAGGGACTTCAGGAGATCTCTGGTCCAAGAAAGGTCAGAGCTAAGTTCAGACCATGTTGCATAAGGCTAAGTCCTCTTGGGTCCTTAAAGCCTCCAAGGTGATGACCTCATCTAGGTAACTTCCTCCCGCATCCCAGGAGACTACAATGAGGTCCCACACGAGATGACTCTGCCAAGTCAGTTGGGCCTGAGAAGCCAAGCTAGATGGTGCCATACAACTGTGTTAGAACAGTGCTAGAGCACAGATATTAAAAGACTTTCCTTACCTTTGGCTCACGTGGAACTGTTACTGTTCACTGCTCTGGGGGAGGGTGTCTTATGGAGGGCTGGCAGACACCTCAGGTTTTTCCTTGTTCTCCCAAGGAGTTGTGTTTAAGTAGGGAAGGGCATAGGAGGGTGATAACACACCATGGTCATCATAGTAACACTGCACATGAGAACCCTGTGTGAGAGAAGAAAAGATTTCACAGAGTCAGAAATAAACACGACTTTTATTATCCATCTGCTAACAGTGACTTGTCCTTACGTTTTCCACTCCTCAAGCTGTGGACTTGGACAGGCATAGGAGGAAACCTTCCTTTCCCAGAAATTTCAACCAAGCTGGATGAATTTCTGGGAGAGAGCTTAAGTGTCTGACACTGATGGGAAAGATAATCAGTGCTAGGGTGAATGCTTTGCTTCACTGACTCAGACATTGCTCAGTTAATGTTACATCCAGTATTTGCAGGATCCCAGCACAACCCTTGTGGCTTTCCTCATTGGTTTACTTCACTGACTATCTGATCCTGGTAGGGCCAAAGTAGAAGCAGGAGAAGAGAGATGAGTACCAATCGATGCAATTAATATGGGCCCCCACAACTGGCCTACTGCTCTGTGATCAAATTGAGCAAAGGAGTATAAAGTGGGCACAAAAAAATTAAAGCTGGAAAGTAGAAGGTCTCTAACTATTAGAATAGGGAGATCTTGCAATACCCTGTTCACAGCAGCTGCAAGAAGCAAATCAATGTGATTATTTTTAAGAAGGAACAACCCTGGAAACTCTGGTAGTGAAAGGACTTGGCCTTGGTGCTCCAAGAAATCTTAGAGCTCCCTTGTTCTGTAGGAAAGGTGAGTTTAGGAAGCTGTAATGTAACACTCGTAGCTTCAAATGCAGAGCACTCCATCAAAACAAGGAATTCAGCCTCTCTCTGTTTTTAATTTGTCTGGTGGTAAATGAAGCCCTGCAAACATTTTCCTTGCCCAATTAAGCATGTTATAGCCCATGTTTGAAAAGAAGTGTTGTGTTTCTGGGGTCTTTGTGTTTTTACAAAAGAAATCCCAGCAACAAAATCTTTCAAAACCAGGTGTGTTGCTTTTATTAGGTAAACAAGTTTTGGATTTTGGGGTTAGGGGTTTCATGACCTGTTTGTGCCACAACAACCACCAGCATCTAAGACACATCAGTTGGTTTCAGTTTGGCACATGTATAAAAGCCAGAAATGTTAAAAAATGTGACTGCCAGAGCACTTTGCCTCTCCCCCCTCACTGCCAGTCCTGGCCCACTTTTAGATAAGCTGCAATAAGCTCCCCATATTTCTATGTGAGTTTTCAACAAAACCTCCTTTATGTCTGGCTGACCTCCCACTGAGGATGGTCTCCTGTGGCTGCTGAGATCAGTGATATGTGTCTTACTGGCAGGGTACACTGCTGGGAATTCAGTTTATTTCCAACCTGAAATACTGGTCCAGGTAGTCCTACAGAAGGTCTAACTGGTTACAGCTCACCACTGCTATTGGTTACCTTTCTCTGCTCTCAGTTGTCTGTAAAACTGACTTAATTTCCTTCTGTCTTCGGCTTTGTGGGCAAAGCAAAAGCAGTGTCATATATCTTAAATGTGTTTCATATAATGTCCATAAATAAGCAAGGGAAGCATGGTCAAGATGAAAAGAATGTTCTGGGGTGGTGGGGAAAGCTTCTAGAAAACAGTATCACCTGCAAAGTAAGAGGGATGAAGTGATCAGGGCTTCAGAGTTCGGCAATCTGAGTCTGATACCGTGCAACATTTTCTTGAGCGACCTGTTGATAGAATATTCTATTGAATTTGCAAATGACTCCAAGCTGGGAAGGAGGACAAGGTTAGAGCTCAAATCTTGCTAAATTGGAAATATAAAACCAAAATGAATCAAGCTGTTATTCAACAGGGACAAGTATGGAGTGTGCAGACACTGAGGAGCGACACCTGGCTAGGTAGCACATCAGTAGGAAGGGGACTCCACGCTCAGTGAAGTTGTAGAGCTACAAGAAAAGCAAAAGCTGGGGGTGCATAAACAAGAGGATGACCTACAAGACACATGGGTGGAAAAACCCAACCCTTTTGTTACAGCACAGCCACAGCTGAAGCTCTATGTCTACCCAAGGGCACTGCACATGAAGAAGGACATAACTACTTGGAAAGAGTCTAGACAAGAGCGATGACGAAGAGCAGAAGCCTAGAAAACACAGCCTTTGAAGAAAGATGGAATTTGCTTGTGTTTCTCTTGAAGAATGGCTGGCTAAGCAGGGACATCACTGTCTCCTAAATCATGAGAGACTGCTGTAATGGTGAAGAGAACAATCATCTTTTGAAACCCATAGGGTAAGGTGACTGTGGGCTAAACATTGGCCAGGACACTCCTAGGAGTGTGGGAAGTGAAGCATGAAATAAAAGATCAGAGGATGTAGAAAGGTCTACTGTTTTGGAGGCTGCTAAGAGCAGACTAGTTCAACACTGATCAGGAATGATGGAGGTAGAGCTGACCCAACTGCAGGGCAGCAGAGATAGGTTAGACACAGCCTGCCAAGGTGCCACCCAACCCCGTGAGTTGGAAATCACTGGTCTGATAAAACAACACTGGGAACTATGGACAAGGGCTCAAAGCTGTTTTTAAAAAGGGGCTCTATCACTTAAAGACACTACAGCTTCACAGCTTTTTTTCATGCCTGCCTGGAAACACTGGGCAGTTGGGCTGTGAGGAGATGGGGCTGTTTGATACCACTTGAAAGCAATTGCCAGAAAACTGAGGTTTAATGTTTACCATCCAATGGTGACAATAAAATGTTTCTGCATTAGTGTCTGGCTTAGGCTCTTCTCACCATTGCAACATAGCCAGCAAACTATTTATCCCACATGTCTTAGGTTGCAGCATTTGATTTTAAGCTAAAGACAGAAGCACTAAAAAGGAGATAATGAGTTTCATTTGGGATAGTGTTGCAAAATAAGGTGTCTATGCCAAAAGGGCTCTGAACTACCCAGAAATCAGGTCCTCAGGTAACTTTCAGAGGCTGTCATCAAGCATTAATGCCACATCAGATATGTACAGTGTGCCTGAGTTCCCTTCATGTACCAGTTTTTCAGGTAACAACTGCATCAATCTGGGAGTTATAGGATAAAAAACAGAGGATCAAAACTAGCCCTGTGGATCCTGTGGTCACTGATTTCAGGTACTTGTAACTAGACCTGGCATCACTTTCAGAAGTGGAGAGCTTCTGTTCCCAATGGTTTTGTTAGATAAGGCTCTCTCACGGTGTGAAAGGACTGAGATAAGGACATTTTCATGAGTAAGCCATCTTGATGAGCCATATTCTGAGAGATGTTTCTGTGATCCAGGACATGTAGTGAAACTCTGTCTCTCCAAAAAGCACTCACAAGCATGTAACAGTGCCAGTGCTTACAGTGAAACAGCTTTGATAACACCATGGGATAAAAGGCAATGTCTGAAAACAGATGAGTTGATGTGAAGAATAATATGTCTAACAGCTTTTGGTTAAAAATACTCTGATGCTAAAAAAAATCTGGGTTTTTTTTTATGCTATTTTGATGGTTTGGTTTGATACATACAAGATGTTTAACTGAGGACTGGAACTGTGCCTTTGTGGCTGACCTACTCTGAACATTCACAAAGAGTAACTCTGAAGCTTAACTTCCATAACACCTCTGAAAAGACAGATCCCAATATGGGTACCATCAAAAGCTGCACAAAGAAACAGCAACATGGAGAGGTGGAGGTTAATCCCAAAATTACATTGTCTCACAGTCTTCCTCATCCATTATACAACAGCAAGCTGCTACAACACGGATAAAAGAGATTTTCTACTGGTTTCATTCTCAGCAAAATCAGCGAACAAAATCCTTCAGGGGAAGGTACTGCTGAAGTGATCAAGATACTGAAGATCTAATGGATTTTTAGAGCTGCATAAGCAGGTTTTTACTTAAGATTTCTGGGCTGAGGAGGCATGCAAACCCCTGGAATGCTTTCATTGCAACCAGATGCTACACAAAGACAGGGAAACGTCAAGTGGGAAGCCATTAAAAGGAGGAGGTCAAATATCAGCCACTTGAGATGGTAACATCTGGATGCTTAGTAAGCCTGTGTAGGAAGAAATTCAGGTCTCTTAGAGGGAGTGCTTAGTTTTCAAGTTGAAGAAGTGCATGTGATGATGGAAAAACTCCTTCACTTCTTACACTAGCAACACCAAGCAAGTTTTTGTCGTGTGAATAACAATTCTTGTCATGATCAGCACCTTCTACACTCAAGTGTCGGAATTTTCCATCTGTTTGGTGATGAACAGAGTGAGGCTGACAAAGTCTGTCTTTCAGCTCCATCACACTGTATCTCCCTTTTTGGTGGTTGGACTCATGATTTCTCGAGGTCCCTTCCAACCCCTACAATTCTGTGATCGTGTGTGATTCCCTGACCTTAACGTGGTGATCTCTCCTTCCCCCCCAGCTTTCTTCTAGAAGAGTGAAAGCAGAAAACGGTGTTTGCTGTCGTGCCAGAACTGAGTTTAATAAATTGCCAACTGGTAATGGAAAGAAACCTTACTTCACAGTTTTCTGTGATCAGAAATACAAGGTGATGTGAATAATTCTGGCTGTGCATTGCCCCAGCTTGCATTACAGTAGTAACACCTTGACAGTCCACACTCAATGTTTGGAACTTGAAGAACATCTTCATGTGTTAGATGGCAATTGAAGTTGACCTTGTTCCTGTAACATTGGGGCATAATGAACATTATTTCATCAGCTTGAAGTTTGATGGTGATTAGTCTGAGTGCCAGGCCAAAAAAAAATGGAAGTGTGATGATCAGAAGTGTGTAGCCAGTCTTCCAGGCACATCTGGCACGCTTCTGTTCAACACAACTTCTTGAACTTGCTGCAATGCAAAGCTCTGTATGTATGAAAGAATCTTTTCTTTTTCCTTGATCTGGAAATTTAAAAAATACATTTTTTTCAAATAATGTTGTCTTTTTTTTTTTTTTTACAAATGGGATGCTGAACTAGAGAGCACTCACCTAATCTGTCATGGTAGATTTGGGAAGCCAAGTGGAACCTGAGTCAGCCAGGTCTCTGAGGTCCTATATTGTACTCCATTTCCTAACTTAATGCTAAGCTCAATAGGAATCAGTTGTTTAAATCACTGTTCTTTCTTTTTTTTTTTTTTTTTTTTTTTTAAATCCCCAGACTTTTTAACAACTACATTCTAGACAATGGCAGGATTACAAACCCATTCTTTTCTTTTAACAGGTAAAACCATCTGCAGATAGCCTGCTACTAATTATTTGGATAGCAGTAACACTGTCAGGCAACTAATCCTTTGTTGCAGTCTCAGTTAAAACAACCCCCCTCTCCCAACCAATTCAAATGGGCTGTTTAAAAGAAACAAATATAGCTTTGAGGAAAAAATGTAATGCCTCACTTGGACACATTAAATTTCTTGGTAGGTGCCCAAAGGTTTTCTTACATGTAATAGAAATGAATAGAAAGAGAAGGAGACAGAATGATAGACAAGTTTCTTTAAGTAAATGAGAAGAGACGGGTCAAGGGAGGAAACACTTTGTTGTCTTGAAGTTGGTTTGAAGCAGTTTTTGTAATGTTTTATGCTTTAATAACATGGCTGGGGGAGTGGGGAGTTTTTGTCTAGAGTAAAACTGGAAGAATGATTCACTGCATGTCTGCAAGTGTTCCTTGATCCCAGTTAAGTTTGACACCACTAACACCTATGAGTCAGCGGAGGCTCCTTGGGATGGGCTTTGCCTGCCCTGTTTTGAGCCTGTTACAGTAGGATCTTTACCCAAGGCTGGAAACTGGCTCCCAACATTGCTTTGGTCAGTTTTTCCTACCCACTATCAAATACCACCAACCTCCACTAAAAGCAGGGATCTTTAACTGCATCCCACCATCTCTGTAACACAGCTCTAACAGTCTATACTTCACTGTTTATGTCCAGGACCTCAATGATGTTTAGCATCTCTCTGTAGCCAAGATAACAGATGTTCCCATAGGGACTTTGCGACACAATGTTGAAGATGAACATCTGGACTGGTCCACATAGCCTAAAAAAGAGTGGTTTCCATAAAGAGGTTGCCATGCCATGTTGATGATTTATGTGTCATGCTGACAATCCCTTACTCTCCTTGGATTGTCATGTGCTACATGCTTATTTTCACAAAACAGTCCTGCTGCTAAAAAGACATGATGCAATTTTACAATTTGACAAAGCAGAAAATAAGGGAGCTCTTCCATAGATGATGCCATGTTTTTCACACCTCACAATACGACTTTGTCTTGTTCGCTTCCAGGATTGCTCAGCCTCTGAGCTGCTTCAGCTTTCTATTTTCACTTGGCCTACAACTCCCTAGACAACTGTTACAACATTTAAATTTTTGGCTAGTAAACAGGCTTCTATCTTCTGCAGCCATTTTTCCAAAAAATGTGATGAGCAAACGGTAAAGGGAATACTTGGAAGCACGTTTGATTAATGTTCTTGCTACATTGATTCAGAATTAGAATATTTTACAGTAGTGCTCTTGATTTCTTTTAGTTCTATACCTAAAACTAAGCTGGTTTAGGTACAGAACTAACCCCTGTTTGGGTTATTTTGGGGGAGGGCTAAGGTGTTGTTGTTAATGAATGCCTTACTAAACAGTCTCCTCTGTACCACTGTAGGGTGTACAGTTGGATGTTCTGCAAACCGAAACAATTTCTAAGGGCTATTTTTCTCCAGATTGAAGAACCAGCCACTAATGCCACCACATAAAAAATATTTTATACACACAGCATAAGGTCTTCTTCTTAAGAGATAAAAATAAGCTAACAATGTTAAGAATTAATTCAATAAATGTGACAGCAAGACCGGTTTAAGATATTTGCCGATAGTCACAGCAAGTCAGCAGCAGGTCTGGACCAGAAGAAAGGTTTATTTATTTTCTTTTATGTGAAAGCAAGTGTGGATGCATCTTCCAGATTCCACTTCAAAGTGATTGTTGCAATGTGAGCTGTTGGACAGTATTAAGTTATAGTCCAGATAAGAAATAGGATGTTTTAACATACACACCCCCAAACCCCATGCCTATAGTGCTTACTCTGCATGTATTGATTGTAACAAATTGACACCTAGACTAAGAGCAGCTTTGGGGTAAGGTATTTGAGAGGCATTTGGCAGATGCATAAACAACTCTGCAAAGCTCTTCAGCAGTAAGATTATCTGCTAAACTTTTCACTTTCCAAAAGGAGATGAGTAATTTTCCATGTCAGCCAGTCAGAGTAAGCAATCTCTGCAGCAATATCACCAGGGAATGCAATAATTAAGGAGATAGTCAGCAGCCAAGTCAATCATATAAAGTGATTCTGATATGATAAAGACAAATTATAAAGAAATTAAAGATAAAGTGATTCTGAAATGATAAAGTATCATTGCTGTTTGTAACCCTAGGTTTCTGCTCATCCATTAGCCTCAGGCTGAATTACTGCCACGTAGTTCACTTTCACCTGATGCTGATCCCAAGGTGGAAGGCAGGCCAGGATTTGGGTCACATTTTGGTACTGAAGGCTCCCTATTTCCACAGTACATCATGACTGTGTGCTGGGAACCGAAACACTCATCTGTTGAGCGCTGAGAAGAGTTTTGTCATACTGAATTTTGTTCGTAGAGCTTTTAACAGGGTTGTAATTATTTATCTTGGTCTCTGTCTCTTCCTGTGCCATGTGGTTTAGAGTCATGGTCAGAGCTGGATTCCTGTTCACTGATAGATGACACAGTTTTCTTTTGGAGAAGGGGGGGAAGAATCCACTGGCATTTGGCTTACTGGCTTTCTGGAAGGTACAGAGTCATCCTGTTGCATCTGACTTCGGGCTATGCACTAATTTTTAGCTGCTGTTTCTTTGATTCATTATTGACTGGGCAAAACCCCAGAGTTTTTAGAATGGATTTTTATTTTTTTTTAAATTTCAGCAGGGAAAAAATTGTGGTTTTTAAATGCTTACGTAAAAATGTTATAGTTGTCTTTGTTGTTTTTAATTGGTTTCATAATGTGCAATCTCAAGGCCTGACATTGAGCACATCCTGCCTAAGTTTAAACTGCCCTTGAACTTCCATCATGTCTTAAAAAATGAGGGAAAAGTACATTGGCTCCTACAGTCGTAGTCTCTTTCATTCAATAGCTCAAACAAATGATTTTGTTAAAAAATGACAAATGCATTTTTATTAAAAATATATACAAGAATGATTCCCATCTCGTCTGCTCGCCACTTGTAGGTGCAACACCCATAGATTAAATGCTCCATACAAGCTCCCCACATTCTTTGCCAAAACATGGTTTGACAGGAAAAAATGATGTTAAATTCAGGGAAACAGTTCCTCTACTGCAGTCTGGACCTTCTGGGAAGTGAGGAATTCAGAGGGCAGATACGCTTCCAACTGCATTTATGTTATGCTTACACAAGCTTCAGCATCCTCAGCAAAACTAAAAAACACCCACAACAACACTGGAAAGTAAAGTTAAACCCAAGTGCAGGTCGTTAAGACTGTCA
>VXBZ01008092.1:119944-151942 GCA_013399135.1 Heliornis fulica | reverse complement strand
CTCCTCTAGCTTAAATCCATTGCCCCTTGTCCTACCACTATCTACCCTGGCTTCATGAGGAAAAGGTTGGAGCACGCTGAGCTATTTCTTAAAGGTCTTTTAACCTTTAGGTTAACTTTGACAGTGCTGTAATTACTGTTCTTTAAGGTTGCACTATGTGATAATTTATTTGCAGGAAGTTTTGGATGTCTCCATGTTAAAATATTTGGTTTGTTACAATCAAAGACCTCATATGATGTTAAATTTTCAGTAAGAAAAAGATTCGAAAAACTGTTTTGTTTTCAAAGAGTATGTAAAAATAAAGTTAAAATATTATCAAAGAGCAATTTGGGAGGAATTTAAAGTATTTTTGCCAAGAAAGACATTTTTGGAAGCTGATGGCAAGGTCAATATTTGAAGTTTTTATTCTTTAACTTTCTTAACAAAGTCTTTTCAGCATAAACAAACATACCCTGTCAATAGCCGTCTACTCGGACAGTCCTGCTAGATTTTCTCTCTCATAACTCTGAAGAGTGCTCATAAGTCTTCATGAAGAATGGCAAGACTTTAACAATCCAAAAATTATATAAGTGAACTGGAGGTGAAACATTTATCCCATTAGAGGGTCCTGTATTTTAAAAACAAATGGCCTTTTTTAAATGATGCACAAGAATTTCCCTCCAGACTGCTCCTGTGAAATGTAATGGCTTTGTCATGGTTTGGGTTGGAGGCCTTTTGGCAAACAACAGGTGGTTTTAGTTCTCATCCAGTTATTCCTCCAGATGCAGTCTGATATCTGTCTAGGGCTCCTTCTGCAGCAACAATAATATTAGTAAGTGCTCTATCTTCAGTGCAGAAGGGAAAGGGCATTAGGCTACACCTAACTTTTGCTGTCAGATGATCTGCAACTGGTTTTGTCTCCAGAGTGGTCCAGCAAAAGGACTTGTGTTTTTACCAGTCACTAGATCTCCTTTTAATTCTGTTGGGAGGCACTTGAAGGCACCTCCAGAGAGCTGAAGGCACACATGTCATCATCATTCAGCCCTTTGTGGCCAGGGTATAGGCCAGCAGAGTAGAGGAAGCCTAAGCATGGCACTTTAAGGTGCTGATGAGTAGTTATTGTTTTCTTGCCTGCCCAGGGGTTACTGGTCTACCTTGGCCAGGAAGGTTAGAGCTAGAGCTTATTGCCTTGTACTCTACAGTATGGCAATTTGTGTCTGGAAACTTCTTAGGTCATTGGAGGAAGTGAAAAATAAATTTCAGGAGAAAGCTTGGTCTCCCTAATTATATACCCAGGTGCTTTACTTAGTTCTGAGGTGGGTGAACGCTCCACTTCAGCTAGAGCAAAATAATTCCATATTAAATTATTGGTTATGAATCCAGAACGTGAATTTACATCAGCCACTGAGGTTATGTTTGGAGAAACTGCTTAGGTTTAACACTAAAATTTGCCTGACTTTTCCAAGTCTCTGTTCTTTATACTCCTGGGATTTATACTGTGCTCTTCTTTTGTTGTTGTTTTTAACTTCTCCATCAATTTTCAATGTTTTAATAAAAAACTAACAGCAGTTTTTACAGCTTTGATTCACACAACAGTCTCAGTCAATTGAAGAAAATCTATAGACACTGAGAAGCAGAGCAATTCATGCCTGTGTGTCAACCTTGGTATTATTTTTTCTGAGCTGCTACTGTCATTAAAGAAGAAAATTGCTTTCTCCCTTACAAGCCACAGACTTTTCTGCATCACTGCATCAGAAATTGGAGTATTTGCCACTGAAAGTTGAAATTTCATTTCAAGAGGGTGCTGCTCTGTCTAAATGGCAGTGAAAACAAGTCAAGTAAAATGAAGTTGTTTTCCTCTGTGATATAAAGGTGATCAACTCTGATGACTGCATTTGTGTTTTGTGAGATTTTGAAAATTTCATTTGAATTTAGAAGACCTTAGGGAAGCACACACAGGAAAAACAGTGAAGGAGACTGAGATTCATGATTCAGTGGCCCAGACTTTGTGAACCTCTGCAGATTAAACAGTAGAGGTGGCAGAGACCAACATTTCTGCACTCAAATATCCCTGGAGTCAGGAAGAGGAAGGTTCTCCTCAGGATCTTGAGCCAGGGGATTTTTTGGTGCATACTACTCTGGATGATCCTGCTTGGGCAGGGGGATTGGACTGGATGGTCTTTTGAGGTCTCTTCCAGCTCCTAATATTCTGTGATTCTGTGATACCAGAACCAGAGGGCTCCTTGGGTTACCTGAGATGGAGAGTAAACTCGAAGGCTGGTTGATACCAAAGACCCACCACAGTGGTGATCTGTGAGCTGGGTACACAGGAGGTGAAGAGGAGGAGAGCTGCTGCACTACACCCATGAGATCTGTCTAGAGAGTGTATGGAGCCAGGATCTCTGAGGTGCCTAGAGAAGAAAGACCAGGAGGCAATGGCTGAGATTTGCAGCAAAGGAAATGCTGTTTGAATATAAGGAGTAAAACAATCCACTGGTGGAGTGATCCATGGGAGAGGAAAGCTCCATCCCTGGTAATGCACTCTTTGGAGAAGCTCAAGACACAAATGCATATGGTCCTGAGCAATCTGATTTCTCATTGGAGATAGGCCTGTATTGTGAAGGGTTGGACTTGAGGGCAACCAGCAGTCACTTCCAGCCTCAGCTGTCCCACAGGACAATGACTCTCATGGAATAAATCCACGTGAAGTAGAGATGTAAAGACCAAATCAAACATTCTTAGACCCTTCAGAGGGATAAGGTGAAAGAAGAGCAGTGGCTCCAGAAGAAAGGTTGAGAACAGAAACCTTGTTCATAACCTCAGGTTATAGAAAGTACTCTGTAAAGTTCTCTCATGGATGCACTTCTTGCAACACACAGTGAGAAATCAGTTGTGTTCTGAAAGGATTTAGTTCAAGTCCTTAGGTCAAACACTGACAATAGTCGGTGTTAAGCAGCTGAAAGCTGTTGCTGTCTGGACAATAGAGATTCTGGAAGCTAACTCCTCTTACAATCCTCTTACTTATGCCACCACAGTTTTCATTTTCATTTAAGTGCAAGTTATTGCCAGAAAACATTCACTGTGCCTTTAGTAGTGATATTATAATAAGTTTCAATGAGTGCAATTTTGTAAAATCCTCAGAAATGCCATATATTTCTTGGCAAACCTTTTCTAGAATGCCTTTATTGCCCTTGCATGTTCTCTCCTCGAGAAAAAAGTAATCACAGTGACACAGGAGGCCATAAAGCCATTCATAAGTCAAGTGATGAGCTTCTTAAAGCTGAAAACACTCTGACAGGTAAATCCCTTCCTAAACTGTTGTATAAACAAAATTACCACAGCCTTTAAATCTCATGCTAACATAAGGCTTTATGAGCACTGGTTGAGGCTTTCTAGTCCTCTGCTAGATACACCAACATAAACTATCTGTTGTCTGAATTTGAAGTGCCACCTAGGAAGGAAGATTGTGCTTTGTAAAATGACAAATTAAATGCAAATTAAAACCCTAACTTTGTGAAGGAGGCCAAGAGTAATGGCTTTTTATATTGTTTAAGTTTAAACTTCCTCACTAAGAACAGTTAAAATCTTTTAAGTGCTAATTTGCAAAAGTTGTATCTTAGCAGCACTATGCAATTGCTGTCCCACCACTCCCCAGCTTTGCCCCTCTCCAGGTGGAATGAGGAGGAGAATTGCAAGAAAAAGGTAAAACTTCAGATAAGAGCAGTTTACCAGGACATCAAAGGAAGAGTAAAATAACAACATTGGTGCTTAGAACATAGAAAGTGGGTGATACACAGTTCCATTTGCTCACACTCTGCCCAGTTTGTTCCCTATACCCAGCAGTGTCCCCTCCTCCCCAGTTTGCCCCCATTCTATGACACAAAAAGAAAGCAGGAACCCATCAGTGGATACAGGCTTGTGAGGGTTTGGTCTGAGGTGCAGTAGTGACACGTTCTAGTCCTCTGATTTCAGTGCTCTGGCAAACAGCCCACACAGTCTGCAGGCAAGCACTGACAGCCACCTCTGCTGCTGAAGGCACACCATTTCAGGCCACAGGTCTTACAGAGGCTTTGGGTCATCATCCTCAAGAGAAAAATCCTCCCTTGGGTCCCCAAGGGTCCTGTGACACCCCCATCCCCTGATTAACATAAGTGTAGGAGGCATCTGTGATGGACCCAGGGTTTAGCTTCTCTTGTTGGTAGGTCTAGGTGCTCAAGTCTGAGCTCTTTGCTTGGCATGATGTCACAGCCAAGTTTGATATCAATATTTCCAAGTGTATAAAATACCCTTATGTCTCACCTTGGAGCATGAGATCCTCAGCTCCATCACATTCAGCCACCTGCAATGTGCTTTGAAGTTACAAGGCCACCTGATACTGTAATTTTGATGCTTGTCTGTATCGTAGGCACTGGTATCATGTGGCAATCATCCAGTTTTGAATTTTTTTTTTTTTCTTTTTGCATCAATACACAGCAATTTGAACATTGTAAAGGGAAGCAGGACAGAAGCTTTGGAGGAGCCAGCTTATTCATCCTGTTGGGAGTGGGAAGGAGAAGAAGTGGGGTCTTTTGCTACCAGGAGGCATCATCCTCATCCACAGCCCAGGCACAGCAACTCTCGCCCCCTGGCAACTCAGCCCTTTGTGTTCACACAGCTGTAGGGGACAGGGGCTGAACTTGCTGAAGCGAGGAATTTGCCTCGGCTCCTGCCAAAACTGCTGTGTCTGCTAACAGCGATGGCCCCTTAGCGTTTAAAAATGCATTATATTTTTAAATGGTTTTTGCAGGGCTACTGGCTACCAGATCCCAGAATTTTCAGAAAAAAAAAAACCAACAACAACAAAAAAAAAAAAAAAAGGAGAGAAAAAAAGAGCTCTGAAATGTTCACATCTGCATCCTATAATGGCAAAAATAAAAGAAAAAAAAAAAAGAAAAGAAAAAAAAAGCAAGTTGTAAACTGTGCTCCCGTGTGCTTTCGCTCCAAGTAATGATGCACAGAGCTGTAACAACGAGTGTTTCCCGACAGAACTCTGGGGATTTAGGTGGATTTCAGTGGCAGGCTTGGCGAAAGAGGCTCTGACGTCGTTGAAAACCTGATGGAAACCTCTGCCACGGAAAGATTAGCGGAGGCACCGCGACTCACCGCCTGACCGTGCCGCTTTCGTCGGGAACAGTCGCAGAGAGGAGCCTGAGCCCTCCCTGCCGCTCGCTGCTGTGTGCTAACCACCGCCTGCCCTGCCCGACAAACCTCTCCCCTCCTCCTTAGTGCTAAACTGCTGATTTGGCCCCTTTCCCCCCACTTCGTTCTGGGGTCTAACCCGAGAGGTGGGTGCAATGTTTTCGGGGTCCCCGGGGTGCAGGCTCACTCTGAGCAGGGTTTTGGTGCTGCACCGACTCGTATGTGCAGTCTCTAAATATTAAATGTGAGACCTAGGTCACTCTGAGGGCTTTGGTTTTGTCACTGTAGTTAACATTCTACCCTAGGAAGCTGGAGGCCAGAACCTCAGCTGCAATGCAATCAATGTTTTATGGTCCTCAAACCTGCCCTCTCCTTAAAATCACAGAATAACACTCATGGACAGACCTGGACAATAACTGTAAAGCAACATATATGATGCATAGAGCTTACAGGGTGGAACTGTAATTGTGTTGTCTGAAACAACTCTTTTCTATCTTAGCTGCTGGAGAGGTGGAGGTGCTAAAACTAGCTACTGCCTGGGTTTGCACAGTATAAGGGGCTAAAGTGTGGAATAGACATGAGATTGATGTGGAAAGGGGGAGTGTTAGGAGGACAGAGCCAGGCTCTTCTCAGTGATGGCCAGTGATAGGACAATGGGCCCTGGGTCCAAGCTGGAGCATTGGAAGTTCCATGTGAATATAAGGAGAAAATTTTCATGGTGAAGGAGCACTGGCACAGGCTGCCCAGAGAGGTTGTGGATTCTCCTTCTCTGGAGACATTCAAGACCAATCTGGACATGTTCCTGTGTGATTCAATCTAGGTGATCCTGCTTGGGCAGAGGGGTTGGACTAGATGATCTTTCAGGGTCCCTCCCAACTCCTAATATTCTGTGAATCTGTGAAAAGTGGGGCCATAACTTTACTGAGACTGGAAAGCCATCCATAACCAAGATGCTCTCTGGGCAAATACCTCTTAGGAATCTCCTGTCCTTGGGTAAAACACTAAATCTAGATAAAAACCTCCTTCCTGCTTCAGATAACCTGCTTGTTTGCCCAAAGAGGTTAGATGAAGTGTCAGGACCTTCTCCTGACTGCTTATCCCACTCAAGAGAGCCACATGGCAAACGCCCTTCGCCTGCAGGGCAGACACCAGACCTCACTGGGCAAAGATCAGCCTTCACCAGCACTTCTTTACTTTCATATCAGGTACCTGTCACTCACAGCCTTTGGAAAAGGCTTTCCAGGAAAAGAGCTCTATGCACCAAAGAAAAATCTACAATCATCAACACTGGGCACGTGGACAGAGGAATGCTATCTGGGCAAAACAGAAAAAGCAGTAATAAAACCTCCTGCTCTATGAAGCATTCCTATCCAGCCTCATGGAAACCAGCCTAGAGCTGGAGCAGCCTATCTGTGAAGGAGGTAGAAAGTTTCATAAAGCGAGAAAAACCTGAATCTACCCGAAGAATCTGGGGTTCAACCTACTGAGCACTGCAATATGGCCCTGTCCACAGTGTGGGGCCTCATCTTGTCCCACTGGTGGGGACCACAGGGCATCTTGCAGTGTCTTTGCCACCCCAGGGCACCAGATAGGTCGAAGAGAAGCAAATTCTGCTCAAGAAACTTTGTCCCCATTGGCATGCAGGAGTATCAGACCATAAGTAGCAAGGAAACACTTGCACATCTTCTGGCTAGAAGACATACTTTAATTTTAAGGGGTTTAAGACACTCTCATTATATCTGAGAGCATTTTCCTCGATGCTTGAATGCTTGGAGCTGGAAAAGAGCCTCTATGAATGATATCTGGCACTTCATATATTTTCCATGCAAGGTAACCTAACGAGCCTGAAGAAGTTGGGGCTAGCCAAGTCCTCCTCCCTGTCATGCACACTCATGATGTACCACAGAAGCCTCCCAAGTGGCTTCCCACAAAGGTGGGAAGGCACTGAGTGGGAGACAAAACCTTGCCTGCTTGTTTCAATGCTCTTCAAATGGTTCCTGACATCCAGGAGGAGAAACAATAGAGGAAACCTCTCCCTGCCTCTACAGCCTGGCTAAGAGGAGACTTTTCAACTCCAAACCAACACGGGATGGTCCTTTATTTGGTTGCAGCTTCTTTCCCACCCCCTCACCACCAGTGATGAAAACCCTCAAATTTGTCCCAAAAGCAGTGTACCTGACTGTGTGGAAAAGGACAACTGTCTGCTGTGGAAAGAGCAGCATGTTGGGTTGTGGTTACTGACCCAGTCTGTGGCTGAGGCCTCTGCTGGTGGAGGAGTCTATGTCCAGTCCTCAGTGACGCTTCTGCTTTCCAGAGGTGGTTGGCAGATGTTGCTGATAGCTTTGGCTGCTCCAAATGTCCCTTGTTCAAGGTCCTGCACAGAGTTCTCTCCTCTGCCAAGAGGTTTAAAAAAAAAAAGAAACAAGAAAATAAAAATGGAAAGTAAGAATGAAAAATGAAGAAAAGGAAAAGAAAAAGGAAAAAAAGAAAAGAAAAAGAAAAAGAAGGAGAAAAGGAAAAGGAAAAGAAAAAGGAAAAAAAGAAAAGAAAAAGAAAAAGAAGGAGAAAAGGAAAAGGAAAAGAAAAAGGAAAAAAAGAAAAGAAAAAGAAAAAGAAAAAATACACATTAAAAAAAACAGTTTGGAAAATATATTGTCTAAAATCAACAACCATTTAAAAAAATTAGTTCAAGATGTTGTCTCTTCCCAAGCCAGGAGACATTGGGAGCACTATGCAGGAAGCCTGTCCAGCCCTTGCATTCCCCTTGGACAGGGACAAGTCATCGTACTGTGGGTGAGATAAAAACATTTTCAGGCACCCAGACAGAATTCTCTTTCAGCTTTGTGCAGTGTTTGTGTAACCCATTTTGTGCCCTGCAGTGACCAAGGGGATAGGACTCATGGTCCTCCTCAGTGATACCTCTACAAACTGACATGTTTTGGACAAATTACATACAGCAGCATATACCCACACTACAGTAGAGCCTCCTTCTGCCACACAGTCAGTAGAATGTGGCTAAAGAGGGCTGCCACGGACCCCCTCCAACCCCTCAGGCTACCTTCAGCTCAGGGCTGAGCCCAATCCCTGGTGTGGTACCAGCAGCAAGCAAAGCCCTGGTGTAGTGTCACAGCTGCCTGAGTGACACAGCAGTGCTGCCAAACACCTGTCAGCACTGGAAAGCATGAGAAAGAACAGCTGAAAACGTTGGTGGAGAAAAGGAGCAGCACAGGACAGACAGGTAGAGATGCTGCAGGGTGCTGGAATCAAGTAACACAAGAGGACAGGGAACCAACCCTAGAAATAGGAGTAATTAAATCCTTTCGGTGATCAAGAGTACTGCTCCACATGTGTGCTCATCATCAGGTTGTGATACCAGCTAAGAGCACTGAGACACAGGATGAGCACTGAAACACAGAGCTGTTATCTGGTATTCTGTTACCTCAATATCTGCCTTCCAGCATGACAGTGCAATCACATTCCTGATTTATTTTAGAAGAGGGAAAGGAGGGAAAAAGTTTCTTTTCTTTATCACTCCAGGGTGAGATCCAAATGTCCTTCAAATCAACAGGCATCTTTCCAGTGCTTTCCTTAGATTTCAGCACATATTCTGACTGCAGCAGGACACACTGGCATTGTTATATAGGCAGATAAATCTTCCACCAACTTTAATCAGCAGTAAGTGTGATTTAATCTAGGTGATCCTGCTCTGGCAGGGGAGTTGGACTAGATGATCTTTCAAGGCCCCTTCCAACTCCTGACATTCTGTGATTCTGTGAAGTTTCAGCTCTAGAGAGACATAATTCATATTTGGGAGTCAATAGATTGTTTAATAACTCTGGCAACACTGGGAGATATGTGACTTTGGATGACTCCCTCAAATGAATATCCCAAAGAGAGGAGAAGTATAAAACAGCATCTGCTGTGCATAAGGTGTAGCTTCCAAAAGCTCCTTTTTCTTCTTTCTTTTCTTGTTCCTCATTTCCTTAGCCTCCTCAAATTCTCCCTCTTTTTTTCTTTTATCCTAAGGTTTTTGTTTCAGTGAGCCAATGTACAGTGTGTAGAAAATGGACTCCAAGCTCTTTTCAGTGTCTCATAAGTTAAAATATGTAGTATTGGAGTCTGAAATAAAAGCTTATAGAACACAAGCAAAGAAGTGCAAGTGCTCAACACTTATTTCAGTAGACAGAACCACTTGTTTTTTAACTTAAGGAATTGTATAATTTAATAAGAAATTGTAACTTTCTGTATCTGTGAGTAAAACTTGCAGAACTATTTGTTCTCATTGCCACCTTGTACATTTATGAAGGATAACAAAAATGTCATTAAAGGGATCTAAAATATATTCTAAATAACTTTTAGATATAGAATATTATAGCATTAGAACTGGATTTCCCAGGACGCTCTGTAGAGAGTGTTTCCTACTTTTAATGCCAAAGTCTTGACTCTAATTTTTGAAAGTCAACACCAGAAGTTGTTTCATATGAATTTGCTAGAATATGACATAGCAATGTCTTGTCTATGTCTTGTCCTTTTTTTTTTCCCCCCCCAGGGGTGAACATTTAAGAAACCACAGTCTTCATTATTATCTTACAAGTGCTTAAGAAAATGAATTTTGAAAGTTGGGTGACATCTCATTTGCTTCATTTAGCAATTTGTAAAAGGTTTGTTGCCTGTAACACTAAGATCCATACTTACACACTGACAAGGTCTAATTTCATGCAGTGATTTGAACAGAGAGAGGTATTTTCCCCTCTCACTTATTAAGACAATACACTGCAGAAATTAGCAAGTACATATTTGCCTCCCCAGGTGTTCCTAGAAGATAAAGCCATTGTTTTCTAAGTTAAAAAAACCAAACAAAGCCAACCCTCACATTTTATTTCATTTGTAGGAATATTTGTTTTGTTTTCAGGTAAATAAGAAGCCTGGCTACTGTGATTGTATGCTTCACCTGTGCCCCCACCTTTGCCTGGCTTTTTCCCATAAATCTGGATTAAGTGATAACCATTGAAGTCTGCATCCACCTTCATGGTGATTTTGGGAAGACACAATAGCCAAGGGCTGTGTTAATGTGCCCACCTGGGCAGAGCATCCTCTGGAACCTTCTGGTGGTATGTAAATATGACCACAAGTCAATCCCCTTACTCCATAAACAGTGAGAAGCCCAAGAGCCCTTTGAGCTCTCCTGAGAGTGGGCTGCACATCAGGGTTTCCCCTTGAAGGCTGCTCCTCGAGATTAAGAGAATCCTTGCCACAACAGATCCTCAGCAAGTGAACTGGGAATAAGTGCACTAAAACTTTGTGATCTTAGCTAAGAAGTATAAAGGCTTCACTGCATATATAATCCTTGAGACATGAACCGCTGACCCAGTCTGAGACTCAGCCTGGATCCAGTCCCATCTAGGCTCTTCTCTGAGGAGTTTAGAAGGGTCTCCCTGACAGCTTTGCCTGACCCTGTTCTCTATGCACTAACTAATCAAGATTGCCTTACCAACAAACCTTAATCAGCTGTGCTTATTATCAAATACCATTGTACCCTGTGCTTTATATCAATAAACACATTACTGCCTCTCTCTTAGGAGTGAAGTGCATCCCTCGCTATCTCCCCATCCACGGCAGTTACAGACTGAAAAGTTTTCATTTCAGTGAAGACAGCAATGATAATAAAACCCTGACAAATTAGTTATATGATAAAGGAGGATGAAAAAAAAAGTCTAGGAAATTAATCACTTCAAAATAAGGTTTCTATCACTAAGAGGAAAATCATAGCAAGCCTTATTAAAATATGCAATACAAGGAAATAATACTTGCACACACACACACATATAATAAAAAATTCAAGTTTAGGTGACTAAATCTGGGAGCTTTGGACAATTTCCTTTAGCAACAGGGGAAAACAGAGCCAAGCTTTGCACCAGCCTAAGAATGTGTCAGTAAAGTTGGTTATGTTTGAGTTGGATTGAAGAGATTAATTTTTTAGTCAATGTAGGTTATAAGTGATCATTTCTAGGGACTTATTTGTCTCCTCCTAAAGACTTCTCACTCAGGTTACAGAGCTCACTCAAAGTACCTCTTTTTTATTCATTGCCTCCAAAGGTAACTGAGATTGCTCAGCCACGAGAAGATGAAGAGCTTCCCATTCTGGTAGCTGAAGTTGGGTACAATGAATCCTATCAACATTGTCTAGATTGTGCATTTGGCTTTGAAAATATCAGAATGATCTTTAATTGAGAAACCTAAACCTATGACCTCCTTTTAAATTTTATTTTTAAATTTTATTTTTTTTTTCGGATATCAAGATTAAAAATTCCTGCTGAACTGAAATATTCTGTTTATTTTCATAACAGTCAGGAAATGAGTCAGGAAGACTTTGACCTAAATGCCTAATTGCTTACATAGAGTTCCTCCAGAAGACAGAACTAAACAAAATTGGGCTTTAGGTTATTTTTCAAAGTATGTGTTACTTTCCAAATTAAATATAAAAAGAATTTCTAATTGATTATGTATGTCTGTTACCTGTGGCTCTTTTGTAAGCACATCTGCTCTGTGCATTTCCCTCATTGAACCAGAAATAACTCCTACTCCAAGTTTTATCCTAAATTGAAAATATAGACAAGGTGAGAAAAGAACAGGTTAAGCATGATTTCTAATGCTACCAGCCTACTCAAGCCATAAATAGCAAGGTGAATTTTAATTTATTTTTTTTTTAAGTCTTACCATGACTGTAAAACTAGAAATAAGGAACCTCCAGTGCTGGAAAGGTGAAGATTATTAATGGTTGTGGCTATCAACCAGTGTTTAGATGTTAGAAATGGAGGTATGAAACAGGCCAAAGATGTGCTGGCTCTGAAGAAGGAGCATGACTTGTGGAGTTTATGCCAGAGAAACTCTCATTTGAGCAAATCATTCCACGAAATCCACTGTGCCTTGTCTGCATGCCAGGAGCTTTCACAAAGGCAAGGCTTCACAGTGGGACATTTTCCTGCTCACCCCATGCAGCCTGCTGCTGAGCACTGAGTAAGAGCAAACATGTCAGGGTTCACATCTCTGGTTCAGATAGAGCAAAAAACCCAAAATGGGACAGTCCTTGCCCAGGAAGGTAAAGCTTGCTCTGGAGTTACCTTGATGGCCTTTGGTTAGTCTCAGGGCTTGAGTTTTTGCAGGTCCCCATTCGCAGGCCTCCCGTTAGGGTTTGGGTCTTGCTTTAATTCACCTTGAACAGGTGTGTAGCTCAGTATCATGGCATCCTGGTGTGAGCACAGCATTATGCTCTAGATTTTTCCATAGCTTATCTCAGTTTTGCTGTTCTGGTTCAGGACTTCTGCTCGTATCCTTACAAACATCCCTGTGGGCTCAGCTTGTGTCCTCTGAAAGAAATTTGCTCCAAGTGGGATTGGTTATAGAGATTATTGCCACAAACTATGGAAACCTCAAGCAACAGGGACCTCTTGGATTCTCACACATGCCTTTGGATGCATGACAGCTTGGGAGGTCAAACATTACCTGTTCTGTTTGTTGAGTTGGGACCATCTTTCGTGACACAGACATTAGACCGGGAGGGGTCTGTGGACCAAACGGGACACCCAGGCAACGTCAGAGAGCCCACGAGTGACGCTGAGGAGCACCGAGCTGAGCATGAATAAAGAAAATCCAATTTGTGCAGAGCAGCAGCTTGCAGGGCTCCCGTCCCTTGGCCTTACAAAACACACTTATTGGCAGAAGGCTGCTGTTTGCTTCCACTTTCTTTTTCGCTGGAGTCTTCAATCGCAGCGAGTGCCACCCCTGTGCAGTTTGGCATGTGCTCTTTACAGGACTCTGAGCTCCCTGCAGCCTCCTGCCAAGAGTTCATTAATTACAGGAACAGAAATTCTGCCTGTGTGCTGCGCCAGCCTGCGGTTTCCAGGCCTTTGATGGCGTGTGTTTATGCAACCGGGGACCCCACCGGCGTCCGCTGGGCCTCGCAGGGTGACAAGGAAATGTCAGTGAATCTGAGGGTGTGTTTGTCCAGCGCTTACGTTACAATGTCCTGCTTTCATCATGCCAGAGTAAGGCCAGTGTTATGAAGTCACTTCACCTGTGCCATGTCACGGTGTCCCCTGGGGTAGTTGCATGGTCAGACCAGCAAAGTCGAGGGGATTTCACGTTTTGCCTCAGAGGCCGTTGACCAACACGTCATTGCTGATGTCAGTGAAAACAGACAAAACCAAGCCAGGCTGTGCAACAGGGAACAATCTAAGATGGCCCTTGGAGCAACCCAGCCCCCTCCCCAGCCCCCAAAGGGTCGTTTGCCTGGATTTCACAGGCAGCAAATGGTGGGTAAGAGTCAGCGTCTCGCTCGGCACCAGCCAGCGTAACTCCACTGGATGCTTCGTGCCGTGTGAGGATCTGGTGCGCGGGTTTTTGGGCCTCCTGATTGCTGTGAGTCATCCACATTCCAACTGAAAAATAAACCCATTTTAAGACAGTTTAAAAACGTAAAATTAGTGCTTAGTTTCTCGACTGCTAGCATCAAACCCGGCCAAGGCAGCTATCTGTAATTTTAGAATGTCTCGAGAAGATTTATAGATCTCATGAAAACACTCTTTTCCATCTCCCTGGTGATTTAGCCTTCCTGATGCTTTTTAACTTCAGTCCATCTTTAGATCCTGTGGAAACAACACCAAAGCTAAACAGAGAAGGAGAATGAGCTCACACCATCTGCAAAGACTTCGCTCCTGGAGGTTCTGTGTTTAGCTTAGGAAGACCCCTACCAGGGTAGCGGGAGTCGAGATGAAAAGCTTTCTGTAATGAATGTATTTCAAGGGTGAATACAGTGATACAGAGCATCACACTGGCCATTAGTCTTGCCAGAATTTGCTACAAAGGAACATCAAAATAGAAATGTGTTTCATAAGATGTCAACCTTTTTTAATGTTAGACTGAAACAAGGCTTTATAGGAAAAGGAAAATAGCGGAACAAGACTGGAAAAAAAATTAATATAATGATCATAGCAGTTATGGAACCTTCCAAATGTGGTGTTCTAACCATTGTGTGGAAGATGAACAATTGTTTTAACAATAGTTCCTATGTAAACAACCCCAGTAATAATTATTAGTGCTTTCATACTTGGTAATTACATATGTTATCCTTGTATTGTAGAGATATATATATAACATGCATCTGTAACATAATACTCTGTTAAGAGTGAGGAGTCAGGTGCCATCTGAAAAGGGATCAAGAATTTTAGCACCATAAGAGGACTGTTTACAATATGTTTGTATTAAATTGTTTTAAAATGCTCAAAAAATGGTTGCAGGGGGAAGGAGTAATTGGGAAAAAGAAAAGAAGTATGACAGAGCCTGGAGCAGAGGGCAGCCATAGGGTGGGCAGAGAAGGAAGGACTTTTGACAGGAAAATATAAGCTGGATCTTTAAACAGGTGGCAGGTGATCTCTGTAGCAAATGCTTAAGTTAAAGATACTAGGCTTTTGTCTTGGACTTTTCCAGTCATCTAGAAGGACATTTCACAAGGCAAGTAAAAAAATTCAAAGCACAAAGGACAAATGGGAAGTGCAGATCTTTGCCATATTTGATGGCCAATGATTGGACAAGGGGCAGTGAGTCCAGGCTGGAACAGAGGAGGTTCCATGTGAACACAAGGAAAAACTTTTTCACTGTGAGAGTGATGGAGCACTGGAACAGGCTGCCCAGAGAGATTGTGGAGTCTCCTTCTCTGGAGACATCCCAGACCAATCTGGATGTTTTCCTGTGTGGTTTAATCTAGGTGATCCTGCTCAGGCAGAGGTGTTGGACTAGATGATATGTAGAGGTCCCTTCCAACTCTACTCTTTGTAGCCTCTGGCTGGACTCTCTCCAGTTGTTCCCTGTCTTTCTTGAACCAGGGAGCCCAGAACTGGACACAGCACTCCAGATACAGCCTCACTAGGGCAGAGTAAGGGAGAGGACCCCTGCCATTCACTCAGTTCTCATTCCACCTCACTGTCCATCCCTCCAACTCACACTTCCTAATTAAAACCAATGAAAAAGAGATATATTCTTGAAGGCATTCTCAAACTCCCATTTTTTTAGCCTAGTTGCCCAGTTATGCTAATCTAGGAAGCATGGAAATGGAACCAGGTTTTTTTATGCAACAGAGGTCCCCACTGACTTCAAGCTATCTAAGGTTATTCCAATTTACAAGAAGACCATGAGGGAAGACTCAGGAAACTACAGATCTGACAAGTCTAACCTCAGTACCTGGAAAAATTACGAAGGACAACACACTGTGTGCTATGAAAAGGTATTTAAAGGACAACACAATCATCAGGTACAGCCAACATGAGTTTAAAAACTGTAAGTTTTGTTTAACTCAATATCCTTTATAATAAGGTCACCCATCTAGCAAATGAAAGGGAAGGTGCTGGATGTAGTTTTCCTGGATTTTAGTAAGGCTTTTGATGCTGCCCCTCACAGCATCCTTCTGGACAAGTTGTCCAGCCACAAGATGAGCAGGCACGGGGTGTGCTGGTGAAGAACTGGCTGGGTGGCAGAGCTCAAAGGGTTGCAGTGAACATCTGGCTGGAAACTGGTCACCAGTGCTGTTCCTCAGGGCTCAATCCTAGGCCTTATTCTTTTCAGTATTTTTATCAGTGTTCTCAAGGCAGGAGTTGAAATCATCATTAGCAAGTTAGCTGGTAATACTGGAATGACATGTCCCTGGCCATAGCGGGGGGGGTTGGACCTAGATGATCTTTGAGGTTCCTTCCAACCCAAACCAGTCTGTGATTCTATGACATGTAACAAGTGCCTAACTCTGCACCTGGAATGAAGTAATGCCTAATACAAGTATAAATTAGGAGCAGCTTGGCTGGAGAGCAGACTTGCAGGAAGGGGTCTGGGGATGTTGGTAGCAGCTCAATATGAGTCAGCAGTGTGCCCTGGCCACCATGAAGCAAAACTCCATCCTGAGGTACATTAAACACAGGGCAGCTTACTTGTAAGAGGTGAGTTTTACACTGGTGTGGCCCCACAATTCAAGCAGGATGAAAAGGTCCTGAATTCATCCAGAGGAAGGCACCAAACCTGGTGAAGGGACTGGCAGACATGTTCTCTGAGGAGCAGCTGAGGACTCTGGATGTGTCTAGTGTGCAGAAAAGGAGGCTTAGGGGCAGCCTCACTGATCTCTACACCTGCCTGAGGAGGGGGAGAGGAGAATGTCCTGAGCTCTTCTCTCTGGCCCCAGTGACAGGACACAGGGGAATGGCTCCAAGCTGTATCCATCAGGGGAGGTTCAGCCATGAAGAAGTATTTCTTTACTGAGAGGGTGGTCAGACCCTGGAACAGGCTTCTTGGAGGGTGGTCTATTTCCCATACCTGTCAGTGTTAGAGGCTTTTATTTGGACCAAGCCCTTCATTCCAGGCTGTATGTGGCTTTTGGTCACCCCTGGAGTGGTTGGGCACTTGGACTAGATGATGGTTGTAGGTCCCTTCCAGCTGAACTGTTCTATTGTGTTCTGCACCCATGGTGAGTCAGATAACAATGAGGCTGTCACTCCCCTGAAATGCCAGGGGGGTTTCAGCTCCAAAACCACGTTCAGGGACACATATCACAGAGGTTTCAGGTGGCAACAGGATTTTATTTCATTTGCCTGACTCTGTTTCAGGACAGACATTCCCAAGCTCAGCACAGTGCGTGAGCGTAGCCAGGAGCAGCCTGATGCAATCCTCACTTTAGCTTCAAAACCCATCTCCTGGAGCCTGGTGAAGGCAGGTCAGGAGAGCTACAGGAAGGCACAGATCCCTTCATCCTGAGGGGAGCCGTGTGCTGTGGGGGCTGCTTGGGGAATGCCGATTCCTGGCCACTGGAGGTGTCTCTTGGGAGAAGGAGTTAAGGGCTCACTCAGCATCCAGCAGGGTGAACTGTGATGAACTCCACCTCTCCAGGCCAGTTTGCCCACAGAGTTTCTTGCAGTATCATGAATCAGGGCTGTTTGTCTTCCTGGTGAACATCCTTCACCCATGACCCTGCTGGCCTGTGGACACCGTTGCTTCAGAGGACGTATTTCACTCCGACCACACGTCCTCCCTGAAGCCGGTCACAGAGAATAACCCAAACAACGGGACTGCCTGGAGCTGACAGCAGAGCCTCTGCCTGGAGCCACCCTCCCTCAGAGCTGAGGCAGGCACTGGCTCAACCCAGAGAGGATACAGAAATCCTGAAAATATGTGACTGCTGTTGAAAAACCCCAAACAAACCAAACCACCTTGGCCAGAGACAGGAAAGCAGATAACAGACTGATGCACAAAGAAGGCTCTTTCTAGGAAAAGCAAGGTTGAAGGATTTGATTTTTCTCCCTTATTTTTGTTAATGAAACATTCTCACACTTAGCATGCAATTATTTTTTGCCCTTTTGTTTCCAAATTGTTTTTTTTTTCTTGCAGCCCTTGAGACTATAATGTCCTGTGTCACTTGGGACACAAACACTCAACTAACATGGCAGCATGGCTACAGGGCACACGGTTCTTGTATCCCAGGGTGCTGGCCCTGGGTCAGTCCCTGTGCCCAGGTGTATACATTTGCTTTTTGTACACCCACCTGAAACCACCTGTCAGTGTCATTGGGGTATTACTGTTTATGTTACCCAAATACAAAGGCTACAAAACTTTTTTTTTTTAATTAATGAAAGAAACTATGGAAAACAATCTTCTTGCTCCCCCTTTGTGATTAATCAATTTGCAAATCTGGTGCAGTGAGTGCAGAAATCTGCCAGGATGTGCACACTCAGCTGAAGAACCTCAATGGTTTGATGCAAACATTGTGACAAGAGAGGCCCTTGCTTGTGTCTAAACATGGACCTGATGGATCAGCAGTCAGTGTAACCCTAGAGACATATTCCCTTGCTGGGAGCATCCCCTGCCCAGAGGGCTCTGAGGCAAAGACAGTCTGCTGGCTGTGAGGATTTCACACTACCTGTCCTTTTCAAGATAAAACCTATGATTTAAGTTACTTTTGAAAACAAAACAGTAGCCAGTGAATTTTCAGACTGTGCTTCCCTCATTGCAAAGAGCCTCACGAGGCAAAAGGATGCTGAACTAGCACACCCAGAAATAATTAGCTCTACTAATTGCATTCTTGTACTGTGCTGTATCTAGCAGCAATCCAGACTGGAAGTAACAAATCCCTAGGTAATTGCACTGACTACCACATCAGAAAAAAATAAAAGAAAGAAAAAGGTCATGTCTTTTAGCCAATGTAGATGGAAAATTTTTTTTGGAAGTGCAGGTGTTACTTGGCTTTTTTTTCTTTCTTTAACAATTTCTTGGCTTTTCCTTTTTAATGATGGGTATTGGTGGCCAGATCTTTGGTTTATATCTCATCCTAAATGTTTTCCTATGAGTGCCTTTTACACAGCAGGGCACTTCAGTGTGAGGGTTTTCCATCCAAAGCTGAGTGCTGTTTACAGCACTCCAGTGCAACGATTCAGCTCACACCCTCGGGTTCAGGTGGCCCAAAGTTCACTGCAGCTCTTAAGACACCTGACCAAACACATGCTGCATATGTCTTCCTCTACTAAAGCCATTTGACAGCCATGTTTCAGGCAGCTGCTGTAGAAATAAAGGAGGAAGCTTTAAAGATGTATTGTGTTTGGCCACCCTTGCCTGGTGCTTTTGGCTGGCTGGGACACAACTCGCCATGGAGGCAGTGTCCAACATTTCCTTCTGCTCCTAAAAATGATCCTTCAGAGAGAGACATTTCACTAGCAAGCAACACATCTGACATCATGCAAGTGGTCCTCTAACATAGACAATATTAGCCCCAACCTTTGAAGTGCAACAGCACTTTGCTTCCTGTGACTTCAGTTTTTGAGAGTGACCCTTTCCCAAGTCCAGCTCGGGTGGCTTGTGTGGTGGCAAGGGCAGCATGTGCATGGGAACATGTCCTGCCTTGCTCCATTCTGGACTTCTCTGATTATTTCTCCTAATGTTTCCCATGGGGACCATCTGTCTTTTTCATCCACATCTGTAAGAGTGAGACTGTCGGAACAAATAATCCTAAGGGCAATATCATTCTGGCAGCGTGAGCTAGCACAAGGTGGAAATTAAATGGGAGTTAGGTGCTTTCAATGGCCAAATTCAGCAGCCCAGTTAAAAACGTTTCTTGGAAAGGAAAGAACAGGATCACAAGTGCTGACTGTTGATTTCCACTGGCTAGAAGTGATTTTGCACTTTATCCACTTGAACAGGAGGTGCAAATGTTTGATACTGCTTTGAATGAGCCTGAAAGGTCAGATTCACCTAAAGCCTCCTTCCTAAGGAGAAGGGAGATGCCCACCCAAAACTCTGTTCCCTCTGTGGGGCACCCAAACACCCAGCACTGCTTGCCATCAAGCACTGAGTGATCAACACCTGCATGAGCAAACCCTGTGGCTACTCTGTCAGGCTGGCCAGCTCTTTGAGGGGTTTGTATTGCCTGAAAAGAAACACTGATGTTTAGGAACCTTTGAATTTGGATTGGTCCCACATGCCTTTTCTATAAACCCATAAATCAGACTGAGAAGAGACAGGCAAATATGTTTTTCTGTCATCTTCCTCCCCTTTCTTCTCTCCCTCTCCTACTTGGGGCACAGTTGACTGGTTTCTGGGCTATGACTCTGTTTGCATAATTTAATTTTGCCTCACCTCACTTCTTTATTTCACCTTGTTCTTTCATCACTGTTTTTATCCAACTCCCATGGAACATGAACCTTATAGATTCTGTGAATGGGATTTCCAGTCTAGGATGTCCCAGTGGGCAGGAAACATAAAAAAGCATCATCAGTTTGTTTGTGCTTTCTCCCATGGGAAGGGAAACAGCCAGTTGCTCACAGCCTGCTCTTTACTCAAGCACATGTACTTAAGGAAAGAGAAAGTCCAGGATAGATCTGTGCTTGCATAAACCATCATTTTTTTTTGAAATCTGCAGAGTACTGAGCATTCAAACAAATAAAGAAGTCCCCTCCCTTTGACAGGACAAGGTTTGTGGGAAGAGGCAGTACCTTTCATTACTGACTTACTAACTTTCAGTTGCTATGCTTGGAAAAAATAGAAAACAAGACAAAAATCCATCTTCAATACCACAAGAGAAGCAGCATGTTTCAAAGTTATGTGCCAGCTGAGAGAATGTCCTGGTTCTGGTCAGGACAGAGCAGACTTTCCCAAGCAGCCAGCACAGGTGAGCTGAATTGGTTGGCCAATATGTCATGCACCAGGAGCTGCTTGCTCACTCCTCTAATGAGGAGAAAACCAGACCAAGCTCCATGAGTTGGAGTAAAGACAGTTTACTGACAAGCACTTTGAGAGAGAAACAATTAGAGACATACCTGGAGATAACACAGAGCACTTCACCGACCTAGGAGACTCTACCACAGACCACTGCAAGGAGCACCTGCATCAAGTCCTGTCTCTACCCCACCACCCCTTTTATAGGGGCTGGATTGATGTCAGGGGTGTGGAAAACAGCCCTGGCCAACTCAAATCACCTGTGCTGGCTGCTTGGGGAGGTCACCTCTGCCCTGGCCAGAACCAAGATAGATGACTTCTTCAGAGTTCAGTTCTCCTGATGAATTACATTATTTAATTTAAAGCAGAAGTTCTAAGGCTGAAAAACTGTAGCTTAAAGCTGCAGATTGATTTATAGGTACAGCTTTTGCTTCACTGCAAGTCTTTGGAACTTTCTGCATACCATTATTTTCACAGGATCACAAAATGTCAGGAGTTGGAAGGAACCTTGAAAGATCATCTAGTCCACCCCACCTGCCTGAGTAGGATCATCTAGATTAAATCACACAGGAACGTGTCCAGATTGGTCTTTAATTCAGAAGTCAACATTTTGTGACAGTAATTTACATCTTTTCCTTAAAAGTGTGCTAGGAGTAAAAGTGTGGTTTTCTGTCCCTCTATGAAACAACTGCTCAAGAGTGAGCGATGGTCACACACACAGGTTTTCCTTTGCAAAGGTGTGGGGCATTTCTTGGGGGTGAAGCTTCTGCAGCCTCACCAGAGCACCCTCCCAAGAGATTTAACACTGTCGTGGTCCTTGGCAGTCACTTGGGCCACCAGTGACAGGATCTCTGCTGTCACTCCTCATTACTTTCAGCTTCTGCACCACAAACCCCTGCCAGCCAGGCTGGGACAGCAGAGGTGGGATGATGGGAGCACACATGCTTTCTCCACCAAAAGCAAAATTGAATCCCTGGCCTGTCCTGAAGGATAATTTTAGTGCAAATATAGTTAATTTTATAGATAATTTTAGTGAAACCTGACCCTCTCCTTCAGCCTGACATGGGCTGAAACTGCTCTTTCAATAGTGTCAAAGCTGTTACTGGTGCTGGGGGAATGAGGTGAGCCCATCAGGCTTTCCTTCCCTCTGCTTTTTGCTTGTGAGCTCCTTGCCTGGTGTCCACAAAGTTCATGCTGAGCCCAGGTGATGGTGATGGTGATGGTGATGGTGATGGTGATGGTGATGGTGATGGTGATGGTGATGGTGATGGCCAGGTGCTGACTGCATGAGCACCAGCCCCAGGAGTGAGCATGCAGGGGTGCAAAGGGCAAACCCACACGTGTAACACACATGCATCATGTTAGTACACGCTGTAAGGCAGAGCCTGGGCAGCCTCTGCAGAAGCTTCTGCTGCTGCAGAAGTGCCCACGTGCCTCCACGGACCCCGCTGGCAGAGGTCATGGTGTCGGCCCAGAGCTGTCCCAGTTGGGAAGACGAGCAGGTGAAAAGCTGAATTATTGTCCCCAGTTTGTCAATAATGTCAATAAATATGTTAAAGTTGAGTGTAAGGGGGATGGATCCAGGCTCTTCCTGGTGTTGGTTAGTGATAGAACAAGGGGAAATGGTTCCAAAGTGGAACATAGAAAGTTCCATCTTAATATAAGGAGGAACTTTTTCACTGTGAGGGTGACAGATCACTGGAACAGGCTGCCCAGAGAGGTTGTGGAGTCTCCTTCTCTGGAGACATTCCAGACCCATCTGGACACGTTCCTGTGTGATTTAATCTAGGTGATCCTGCTCGGGCAGGGGGGTTGGACTGAGTGATCTTTCAAGGTCCCTTCCAACTCCCTCTCCCCTTACAAAGCAGTAAATGCTCAGAAGCATTTGAAGAGCCTTCCAAGCTCACTTCATTTATTCCTATGCCTAAGTGCAGATATGGACATTCAATCTGTATGTGCCTGCTTCTATGGCATGCATGCAGCCTCCTGGGCAGGTAGATGAGGGACACCTCGGGATCATTACAGTCAGGGACCTCTCTCTGTGTGAAACCTTTGTTTTGAAACCTTTATTCCTCACAGCTAGAGCACCCAACTAGCTGATGTTTTAATGTCATGCCTTTCTGTGACAAGGACATGTCCTGCAGCCTGCCTCCAGTCTGTGGCAGGGGATGCAGGATGTGATGCCAAGACCTCTCATCAGTTGGGATTTTGTGTCACGGACAGTTGTGCGTGAGCCAATGCCACCCTCACCACTGGTCACCTATGTGTGTGCTTCACATGTGCTTATGGCTGGCACCACTCTTGCATTTGAGGTAAGACTGATGGAAAATTTCCAAAGGTCAGCTCCAGATCAGATCCATCAGGTATTGAGGTGCTGAACTCCAACTGAAATAAATGGAAGTGAGGGTTGTAAATGTCATTTTGGAAGCACACTCTACTCTTTGTGGGATAAGAGATGTAAGGTTGCAAGGAGGAAGTGTGAGCACTAGGATAAAACTAACTTCAAGGTGGAAAACACTGATTTCATTAGTGTCTCAAAATAAGAATATTGTATTGTTTAGAGATTTCTTGACTAAAATTCACTTTGACTATGGGTTATTCTATTTCTTCCTACATTCTTCATGAAAGTTGGCATGCCCTAGTAAATGGCAGCACTTCCATGGTGTGCAGCATGTCTTGAGGCAGCAAAATCTGGCCCTAGTACTGGAGTAAAGCAAACTGTTAAAATAGGAACCGCACCAAATACCCAGATCTCCTCCCCAAACTCAAACTAAACCCGTTTTTCGAGGTTCAGGAATGTTTGGTTAACTTTAAATAAAACAATGTTGTGCTTCTACACATCCTGCCTTCAGCAAAGCCTCCAAGGAGAAACACAAAAATATGGCAGGCAGATCCATGTTTGCACTATTCCTGGCCCAGCTGGAACCAGGGAGCACAGGACATCTCACAAAACCAGCTTTGTCTCACAGGATGTCCAGCTCCAAGGTGCTGTCGCCGTTACCCGGTGGAGTACAATGTACATACCAATTTATCAGCCATTTTGCAAACAAATTCCTTGCACCATCAGGCATATGAAAACCCACTATTTCCTTCAGCATTCTGTACAGCTACTTTAAAGTCCTTTTACACTCATTCTTACTGAGTCTCTGGCACAGTCCCATCAAGACAAAACGTCCCTCGTGGTACATGTTAACAAAACCACAGAACATGATAACAAAGATAACAAAACCAGGCATACATATTTTGTGTTTCATATTTGGCTGCTGGCTAATTTAAAACATATAATCCAAAAAATGCATTGCTTAGCATCTCTTTGACAAGTCTCTTGAGTCTGCAGAGCAATGACACAAAGACAATGCCATTGTTTTAGAGGGACGTATTTAGCCATGTAAAATTTCCCTGTGTGTCACAGCAACAGTTTTACAGCTCCTCTGTGTACCAGACTTTTGCAAATTTGTATTTGAAGGAACATTTCATGTTGCTGCTGGAAATGATATCACTGTCAGCAAAAGCATAATGCAAACAGCCTGATTACTCAGCTGTCTGAGCTACCACCACAAAGTCATCCCAAATGATACAGTACCACAGCTTCGTGTTTACCAGCCAGATTTATTATATTTTCCAGATTCTAACAAGACACAGATATTAAGAAATGCATGTTAATCATTGCCCTAAGTAGAACAACATGCAGTTAGCATTTAGGTTTTCACAAAAAATACCGAAGGCGAGTACAGACTAAATGCACTCTGGATATAAGAAAACCCAATTCTTCTTTCCACCAGCACATGGCAGTGAAACAATCATGTCCAAGAGAAAATTCATAATGAACAACCTGAATTATAGCAGGTATGTGTCTATGTTTTCATTAGGCACGAGGCAAAGTACAATGACATTCTGACCACAACTCTGAAAACAAAATAGCCACTGTGCTACTTGCTTGCATACAAAAAGCTACGAGTGTAAGATGCACTAAAAGCCTGCCCAGCATCTCTCCTCCAGAACTGGTGCAGGCTTTCAGCTTTTTGTCAGATAAGGCATCACTATCCAGTAAATTATGCAACCTATTTGTGCAGGGCTTCCTATCACTGTCAGATGCCTCTTCTCTAGCAGCTGATCTGAAAAAGAAATTGGTTTGTGGAGGAAGAGTCCAGCAGTCACCAAGGAAGTGACAGAACTTGGCAACTCTGCCCAAAACCAAACTTCTGTGTGTTGCATTGCTTTCAGCCAACTTCTAGAAGAAACCACTCCCCCAACAAGAGTTGTAAGAGACAAAACATGTAAGAGACAAAAATCTGGCTTTAAACATACTTGCACATAATAAATAAAACGCAGAATAAACCAATTCTTTTCCCTCGGAATAAGTGCAAAGCCCATCACCACTCCACACTTGTGAGGGCCTGAAGGTGCATGAAGATTTGAATTTTCTAAAGCAAAAATACTTCCTGTGCATGTTTTGGTTGGTTATTTACTTGCTTTAAGGAACTTACACTCTGCCCACCAGAAAAGGATGTGGAGGGGATTTGAAATGCTGGCTGAAGAGCAAATGTGGCAGGTATCAATGGGAGTGGGTGCAAAAGAAAGCAAGATTGCCATTTCTGCTCAGACTGCAGTGCCTTGCAGTCACATCAGGCAGAAGACATCTAAATCTCTCCCTCTGATTCCTCCAACCAGCTCCCCACACCGGTCACACAGCTCTGTCACTAGATCACCAGGCACCGTGTGAACACTGATTTAGCCTTTGCTAATTACAGACTAGGAAGGGCTTTTTTTTTTACTTCCACCTGGAATTTGAAAGGTGATCCCACACTCTTTGAGTAAGGACTTTCACAAGTAGTCCCAAAATATTAAAGCTATTTAGAGTGCAGTACTTCTTAATCACTTTGCATAGGTTAAAGCTAGTATTGCCTTGTAAACTGGGTGCCTAAAATATGACTGACAAACATCCCACTGCACCCAACTGAAACACTTCATCAGAGGTGTAGCAAATGCAAGAAAACTTTGGTTTATATTTTTTGGGGCTGTCCCTCTCCCTCCCTGCCTTCCTTTTATGCCATTCTCCCAGGAAATAGAAAAGTGGGTTTTGCATGTCAGCTATCGTGACATGAATAGAGCTACCCTGGTTTTCTTTTCAGAAAGAAAAAAAAGTAATCCCTAACATTAGACTACATTAGCTTCCTGAAGGGCAGAAAGAAAAAAACAAAACAAAGCACAAAGCAAAACTAAACCTAGAGAATTATTTTCCACACTTTTGATATGCATTGTTTAAAATGGGGTATTTTTCTCGTTGGGAGGAGGTCTTACTCAGGACACATTCCCCTTCCCTCCAGTCCCCAGAAGCAGCAACAACAGAAAAAAAAAAAAAATTTCTAGCTTTTCCTCCTAGATGTTAATGTTATTGCAGTCTGATTATGCTTTGTCTTCTTAAAAAAATAAATAATGAAGCCTTTGCAAAAGGAAAAATCAGACAGAGCTTAAATAAATAATATCTATAAATATTATCTTAGCGGTGACTATATAATACTGCAAGTGCATCACTCAACAGATGAATGTGATGAAAGAGATCTTCTGCCTTACATATTTTACTCAGCTAAATGTTTATGTTCTTTTTCAAGTGAAAACTTACAATTCCCCAAAGAGCAACAATAAGCTGGAATAATCAGGTTTAGACGTCAGCAACTGACTATTAATAACCGTCCTCCTGGCTAATATTTGTTTGCCCGGGGCAGCCGGTGTCTACAATCAGCATTCATCCTTCATCCTCCTCAGCTGGGCTGTCTGGCAGGTGCTGGGTGGGGTAAACACCGAGGGGTCGGCAATGCCCAGGTGGAGATCAAAAAAGCGAGTGGAGGTTGTCACGCTGTTGTTCTTCGTGTAGGTTTCCTGGACTGGGTAACAGTCTTTGACGGTGTAAACGCCGACCCAGGACTCCACTGTAAGCAAGCAGGAATATGGCAAAGTTAGGTGACAGGAAAATGGATGAAGGACTGTGTCACAATGATGTCACTCAAAGAAATGGCCATTCCTCAAGCAAAGCCTACAGACTGGAACGTGACCATGGCTCTGTCCATATGCGTGGCAGCATCAAGAAAGGCCACACTCATAAAACCAGCATAATTTGGGCACTGCAATGACCTTAATGCTTGACATGATGTCAAGCACAGTCTAAATCATTATACTGTATGTCACTTTTCAAGTACACCTCTACTGAAGGACTGTCACTTCTGTTCTGCACAAGTCTGATTTCTCTCATGCCACTTTCATGTCAGCACTTAACTCACTTCACCAGTAAAGCAATGACATGCTCTGTGTTCCCAGAAGGCAAATTTGGGTGCCATCTGTTTGGGTAGCATGGAGACATTTCACCTTACACCCTGTTCTTGGCAAGCTGAAAGCTGTGATTAGTGAAAACCAGTGGTCCATTTCACAATGTTGTCCCTCAACACAGCCTTTGACACTCCAAAAGACTTAAGGCCCCCAACTATGCAGGATATCTGATTCCTTCCTGTGCACAGCAAGGTCTGCACTCACCTACCCAAGGAAGCACTTGTCCTCTGCTGTGCTGGGGACTCCTGCACCAGAACTGACAGATGTAGCATCACACTTCCACAGCTTTTGGTCCTCTATAAATCTTAACTGTCATTTTTACACTGATGATATCGACCAGACCTTTAATACAAATAAACACAACCTTGCTTCGTTGTTTTCCACCTTCCTGTCTCAAGCACAGAGGGTTTTTCTCCTTAGGAAAGGAATATTCCCAAATACAACTCCAGTGCCTCCATCTCTTCCTTTAGCTCATTCATTCTGTTTGCCATTATTATTATTATTCATATCATATTATTCATATAATTGTTATTATTCATTATTATCACGATGTCAAGCTTTTAAATTTCTGTTCCTCTCAAACATTTCTACTAGTTCATTAATTATTTCAAGACCACAGTCAATGCTGAGCTCCTCTACCTATGTGATATAGCAAGTTTGTCTCTTTTTAACCTAACTTTCCACAATAGCCTATCTCAGAGGTGTTCCCTCACTCTCTTTCACCCTCATCCTCTGCCATCATCTCTACTTTCACCACTATGCTATTTCTGTAGTCAAAACCATTTAGGTGGTTTCCTATGAATATCCTTAACTTTTAATTCCCTCTTATTATCCCCCTGCACCTCTTCTGTGAACTTTCCTTACCTCTTCCAATGTACACCACTTCATCCAGTTGTTTCATGTATTCAAAATCCCTTGATAGCAGAAAGTGATGAGGTTAAAATACAGAACTCTTACTATGATCATAAATCAGCTCCTCTGAGGGATGCCTGTAACATTTTTTTTCCAGTCCCAAGGAGGCTTATTCTCCTCCTTCAGCAATCAAACACAGTTATTTTCTGTCCTTCTGGTATTGTGTCATACATTCTACCACAATCACAATTTCAGAAATAGATACACTGTGACATGGGACACACATACAGCATCTAAAGAAAGGGTGGCAAGCTAAGCAACATTTGAACATAGCTCTCCAGGGCATCTCACTATACCAAAAACATTCTGACCTCAATGAGTTTGATTCTGAGTATCCAGAAAAGGAAGCTTCTTTTCCTCAACAAATCTTTTTTGAACAAAAGTATAAGGTAAAATATGATGCTACCAAGGAAGCCTGTATCTCCACTGTAAACTTCATCAGTTTAACTGAAATACAGTTTTTAGAATCTAAGCCAATATCAGCTGAAAGGTGGATGGGTAGACAGCTTTAAGACATTATTTTTATGAATGATCATACAAAAAAAGCACTGGAGATACAAAATACTACAGGATAAAAGTCACACATCATTAACTGAATGTCTCTGGATATTAAGTTCCACACAAATTCCAAAAATACTGGATCTGAAAAACAAAATTCTTGGAGTAAGTGATAATTTGCCACTTGTAGAATACCAGAGGATGTATCGACCTAGTTACAGAGGTCTAACAATCTTATCCTTCATTTTCTACTTCATTCTACTTTTATTCAAGAAAGAAATATTTTCCCCTGGCTAAATACTCGGGTTCATAACCAGCCTATATATTAGGTGTCTATAACCTAAGTATTGCATTAGATGAATAATGCTATAAACTTAATGAGGGCTTTAAAATTACTTTTATAGTTGTCTGGGTCATCAGTAAGCCACAGACAAAATTGAAGCCAATGTGCTAGTAAATTGCTACATATCCAGACCCTAACATACTGTACCTTGGAAAATTCAGCCTACTTTCTTTTATGATGCAGGTGTTCAGCTGCCAAGTGCAGAACTAAGCCTAGCAAGCAGATGTTTCCTACTAGTGTAGTGGATAACAAAACCTAGGTGTGGATTAAAGACAACCATTCCTGCAGAATCACATATTCTATGTGATATTCTATGTGTATTCTATGGTATTATTTGACAGTAGTGTGTAGGCACACAATGACACCTGCCTTGTTTCTATTATGCACAGTTTGAATGTGCCCCTTATTACCATTTCTTCTCTAGATAAATTTTGGATACAGGCTGCTGGATCCAGATCCCAGATGATGCTGTTCCATGCTAAAATCTGTATGATAGGAACTACAATACAATCAGGCCCCCTGAAGATATTTGATCCTGCTGAGATAGGTAACACTTTCTTAATAAAATGATATACTGGGCACAAGCTATACTTACTGTTCCTTCCAGCAAACTTTATGGAAATACAGAAAGCTGGGGTGAAACGTGAATAATTTTATTTTTCCCTGGGGAGCAGAGACAGTGATTATAATTATAATTAAGATGAAACAAAAGGATGCACATACATTTCCTGGCTGGTTTTCTGTCAGACCACTCCTGTACCATAATTTCATCTCCAGGTCCCCCAATGTAGTACTGATCTTCGTAAGTTGAGTTGTCAGGAATGTCGTATGGATCCCATGGCTCCGTCAGAGCAATCTTCGAGCAAAGCTTTGTAACTTGTTCAATCTGAAACATCACTGCATCCTTATAGAGCAATATATACTCAAAGAATCTGAAACATTGGGAAAAAAAAAACCAACAAACAACAGTTAACACATATAATCCTTTTCTGTACTAATCAAGGAGCACTTTTGGTAAGTAAGTTTGCCTTTGACATCTTAGTATAAGCCCATTTTCACTTCCATCACACTTTGCCAAACTCTGAGAAAGGCTAACCATTTGGGCTGAAATTTCCCATGCTGAAAGTTTGTCTCAGATGATTCTTTCCAAAATAAATAAATCAGGCTGAACTGGTTCAGCCATTTCTGAGAACAACAGAGCAACTTTTCTGAGAACAACTGAGAGAAAAACATGTTGTTATTCCTAGTTTGGGTTTGTTTTTTAATAACTGTTTCATTAAAAGCTCTAATGCTTCCATGTTTTGGAGGAAGGACTTCACATTTAGCAGGGGAAAAGTTTTTTTATTAAAAGGTGCCCAGATTTGGCCAAGTTATAAGCTTTTGAAAAAAAACTGCCAGCAAAGGCTGAAGAGATTCAATTTCCCATGAATGTGGTAGAGCCCTTCTCTGTGCTGGCCAGTTGTGGTGTCTGCCAGCCTCACAGATACCAGAACACATGTAGCTTGGTGGGACATGCCAATGAAGGGGGAATTATGTGGTCCAAAGTGTAGAACTGATAGAGTCTCCCTCCTTATGGAAAATTTTCTCTGTGGAAGTGACCAAACTCGAGGAAGTAGTGAAAGGAGAAAGCAGGGGAGCAAAACAGTGAGGCAGAGATAAGAAGAGGTGTGGAGATCAATGAGCTTGAGAGGCCAGAATGTGAGATCAACAAAATGGATAATTAATAAGGATTTAAAAGCATTCTTCTGTAGAGTACAAAGTGACCAAGCCCTGCTCTGAGGAGAGATGAAAAACCTCGCCATTGACATTGTCATCTAGTTACTAGTTTTAGTAGTTGGGTCCACCATAAACGCTGTGACTTTGTTTCTGTACCTAGAAAAAGGAGGTGGCATGATGCTTAACCTCATAACTGGGGAGAGAAACAGAGAGAAATTGAAATCAAAATTACCAGCAGTATCAGCTGATTTTGAATACGCAACCAGAAACACCAGGGGTCTAACTTCTTCAGGACCCAGCATTGTTCACCAGATGAGGAGTTGTTCAAAGCACAACTCAAAGCATCCTCATGTGTGCTCTGCACTTTTTGCAAAGGAGAGGCAGGAGTCACTCCACAAGCCCCCCAAAACTGTGTATAATTATTAAAGGCTTCCTGTGAACCTCTCAGCTCAAGTATTTAGCCACACTCTGCTGTTACACAGTGACTCTAGAGAAAATGAAGGGATAGTATCAATTCCCTCAAACAGCTTCGTCTTGCTCACGTGTCTCTTTCCACCCATACTTCGTTTCATTCATGATGCTGCCTCCATTTCCTGAAAAAGAATAATAATAATGGCTTGGCTGTCCTTTGGGCAGTGGTGTCTTCCACTTCACAACCCTGATGCTAGCCCCTAACTGTGCATCCCGTGCTGTCAACGTGATGGGAAGCTGGTGGAAAACAGTGCATGATCCATATTAATTGAAGGGATGTGACACAACAGCAAGAGGGGGCCTTCACTGTGGTATTTCCCAACTCCTGTGGTCTTCACTTTATTCTGGAGAGTTTAATTAAAACAGAGCTAACAACAATACAATTATGTTTAATTTTTGTACTATACAACTGTCCCATCAGACAGGAATCACTTCACCCACCACTGACACAGAGGCATTTCAAGGTTGCCCTATAAGAAAAGCCTGTGATTAAAAGCATCTGAGAAACCTTCCCAGCACTTCTGGAGAGGACCATTTATCCACCACGTGTGGAAAACATGGGCAGGCTAAATGATGTTAGTCAAACTGGATGGTGACAAAGAATGAGAAAGGGGATAAGGAGGCTGATGTGAGGTGAAGCTGGGGCATATCTCACATACACAACCTCACACAACACAGGTGGTAGCAGTGTAATCCCACTTTCCACGAGGAAATCAGTCACACATGAACAAGGCTCACACAGAGAGGATGACAAGCTCCAAGACTATGACCTTCCCCATGGTAAATTGTCCTCCTGACCATATCTTAATATATTCCTGCTTTTGTGATGACTCGTAGCAACCTGAACTCACCTGATGTTTTCTTAGTCAAAGGCAGTGTCTCCACAGTCATGTTACTGAAGAAATCAGTATAGATAAATGGGTTCCTTATGTAAACCCAAGCCTGTGACCACACAGGGACCTAAGTAATTTCTGTACCATGCTTGGTCCAGAGAACAGACAAGAACACTAAAATACATTTATTTGTTTACAACCAGGCTGTAGTGACTCCACTGCTGTTCAGCTGGCTGCCCAACAATAAAGGTGCGATGGGGAATGCCTTATTGGTGAGTGTACCAACATGTCTAAGATATGTGAGTGAAGATACATTTTGTGAAAGAACAAAAAAGCAAAAAAAATTAAATATTTTTCACAGAAATTATATTTGCATTTTTAACTAAATATTCATAGAATCATAGAATTTTAAGGCTGGAAATGACCCCTAAGATCATCTGGTCCAACCACTAACCCACCGCCACCAAGTCTACCCTTAGACCATATCCTCAAGCACTGCATCTACCC
>VXBZ01008092.1:94223-108844 GCA_013399135.1 Heliornis fulica | reverse complement strand
GGTTGAGTCCCCATTCCTGGAGGTGTTTAACAGACGGGTGGATGCGGTGCTTGAGGACATGGTCTAAGGGTAGACTTGGTAGCGGTAGATTAATGGTTGGACTGGATGATCTCAGGGGTCATTTCCAGCCTTAAAATTCTATGAATTCTATGATTCTATGATTCTAAGTCAGGGTGTCTACATGTGTGACCTCCTCTAGTGAACCTGCTTTGGCAGGGGCGTGGACTTGATGATCTCTCAAGGTCCCTTCCAACCCCACAATTCTGTTAAGTGCTTCTTAGGCTTGGCAAGAGTAAATATCAGCTGGGCCTCCAGCCAGGGTCTAACTACCACAATGTATCTGAATTACACTCAATTCTGCCTCCATCTGTGATGGCAAATTGTTTTCTGCTTCAAAAGATCAGATCACTTACACTAAGGATTTAGGAACTTTAAATAACCTGCCTATGAGGTATGTTGTGAGATGTCCTGTTCTTAAAGGCAATGTGACTAACCAAAAATTAAGATAAATGTAACAATAAACAAAGAATACATACAAATATATTGACAATCAATATCTACATGTTTACATTTGATTTTGGAGACAGGCAGCCCAGAAGATCAGTTAGAAAAAATAGCAAGTCTTTAACCTTCTGCTGTGTTATGGCAGTTAGATGGTCCCTTACACTGTCACTCTTTGATAAGGTGAGAAACAAAATGCAAGGGGTGGCTCACCTCACACATCCTTATCTCCTTTAACTCTCCCTAATTCTTTTTTCCTTCCATGAAAAAGTACAGGAGACACCACACCTTTACACTTATCCAAATTTATCCATTTCATTCTCTTTTGTGACAGACAGTAACAAACTAGTCTGGCTTTCCAAATCCATGTGGTTTTATGTGCATGTATTCAAAAAAAAAAAAAAAAGATAGGGAGGTGTCCTAGTCCCCAGATGCCACCACAGATAAGAAAAAAGAAATGCGTTTCTTCTACAGAAGACGTGGGCCAACAAATCTGGATTTAATTAAATAGTGATACATTAATTTGGGAACTAATTGTAATAAGAATTCCTCATCCTGTATGGAACTCTACTTTCCAAATAATAAACATCCTCTGAGAATTACCATAACTACATAGCATGAGTAAATTTTCCAGTGCTGGCTGCCTAAAAGTATGGCAGAATCATAAGTTTCCTGGCAAGAAAAGTATTTGAATATGATAAAACCACTGTTGCAAATGATATTAGGAGATACTGAAAGAATGACAAATGAGGTCTTTCTCTGCTGCATTCACAACATTGACTCTGTGCCTTATGTGAGTTTTTAAAAGCCTGTAGCACTGCTGTGCACAAAACTGCCCTTGGGAAGCTTTGGAAAAAAAACAGCCATTTGCCTTCAGTAACTAACTTCTGAAACAACAGGTATTCATATAATCACCAGGTTTCCATGCAGACTTAAGGAGAAATCCCCAGCTGTTAAGCAGCTAAACACCACATAGGTCTTGCATCAGCTTTCCTGTGTGGGGTTTCACTAAAATAAATAGAAAATGCCAAACGACATCATATTTTTAGGAAGCCTCTTATCTAGTGAGCCATCTGATTTTCAGGTGAAGCAGCAAATTCACTATGAATTCCCACAAAGAACAGGGAGGAGGACAGAAGATAAGGCTTGCCAAGACTGAAAGTACCAGAACTGACAGAGAAACGATGGGACCACATGAGAGATTGAAAGCCTGGTAGAAAAGTCTTCAAAGTGGTTGTCCTCATTGCTGTCTTGGACTGTTGCTTTTTTTTTAATCTGCAACTGGGGCCAAACTCAGAATAAGAACGAAGAAGAATAAAGGCAGAAGTTTCTGTTCTTCATCCTGCTGGTAAGTATTACCATTTTGTGGAGGTGTTTTAGGGAGCTTTGTTTCTCACCTCCTTAAAGTCTTCAGAAAAGTTAGTTCTTTAAAAAAAAAAACAAACCCAACACAAAACTATTAAAAAACAGCATATCCCTGACAGACAACCTGGGATATTAATTACAGATGTCATAAAACTTTTCCTGCTGTAAAACAGTTAACAGTGTGTTTTGAACATACAATCAAAAATATGAACTAATATTTGGCAGTGGCTTTAAAGGGGCAGATTCTGAAGAGCACATTACTGCACAAAAAAATCAACAATCATCAGTGAAAACATTTTTTGGAATTAATTCCTTGTGAACTATTCAACTGACCAAAAGGTAAATATGCAGAGTGTTATTACAATGTTATTTTTTAAGTGGAGTAAAGAAACAAGGTTCATCATAAGTAACATTAATATGGGGTGTTGCATTACATGTGGTAATTTTGGTCTTCTGCATTGTTTTGCTATCAGTCACAATTGCCCATTTCATTAGGAAGTGTCCTTGGGATAAATAATAAATGTAGAAAATAAGATATCCAGTAACTATGCAATATTATCTTCTATTTAAGGAGGGTAAATTAATTTAATGGATTTAAAGATAAGCCACTTCCTGGATATTTCATATTAGAAGATGATTTCATCTGCAATGAAGATACTGCTTTTGTTTTAATTTAGGGAGGAGCTAGGTCAAAATGGTTTTGGCCTTCTAAGATCCAAAAGAAGATGGCAATCAACATTTTACTGCTCTTCCAAAATTCTGGAAACTTTATGTGCTTTTGTACCTGTAGCTTTCAGGCTCTTTAGGGACTTATGGGTTGAACCTGTTATGCATTTCTACACGTATTGCTATTAAGTTCTGAAACTATTTACTTTTTTATTTTTAATTTCTAAAAGAATGCAGACAGAATTCCAGATTTAGAATAATTTGGTATCTCTTAATGATATCTGATAATCCAAATCTTCTCAACTGCCAAAATCTTGGAGGCTCTTTTGGTCAGACAACAAATTAATAACAACCCTCGATCACTCAACCCCATGTCACTCTATATCCAAAAGAAACAAGCTACACACAGGCAGTGGCATCTGCACATAGAAGTGGTGACTTTTCCAGTACTCATCCAATATGGCAATGCACACCACTGACCCTCACCCACTGGGGCAATTAGCAACCTATGCATCCAGTCCCTTCTGCTCCTCCAAGGTGGACACAGGAGCAGCAACACAAGGGGATCCAAGTGCCAGGCAATTATTAAAGCGACAAGGAGCTATTCAGTGGTGAAAAGCAGAAGGCTGGATGGAAGCTCCCTCTGGGCTGGATTAGGCCAACAAAATATAGTCTGGATGCTGCCAGAATGAAATGGTAAATTTCATAAGGAATGAAAGGGATAAAATAGGCTTTCATGGAATAAGTAGCTAAGTAGCTCCTGAGACATATGAAATCTTAATAGCCAAAGACTGAAAAATTGTAGTGACTACAGTATGAGCACTGTACGAGAAGAAAGTGCCTGCCAAATTAATCTTTTGATGCCAGAAATCCTGAAAACTCATGAAAATCTGAAAATCAAATCTGAAAAAGCAAAAATACGGTCACTGCAAAGTTATGGGAACAGCCCTGTTGACTGCAGGCATGTTGCTAATAACATTTTCAGAATAAAAGGAATAACTGCAAAAATTATTCTTACCTTATTCACTTTTTGTGGTAGAAGGGAAGCATCTTTTAATAATTATGTGGGATGTAAGGGCAAATGTGTGCTCACAGCTTTCAAGAGAGTGATTAAACTGATTCTCAAACAAACATTTGTTGATCAAGGATCTATATTTATAAAAGATTTTTTTAAAAAGTACAAGTTCAGGTGAAAACAAGTGATTCTTTCTTTCTCACCACCACCTGTCATAAGTCAGCTTTTGTACAAGGACAGTTATGCTGCTGCTGAAAAAAATGTAATTTACTCCTGGGTATGAGAGTATGAAAGGTACCAACTCCAGAAATTATTGCACTACTGAAAACAAGGACTGTCTCCCATGTTGAGCCTTCTGTGTATCCACTCATGGGAACAAACTCTTGGCAGAGGATCCTGTCCTTGACCTGTGACTCTTGGGTATCAGAAAGTGACAGTGATATAGGCAAAAAGCCTCCTCCAGAGCCTCGGAAGGACACATAGTTTCCCTGTGGAATCTAAGATCTCTTGTCAACATACATGCATCTCTCTCAGGACCATAAAAATGAGGCAGTAAACAAAAACAGCTGAAAGAAACAGTTCTGCTTGGCAGAGAGGAGGATAAGTTTCACTGGCCAGTGGTACCTTCAGGTTATGCAATGTCATGCTGGGCATAATGCTGCTTATTCTAGAAGAGCCAAAACATTGCACAAGGTGGCCCTGTTCCACCCAGACAGCATCCCCCGCCCCCAGCACGCCAGACACACTATACCATGCCTTAAAAACACTCTGGAGAAGAAAATAATTTCCCCTTTGAGTTAAGAAGAGCAACAGGTAAGAAATACTTTGAGTGAATTCAGTGAGTTGCTGAACATGCAATTCCTTGCAAATCTACAGGGAAGGCCAAGCCAAAGGCCATCTGAAGACAGTCATGAAGTTGACCTAAATGAGTGTCAGGAGTTGGATTGCTGTTTCTGCAGCTATGCAGGTCTACAGCCCAAACACTGGTGGCCAGATGGCCACAAGTCCATTTCTCCAGAGAGCAGCCCTAGCACGACACATAGGGGAAAGACTCCCTCCACCAGTCATTGCACAGGACTGATGCCTGAAGTCCTGTCTTTAGAAGATAATCCTTGCCTACCATGGTCATCCTTGACTTGTCAACAGTCTACTTCTGAAACTGCATCAGTTTCTTATCTCACACATTTATTTATGTGCCCCTTCATCCTACTATTGCAAACATTCTTCTTTTCCAAAGCTCCCTTAAATTTAACCTTCTCCCATAGTATGGGACAGATAAGTCTGTTTATGCTTTTTTGGAATAATTTAGTATTATTTGCTATGCCACTGTCCTTCCCTGGGCTGAAACATCTCATTTTAGCCATCAGCTCATAGCGAAATGGAGAGAATGCAAGTGTACCAGAGCCCCACCTTTCACTTCTGCATCAGCTAATCACCTGGCAGGCAGGTAAAGGTATAAATTAGTACAATTTCACTGACTTTTCTTGTCTGTGAAAATGTCATCCAGTTGAAAACCTGTTCCACAAAGATAATAAATGAGAGGCAAAAAAAAGTTAGTTCTTTAGCTGGAAAAGAAAAATGTCAGAGCAGATGACCTCTGACAGGAATAAAGTGCAAGTTGAGCATCCTCTGTACTGCAAAATAAGAAACTTGTCCATAAACTCTCTTGTCCCATCAACAAATCAACGGTGATACCAAGCAATCATCAGCAGTAGCACAAAAGCTGAGTACACTAGGGAACAAATGGGCTGCAAAAGGAAATGTGGGGAAGATTAAAATGTAGGAGAAAAAAAAAAAGAAACTTCTGTTTTTATAAATGAAAGATCCTGTCTCTTTCCCTGAACACTTCCTCTCCTCCAACTGGCAACTGCCTACCGAAATTCATCCTTGGTAGTGCCGGCAGAGGCAGGGTGTGGGCTGGCTAGAGAGGCACAGGTTTTATCACCACATCTTCCAATTCCACTCAGATGACACAATATTGAAAGCTGTGCACCACAGTTATACCATTGCTGTCATCAATAAGGCTGGAGGGTGAATGATGGTTTCATTTTTGGCAGTGTGGACCGACCTCAGGAATTGAGGCCGAGTTTGAATTGGAAACGGAGAAACTTATTTATTGTATATACTTCCCACATATGTTACAAATGTGCATCTAACATGAAGTCCTGGGATGAGATCCTTGTGCCATAGGGAAAATTCTCATCATCTTCACTAAGTGTGCAGCCCTGAGTTACAAAAGTAAGCAAAAAAGGGAAGGAAAAATAATTTTGCTTGTTAACTCAAACCCTTCAGCTTTTCGGTGTGCTCTTAACTGTAACATATGCAGCTGCCAAAACCCTTCACTTTCTGGTCTATCAAGGAAAGTTCAACTGCAAATGGAAGACAAACTATGGGACTAAAATGTTCAGTGTGACCCCTGGCCTTAGAGCTCTCCCCAAACTCCAGGATGAAGCAGTACCTCCTAAATCCCGCTCCTAGGAGCCTGCCACAGCTGCTCCCCAGCTGTTGGGACAATACTGAAGCACATTCCCTCATCATGCAAGGAAGGGAGACCTGACACATACCCACCACTCAGTCCAGGGACAGCCACAGCCACAACAGAAGACCAATGGATACATGTCCTGGGGAAGAGGCTGTGCCCTAACCCACCCTGTTGTGTCATGCACTGGAATTCTGATGGATCAAACCAGAATGGGAAGACATTGAGAGCCTACAGGTAGGGAAGGTTGAATACCTAAATACTCTCTTGAATACCTAAACCTGTTTGACATTACTGACCCTTTACATTAAGGAGACCTGGATACTTAAGTAATAATTAAAGGGCTAATGCACTGTTAAAGTGTCCTTTGGATGCATTTATCCTTTGGATTTTTCTGAAAGCAAAGTACAGTCAGTTTTTCTCAGCTCACAGAAAAAGCTTCTTAGCTTTCCCTAAATTAGAAGATTGCAGGTCATCTTCCAGAGGAGATTAGGGGGGTTGGACTTGATGATCTCTCGAGGTCTCTTCCAGCTCATAATATTCTGTGATTCTTTTTTGGATAAATGACATCTGGTCCCGTGAGAATAGGTGTGATGTTGCCACTTGTGCCATCTGAATTACATCAGGCTTCAAACCAAATGGATCCCAAATTAAAATCATGACTATAAAGATTTCTTTCATCGTGTCTGTTTAGCTGTGCAGTCGCGTCACCATCAGTGTCTGTGTGCTGTCTGCAAGCACAGAACAGATTACAAACTTCAATCTCTCCCTCTGTTTGACTCCAACTCTAATTTTCTACCCAAAAAATCCCTCAAAATTTAAAAAAGTCCCAGAATGAAAATGACAGCAACGTACCCCGTGAAAACACTGGTCCTCTGGTCCAATACCCACTAGTATCAGCAGCAATATGGTGTCTGTGCCTATCTTATAACAATCCTTTTGATTAGGACAACAATCAAAATCAATGTGTTTTTTAACAACATCCACTCAACAATATTTCTAACCAATATATAGCAACCAACCATTGCATGCTCATGCTGGAAGTGGTTTCTGTGGCAAATTATCAGCCTGGGGCCACTCCACTGCTTCTCCACATTTTCATTCCAGCTTTAAAGGATTTTGTGGATCCTGCTCTTTCCAACTTAAAAGACAGTTTGTTTTTTGCAGTTTAGGTGGGTGCTGTGTTTCTGTAGTGTATGAAGTGACTCCAGAGTACTCAGCATAAACAAGGGTTTTGAAAACACTACACTAAATAGAATATGACATCTCAAAGCTTTATTCATACTCAGTTATCGTCCCCCTAATTTTTTCCCCCACCCAACTAACAAAGACGCTTCTGTCCATAGAAGTTATCAAAAAGCCTAAAACACAAAAGCAAAAGCATTGCCAAGCCAACAGTTCCAGCTTCCTTTGACAAGAGTCCACTTGCTTGTTAGTACTGCAGCTTGATTGCTAAAAACTCAGCCTCCTCCCATGAACGGTGTTTTCGTCTCTTCCCACCCAGCCCACCTGTAACAACGAAGGCAGTTGGCTTCACTGCCTCCCTGGACTGTACAGCCTGGCCAACCTCCAACAAGATCAAGAACTTGGAAAGGGAAAGGACTGTTTCCTCTCATACACAGAAACAAAGAGAATAACAAGCCAGGCAAGATGAGATGCTCCTCCTTGTAGCCCTCATGGACTACAGCTTCCTCGCTGCTCTTCTCCAAGGAACCAGCTGCCTTGGCAGGGAGCATCACTGAGGAGCTTGGTAAACCAACTTGTAAATCAGTTTATCATGCAAATAGAGAAGCTGAGGCTTGCACAGCCAACACTCTGTACCCCAATGGCACAAACTCTCACTAGAACAATTGCTACATGCTTCAGGCTGTTGCATAGCATCTGACTGCCAGCCTGCATCCATCACAGCAGCTTTCCAGTGCTGCCTTCTCAAAACCCAAGAGCTATTACTAGCAGACAACACCTAAAAAAAATTGGTACCTATGGGAGGAAAGTAAATGCAGGAGGTTAGAGTAACTTCCCTTATTTCTTCTTTTTTAAAATGACTTATACACACAGTTTATGAAACACTTTACTCCCGAGAACTTGCATTAGATTTTGAGAAACTGTTGAAAATTCAATTCTATGTTTCACTGCAAATGAATGGTCTCAGAAGTCTGCACACTCTACAGAATCTTAAAAAATGGGGCTTGGGTTCCCAAGTAACTTGGCCCACTCTGAAAATTTTACCCATGACCATCGTTCATTCCCCTAAATGTTGAGCTGCAGAAACCACTCCCAAAACCAAGTCTGGGAAACAAATTTGCAGTTGCTCAGGGTAGCTGTTGAGTCACCATAATGACCACAGAACGGATGGATTATATGATTTCAATAGGTCAGACACCGCTGCTTTTTCCTTTACAATCACACATCCTAAAACAACCAAGAAGTACTTGAGATAAGTCAGACACACGTGCCCACACTGTTTACTCTGAAGTCATCACCCCTTCTCCAGAGAAATGCTGTTATATTTGCACCTGACCATACCCTGCCTCTCTTAATCGAGGACAAGGATTGACATATGCATGTGAACACCCTGCTAAAACAACAGACATATTTCTCTAAAGGCAGCCTTGTTGCTCCTCTACTGTAGCAGCACCTTGTGTTGCCAAGTGGAGAAGCTAATCCTGCAAATACAATTGAAACTGAAGAAATCAGAAGCAGAACTTCATGTTGGTAAAGAAACACAGTATGGTTTATCCAGGTTGTTTTGGGGTTTTTTTCTGCTCTGCAGTTACAGTTGTAAGACAATAACCCCAGCAGTCTCAAATTCAGAACGTTCAAGGCCAGGTTGGATGAGGCCCTGAGCAACCTGATCTAGTTGGGGGTGTCCCTGCTTCTTGCAGGGGTGTTGGACTAGATGACCTCTGGGAGTCCCTTCCAACTCTAATCATTCTATGATTCTATGAAATACACAGGCATCCCAATCTGCTGCACACAGTACAATGGTTACTGTTAAAATGCACTCATAGAAGAGAAAAATGCATTTTCTTCCTCCTACTGACTTTCCTGACCACGTGGAAATTTTTTTCCCCCCCTACCATGCCATTTCTCACAGGACAAACTGTTACTGGGCATCCCCTGAAAATCACTCTGTGAAAAACAGTATGGAAGAGAAGGGTGAAACTCTATGAATACAGCACATGATAAATAGCACCTCACCCCTCAAACGCTGCCTGCATGTTTTCTGCCCTGCTCCCCACCTCATGTTTTTCTTCCTTGAAAACTAATGCCTGTCGCGTGGCTTCAGCAGAGCCAGGCAGCACACTTCTTGCTCTGTTTCTCCAACAAAAACGAAAGGTGATGCACAACACATTAAGTTCTGGCCTCAATCCAGACCCTTCTAGTGCCAGGTTCACTCACCCGTTTCCAGTGATGTCATATTCACATCCAGGCTGGTAGATGTTACCTACCTCCCTGGAAGTCTCCAAGGATGGGGCTTTAGGTAACCTGGTCTGGTGGAGGGTGTCCCAGCCCATGGCAGGGGGTTCAGAACTAAATGGTCTTTAAGGTCCCTTCTAATGCAAATCATTCTGTGATTCTATGATTCTAAAATGAGACCATTTTGCCACATCAAAACTGTGCTGATAACTCTTACCTATTTTGTAAGGTGTCCTGAGATGGTGGCAAACAGAGGACTGAACAAGAGCAAGGAAAGATTAACGTGCAGAGAGCACAGAAGGAAGCAGCTCCATGTAGCAGGCAAGAAAGGATTAAAAAACACACCCTGTGTTTAGCAGGTAACGTGACACAGCTCTGAGTCAAGAGCTCTAGGGAACAGTTTCAAGTGCTCTCCTTTCACATCATATAATAACCCTACTGGCATGACTTCTTCCAAACGGGAAACGGCACAATCTACTCAATAAAAACCTGTTTGCTTTCTTTTCTCATCTCCTGGTATCAGCTGAGCTCCACACAAAGCCAAAAGAGAAGACTGGCCCTGCCCTCCTTTGTCTATCCCCCGAAATTTTGATCCTGAAGTGGAAAGAATTGTAGAATCACAGAATGGTTTAGGTTGGAAGGGACCATAGAGATCATGTTGTCCCAACCCTGCTGCTATGGGCAAGGAAAGAAGCAGCATGGGTAGGAACACTTGAGAAAGCTTAAGATGCAGAGTGTAGCTAAGGCTGGGGCTGTAAAAGAGGTGAAAAATTAAGTTTACGAATCAATCCAACTGGAATAGTTCTCCTCTAAAGAGCTCTGCCTAGGATCACCTTTGGTGGTTCTTATACTCTAAGCCAGAGTGCAGGCAGCCAACAGTATGACCCAGAGAAACATACACCCAACAAACAAGCTGGCTGAAACAACCATCAATGGCTGCTTTACCGAACCGCCTCCGAAGTGAGCAAGGTGTGTGCTCAGGTGGCAGGTGACAATGCAGCAGGTGGCCAATGGAGAACCATCAGCTTTCACCAACACAGTTGCTGCATCTCAGGTGCTCCTTCGAGCACTGAAGGGATGCCAATGGAGCACTGGGTTGATGTACATTTGAAAACATCACGTAGCAAACAATGTACATCAATTTAAAACATATCTACAATAAAACCTGAAAGTTTGAGATTTTCCTGTGGTTATGAGCTTGCAAGCTGTTCCACACAGGCCAATCTGTGTGTCCCTGATTAACCTTAGTCAACCAACTTAAACAGGGCTGTGTCTGATTAAGATCCACATTTATAAGCTTCAGAAAACGCTTTGTATAAAAATTAGGTTGTTGGCCAACCCTGATTGCTGCATGAAAGTTACATCTGATAGGAGCAAAATGTGTCTGAAATTTCCTTAGAGACCAGGGCAGCACTATTTTTCTTGTTGCTTTTGTAGTTGCTGCCTCGGTGTAATCACCCTTTTCTTGCCAACTTCGAAGCAGACTGGGGGAGTGGTTATTTTTTCAAAGGACAGGATAAATCCCCTTGCCTCTAACTTCTGAAGGCTTCACTTTATGACTCACTGTGTCCACAGTGCAGTGAAGTTGTGATCACAACCCCAGACCCGATCCAACACACACTGAAATCAATGGGAGTCTTTCCGTTGACTTCAATGGCAGCCGGGTCGCGCCCTCGACAGACACCAGCTGCACACAAAACAAACCCACCCTCCACTTCTGGAGGGCAGAAAACACCCTCAGCCTGGAAACAGAGGGGAAGCCTGAGGTCAGAGATTGTCTGACAACAAAAAAAAGCAACGAAGAAATGCTTCAAGTGTACCTGCCCGCACTCTGGCTCTTCCTAATGCTATCAGCCCAGACAAAACTGCATCCAGAGTAAATATTCATCAAAAATGAAAAAAAAAAAAGGTAGATCTTGGTAAAAGCCAAAATCTGGCACAGGGTAGAAAATGTAGAATAATTATTCAATCTTAAAATAGTTGTTGAAAATAAAACAAACATAAGCTTGATGAAGTGAGCTCAGTGCAGCTTAGAACCTAGGAAAGGTTTGCATCAGACTTTCTAGTGCAGTTTTGCACTTGTCAAACATGAAGGTTAACCTAGGACTTCTAAAAGAAGGGGGTCAAAAGCACAGCCAGTGTCAGACTCTGTGTTGTATGTTAGGAGCCACCAACAAACAGATGTATGTTGCCTTTAACGTTCTTCATCTGGCTCCTATATGAAAATGAAGGGTGCAATGAGGGAAAGCTGAGATCTAAAATGAGACACATAAATCATTTTTAAGAGTGTTTTTGGACTGTCTGAGAAAGGACCGAGGAAGAGCAAGCACTTTGGAAAGATTAAAACAATGGCTTTGTGATGTTGGTAAGAAATTGATTATCATCAGGGAAAAAAACCCGAACAGGTGGGAGCAAAAAGGAGTATTGATCTGTTAATAGCAGAGACCATTTAGTTTGGCTGATACAGCATTCGTAGGCTGGTCTTCACCTTGGCTTACACATTCCCAGGCCTGACTCACTAGAACAATTTTGAGGTGGGAGAGGTGGAGGTAAGGGCAGACTGGCTACCTTCACATTTGTGGGTATGTCTTGACATGGTATCAGAGACTTACTGAGAGTCAGTACCCAGAAACATCTGAGCATGGCCTCCTTGGGGTGATTATTTCTTCCACACAGCCTCTCAGGGCCTGAACTTGGCAGGTTGAGGAGAAAAAAAGAGGCCCATCTTTAGTCAGCTTTTCTCTACAGTTGTTTTTCAGCAAACTAAGGAATGTGCAGTGAAACAGAGATTTTAGGTTAGTTGTGGGCTTAGCAGACACATACTGTGTAAATGAAGAATGAAGAGGTCCTCACAGGCTGGCCAGCCCGTGCTGTGTGACTAAGTGCACTGTGCCATTGGCAACAGATGCATCCTGCCCCCTGCACCGACTTGGCAATCGCAGGAACCAGCATGAGCGGGGAGCTTGTGAAAACGGGACTCAAACTTGTGAGCAAGTGACAGGGCTAGAACCCCTCCCTGACATCTCCCCCACACCTGAGTGCAATCTATGCATTAGAATCATAGAATTTTTAAGGCTGGAAATGACCCCTAAGATCATCCAGTCCAACCATTAACCTACCGCCACCAAGTCTACCCTTAGACCATGTCCTCAAGCACCACATCTCCCCGTCTGTTAAACACCTCCAGGGATGGGGANTAAATACCTCCAGGGATGGTGACTCCACCACCTCCCGGGGCAGCCTGTTCCAATGCTTGAGGACTCTCTCAGTAAAGAAGTGCTTCCTAATATATAACCTAAATTTTCCCTGGCACAACTTGAGGCCATTACCTCGAGTTCTGTCACCTGAACTATGAATTATACCCGTTATGCCTCCCGTTCCCGGCTGTGCTTTTGGAGTCACTTGCCGTTAGGAAAAGAATTAATTAATAGCTGGGAGAAAGGAAAAAAATCTCCAAAGGTAAAAGGCTGACGCTGTTGATCATAAATCTCTTGATATATATATATATATCAAATAATATATATACATATATGTATATATATATGTCCTCCCACTGGTGGTAAACATATGCATCAGGCAAGATTGATAGAAGCTGGAGCTGGTGAGGACTGGATGTGGATGAGTAATGTTTGTTATGGCCCTGTTGGCTACTGGGCACTCGGTAGCAGGAGCTGGGGAGCAGCAGTGGGAAGGACTGTCTGGTGGGCAAGGGGCCCAGGAGGGATCAAGGTCCCTTCCAAGCCTGGCTTCAGGCTGGTGGGGTGACCCCGCCAGGGCTCCCCATCTTCCTCGGAGCCCTGGTTTCCCTGGGGGGAGCCAGGGTGGGATCAGAGGCAGTTGCATGATCTCCATGTGCTTCTTGCAGACCCTGTTGCTGCCTGGGTCAGGCTGGGGCTGGCTGGAGAGATCAGAGAGAGAGGGCTGGATGTCACAGATCAGGAGGGAGGTGCATTAGTCAGATGGCTTGGCTAATATCTCCTATGACATCAGCTTCTTTTCTTTCTCTGTCTCTGTAAAAGAGCCACAAANGGGCGACAAGCGGCCGGGACCCTCGCTACGCCCACCCGTACACCCGGGGTGGGGTCTGCACCCCTGAGGGGTGAGCGGCCCCGGGCCGCTCTGCTTAGGCGTTGGGAGGGGATACACCCACAGGAGGGGCCTGCTGGACGAACGGGCTTTAGTCCCCTGCTTAGGGGACATTTCCGTGCCCACGGACAGTGTCACTAAGCACTGACACTCTTTGGCATGTCCTCTCAGTGTTCACCGCCCGCTCTGGAGGAGCCTTCCTCGCACACAGACGGGAGGGGGCATCACCGCCTCTCCTCCCCGCGGGCTACTCTGAGACACGCAGGCCTGAGCTCTGCCGCGTCCCCGAGGGGACGCACCGGCGGTACCGGCGCAGGGCAGGCCCAGCAGCCGTTAACACCGGGCCGCGCCGGGGCTTTCCCAGGCCACTAACACGGCACGGCGTTAAATGATCCCCCGGGCGAGTCCCTCCAAGGCTGGGCTGTCCCTTTGAGTCCGGTGGAGAAAGGGGTGGAGGTGGGAAGGAGGCCCTCGCTCCCGCCTGGGCACGCTGCTCTGCTGTCCCCGGGGCTGCGATGGAAATAAAAGACATCCTGAGGAAAGCGCGAAACCCCTTCTCCCACCCAACTGCAGATGGAGGGGGCAGTGCGGGGTGGGCAGAGGCTCTGACTGACCGCAGAGCTGGCTCAGCCGCTCGCCCCCGGGCTCGGCTCCGGGCCCCTGCGAGTTCCCCAGTCCCGCGTTAAACAAACGGGCAAAGCGCGACTTCTCCTCTCGCGTCTCCCCGTCCGTGCCGAGCCACGGAGGTGACGGTGNGCGACGGGGAAAGCCGCCGCAGCTCCCTTTAAGCCCGGCAAAAAGTTTCTGCTCCGCGTCCCTTGGAAAAAGCGCGGCGTCAAAGTTCAGCCCCGCAGGAGGGGGGCTCCGACCGCGGGTCCCACGTCCCTTCCCGCCTCCTCCTCCTCCCGTCTCCCCGCGGCAGAGGCGTGTGGTTTGGCTTCGCCCACCCTCCCTCCACCTGAAAGGAATTTATGACACGGATGAAAACTGAAAGGGAGTTGGAGCCGCGGACGAGAGACGCAGTGATGTCGCCGAGGGATTAAACGGGGTGGAGGTGATGTCACCGTGCCCGCACAGCAAAACACACAC
>VXBZ01008092.1:76835-93678 GCA_013399135.1 Heliornis fulica | reverse complement strand
TACACTCCCCCCTCGGGGCGTCCCGGGCTGGGGGGCTTGCGGCTCGCTCTTCCTCCCCTGCCCCGGGAGCCTTTCTCTGACAGTTTTCCTTCCCCCTCCGCGCCTCTGGTTGCAGATGTGAAGTGGACGGACTTCACTCAGGGCGTGGTGGTGGTGCCGGAGAGACCCCTGGAGCCCGACTGCAAGAGCCGCGGCCAGGGTGAGCTTCGGGAGACCCCTCACCTTCCCCCTCCCCGGAGCCAGGCCGCTCCTGACACCCCTCAACCGTTTCTCCTTCTCTTCCTTTGAAGAGCGATGCAGGTGCAGAAAGACAAAGCCCACGCTGTCCACCTACCTAGCCAAGAACTACAGCTACAGTAAGTGCACGGGGGGTGGGTGGGGTGGTGGGGAAATGCTTCACTTTGCCCATCCCACCCCTATCTGTGCCCTCCGAGAGTTAGGCAGCACCTTGTGGGTGCTGCACCCACACCAGGCCCTGTCCAGCAAGTAGGGTGTGAGGACACTGCTCCACTGCAGCTTTTCCAAGTGGAATTTTGCCTGAGGTCACCTAACATCCCTCTTCTGAAGCCCGCAGCCCGCAGGCAGTAATAGCCGTGGAGCAGACGACCGTGTTTGTCACCAAAATAAAACTTGTAAATCTGAATGAAGACAAAGCAAGGTTAAAAGTTGCTGCTTAGAAATTCATGCATTCTTTTACTTAGTAGCTAAAGTTTCCTCTGGTGCTGAATTGTCGGAGATTAACTGAATTCAGTGACAATTTTCACCATCCAGCCAAGGACTCAACCGATCATTTTGTCACGTTGACATGTTGTCAACACAGTATTTACCCCTCGGCTCCCCTCACTCTAGTTTTCTCATGATGGGAGTCAGGAAAAGCCTAATAAGATTGGGTAAATACCAGATTAAACATCTGTAATGTCAAACAGAAAACCCTTGTTAACTATGATTTTACCATACAGCACCATGGGCTTTTGCACTTTACGGGCTTTTTGTTGGGTAAAAGTGTTTCTTTGAGGGATGTAGTCAATTCTTACACAACATTATATCCAGCCAGTTCCTGATACTAAATGAAAGTAAGTTTGTAGTTACTTGCTTCTTTGTTAGTATAAGGGAGAAAAGAATCCAAGTCAGTTTGGTGGGAATAATAGAGATGAAATTCTAACTTAGCTAATTTTACACATTTTTGTCATGGCATTTTGATGACTTTGTATGATGTCTCCTTTTTGTATAATTCCTTAATCCATTTCATCACAACATAGTGATGCTTTCAGGTAGGAGAGTGAATTTCCACCCTTGTCTGAAATATATTATGAAAAAGCAGTGATATCAAATGACTATTCCAAAATGAAATACAGGTGTTAGGTATATAAATTCTGATTCCAGTCACTTTGGTGGGAGTGTTGCCTGAGTAATAACTATAGGCTGGGGTCCAAACCTTAATTCCATTGTATTTGTAATATTAAGGTTTTGGGGTTTGAGAGATGGGATTTTCTTCATCCCCCTTGAAAATAAATAGACATAAATAGCCCGTAAGGAAATGAACAGAGAGGCAAGGCAGAACAAGTTGCAACTAAAAGGAAAAAATTCTCTGAAATCCTTTAAAGTATTATTTACAGCCAAAGTGTATTTCTAGATGCTCAGAACTTGCTTTCAGTCAGACTTGAAATGGATTTTATGTCTCCAAAACTGGAGTCCTGCATGTGTTTTGTGGCTGTTACACACGCCCTGATAAAATTAGCACAGAAACCTTGGACTGCATTAAAATTGCTGTTTTCTATGTGAGAAATTTCTACCTCTACATTCAGAGGTCCTTTGGAAGGCTTTTGACCCGGTGGCGACCAGAGACAGCGTTGCCACAGGCTCATCACCCCATATGCTCCATACATACACTGCTCATGCTTCTTTCACGAAAGAATTTTGTGATAATGGGTTCCAACCTAGTTTGGCATTTCCTAGAGACAAGGCCCTCCTTGTAAAAATTGAGCTTTCTTTCTCTGGTTTGGTGCCTTTCACAAGAGAAAGTGGGTGAGAGCCTGCCACAGTAATGCTTGGGTAATCCAAAGGCATAAAGATTAAAAAAAAAACCACTATAAAACAAGTAAATCACAACAATCTGAAGCCTCTTAGTTTTTGACTACTTATTTCAAACCTTCCCTGCTTTCTTATATTTAAGAAAAGACTTTAATTTCTGGGTGCAGTGCACAGGGAAATTATTTTATTGTGGAAAAGACTGAATTCATGCTAACTGTGAGGTAAATTATTCATTACCTAATTTGAAATAGCCAGTTGTGGCCATAGAAAGGGCCTGGTTTCTGCGAGGGGCTGTGGCAGTCTGAGTGAAAGGAGCTGTTTGTGTGTGCGATTCCAGGCGAGATCGCCGGGCCTGATCTGGCAAAGATTTAAGCACATGTTTAATTTCACACTTGTCAACAGTCCTAACTGAAAACCAAATCAGGATCAGGCCTGAGTTATTCTAAGCCACCGTATGTGCCCACACATGAAGTAGTTCTAGCTTCACAGCCAAAACAACAGCTTTCAATTTAACATGTTTTATTTCATTTTAGGATGTGTTTAAATCTCTGTTTGTTGTTCTCACACCTCTGTCTTCTATTTGCAGTCATTCACGCTAAAGTAAAAAGCGTAGAAAGAGGGAACTGCAATGAGATAACAACTGTGGTGGAAGTCAAAGACATACTTAAGTCTTCGATGCCAATTCCTCTGTCTCAAGTGCCTCTTCTTACAAATTCCTCCTGCCAGTGTCCACCTCTTCAACCCAAGCAGGATGTTCTCATCATGTGCTATGAATGGCGCTCAAGGTAAGCCCTGGCGATGCGGTGATGGCGATGCCTTCTAGGTAGCTGTGATAGATGGGCAGGTGGGCCAGCAACCCCAATGGTGGCTGTAGATGGTGGTCCCTGTTGGCAGGACTGATCTGGAAGGATATTCTGCCCCACCAACCCTAGGGAAGGGGACAGGAGATGTCTGCAGAGCTGCTGAAGACAGAGCCAAGCCCTCTCTGCTGGCCTATCCATACTTCATATCGATGCCATCAGTGAGATGTTTCTGATCCCACAGCTGCAACCAAAACTGCAGCCACCGGAGCTCTGGCTCCCAGATGGCAGATGAAAAGTAAATACTCTGAGAGCAGCTTGCCAGTCCTGCTGTATGATTAAAAGACAAAACAAAACTAACTTGACCAGACCTTTTCATCTGGCAGTCGGCCTAGCCCCAGGCATGGAAGGAAATCCAGCACGTTGGTCTGGAGAGGAGGGAGTGATGAATCACAGCTCCGTTTTCTCTCTGGGTTCTTGAGGCAAAAGGGGACATCCCATCCCTGTTAGCACTCCAAGGGTACCAGTAGCAGAAGAAGCCAACAGGACAGGTTATGGTGTGTAGGCACATGTGCCAGGTCAGGGATAAGGCTGTTTGTAAAATGCACAGGATGGTTTTGCATACAGTGATGTGACAGCTTAATAAACATGTGTGCTTGTGAGGACCATAGAGCATCTACGTGCAGAACTTGGTAGGCCATAGCCATAATTTCAATGAGCTTTATGTTGATATTTTAAAAACACTTTATAGGTGTTTCTAAAAGTTGCCATCTGAGGCCTTCTTACCTTATATTTTAATTTCCATTTTTGTGAGCTGACAGGCACGGTAGTTTAGTATTACACAGCACCATCACCCTCCAGATCTGGAAGTATCTCACAAAGATTAACTTAGGACGCCTTACTTAAGTTAGACATTTCAGGAGCCTGTCAGGGTGTGGAGATTACAAAAGGGAAAGGTTGCAATCTGCATTACTACAGAAAACCACTCCATTCACTAAATATTTTGTCATGGTTTTTAAAGGTCACTGCGGTTTTTAATTTCATATAGCACACTAAAATGGATTTGAAAAAGAAACATTAACTATATTATATGTGTTTCCTGTTGAACTCAGCTGCATGCAAACAGAAGGGTTTGGGTTACAGCAGCTTTGTTTTTTTTTTTAAATGCCAGAGGCAAAATGGATGGAAGCTGCAGCTCCACTGAAGTCAACGGTGGAACACCCGTTGCCCATCAAGGGGGGTAGGGTCTCACTCAGTAGTTTAACCTGAGCAGAAGGTATATTGTGTCTATACCTTGCTGAGTCTACAATAGGGTTTGGAAGGGACCTCTGGAGATCATTGTTACTGTAGAAGTAAACTTTCAAGAGGATTCCAATGCACAAACACGAGTCCACTCCAAAGCAATTACAACTTTTGCTGGTTTAAGCCTCGCTGAGCTGTTGCCCAGCACATAGCAGTGCTGAGAAAGCTTTACTGAGCCCTGTTCAGGCATATGGCAGTTGTAAGGGAGGAGCCTTGCTGGGCTGTTTTAAGGAATAGGTTTTAAGAGAGTCCCACCAGCCCTGGGACCAGCACATACAGCCAGCCCTGCTGGACTCCTGAGCCTGATGGGCTGAGAGCAGGTGACTGACCATCCTGACTGACTGGCAGCGGCTCCCCGGTACACTGTCACAGTGTTATGGTTTCCCCTGCACGTGAAGGCTCATCTCTCATGGGAATGGTGTGCTTCTCACATGAAGGTGGCTCTCATGGGAACAGTTTTCAAGTTCTTTCTCCCTGGTCCAATAGCCAGGATAATCTGTCAAGTGTTTGTCCATCCTGTCCCACTTGGACCTTCCTCCATTATCACTTAAACAATCATCTAATCCAATGCCCCTTCTAGAGCAGAGTCACCTAGAGTAGGTCTTACAGGACAGCATCCAGGTGGGATTTGAAAGTCTCCAGAGAAGGAGACTCCACAAGCTCTCTGGGAAGCCTGTCCCAGTGCTCTTCTACCCTCACAGTGAGAAGTTTTTCCTTATGCTCACATGGAATCTCCTGTGCTTCAGCTTGCAACCGTTGCCCTTTGTCCTATCATTGGCCATCACTGAGAAGAGCCTGGATCCCTTCTGCTAACACTCTAATCTCTCAGAAAGGAGATGTGTTTCGTATTGATCTTGATTCCCCAAGGTTCTAGTCCCCTCTCTGTAGTCCTTTTGTGTTTGGGCAAAGTGGGTGCATGGTGGCTAATGCCTAAAGTGGCAACATTTTGTACTTACTCTCTTTGAACCGATGTGAGTAGTGACACTGAGTCCTCAGGTTCTGCTGTACAGTGTAAACTTCCACAGCCAGCAAAGTGCTGTGATCAGATAAAGTGTTACCATTTCTCATCTGAGCTGTATTAATCACCATATGTTGTGAAACATAGTGGTTTTTAAATTCAGAAGTCAAATACATTAATTTAAACTACTTTTCTGCACACACACAAACAAACATAGAGCAGGCATAAGTAAAAATATATGTACATTTACATGTAAACAGTTTAATGGGATGTTACCCAGTTCACCACTTTTTGTGAACAGCTATCAAGAGAGGACATTTTCCCTGCAGAATAGTTGTAGTTGAGGACTCTAAATGTTTTCTCAGTACTAGTCATGTGCTGCATGGCTGTAAAATGTGATTTCTTTTGAAAACTCTTTTCTGTTTTGACATAGTTTAGAATAGAAGGAGCAGTATGAGTATTTAGAATCCATTAGAAAGCACTTAGGGTTGGAGAAATATATTTTTGTGCCTATTGTCCCATACAGAGTACCTCAGCCTGTTAAATCATCTGGAGGGACATCCCAGGAACCAAGCCAAGAAATACCTGTAACTTACATTTTTTTCTTAATTTTTCAGGTTGATGCTTCTTGATGGATGTCTAGTTGAAAAATGGAAGGATCAGCTAAACAAAAGGTTTAAGGTAAATGCAACCAAAGAAAAGAATGCTGATATCCCTGATAAAAAGTTAAACACCTTTGTTGTGCTCCAGCACTGAATAACTTTCAGATATCCGTAATACCTCTAGGTATGACTATTTTCACATCCACAGTTTCATACCCCATAAGTATATATAAGTGTAAGTGAAATTTTGAAGATTTAGTCTTGCATTTTAGGGCCTCTGAAATGTTATTTTTATTTTATTCCCAAACGCTCCTTAAACAGGGTAGTTGGATAATCCTTGTGTGAGCTCTGGATTATTACAATAATGAATCTAGAATTTCCTCTCTCATCACTGCTGAGGCAAGTGACCACCAGGTAGGTGATATGCAGATGAGTATATAGCTCACAGTAGGTAAGGAAGGAATGACCTGTTATCCCTGGATGAATAGTCTTTCTGCACTGAAGTTGGCAGGTCTGAGACATACATTCTCACCACTTGCTTCCAACTAAAGACCCACTGTAAATATTGGGCATCTCCTCACTGGATTCATGGAACACTGGATGGAAAAGTCCATAGTATGGAGATCTGAGAGACAGAAGATGCAGATGTTTCTGCTTTTCAGGGCTTCAGGATAGCAAAAGAAATCCTTTTTTTAATCGAAAGAAAGGGGGAACCAAGACAGTGTCTGACACTTCTTCATACTTTTAGGAATGGAAAAAAAATCTGCAATTTAGGAAATATTTCAGAACATTAAGGACATGCATGTGTATTTATTTTCATTATGGACTGATTTGCAATTGATAGGAAAAAAAAGAACTTATCTTTCCATTAGTGGAAGCTTATAGTCTACAGACCAACTTCTTGCAGGAAAGGGTATTTGATGCTTTCAGAATTCCCTTTTCTCCTCACTCATATAAAACCTGCATGTAAAAAAGAAAACATTCTTTAAACCTTTAAAACAAAGAATATATTTTAATTGCATATGATACCATGTGGGATTTAGGAGAATACTGACATATGACACAGACTCTTGGTCTCTTAGTTGTCAACATAATGGCCTGTTACTGGCACACAGAGTGTTTTAGTGGCCTACTCACACTGTTTTGACATTTCTAATTGTGTCTTGAAACCTATCTGGGTGTTCATTGCCAGGCTGTCAAATAGATGCATGACTGCCAAACAAAATACTTTTCAAAGCATGTGACATTCCCTCTAATATTAATAGTTTTATAACTTAAATCCTCATTAAAACAAGTCTGAGTGGGACACACCTAAATGCCTGCTGATAGTTTTTATTTTATAAAGATGCATATAATCACCCTGACTACACAAATATTTCCAGTATGGAACGGGGTTTCATGGTGGCTTCATTTTAATGCCCATCATTCATCTCTGAAGACTTGCACCCAACTTTTATCTTGAGTTACCACTTAAAATGAATGTTTTGAGCTGCCTGTGGACCACATAAGACATAACAACAACATGGCTGGTGACTTCTCTAGCCAAGACAAGAGTCTGAGTAGCAACAGGGTCAGTGCAGAGGTGCTAAAGATTAAAGCTGGAGAGCACTTCTCTTTCTGTGATCACTGGGCAAAATCCCTGATTTGGGAGTTTTAGAAGAAAAAGTTCATCGATGCAGGGGAATGGTGAGAACCCTCCCAGGTTCTATTATCTCCTTTCCTTTCCTTATAAGTATTCCTGTTCCTAAAAAAACACTGCAGTATGCTGCAGTGTTGTGGATCTCTCCATACTTTAAACCACCTGACCACTTAATGTCACTGTAAAAAACTGGTTTATAGAATCACAGAATCATAGAATGATTAGGGTTAGAAGCGACTCCCAGAGGTCATCTAGTCCAACCCCCCTGCAAGAAGCAGGGACACCCCCCTGATGTCCTTTTGGGTTTGGAAATCTGAGAGCTATTCTCTTTGGTGGGCTCATTGATCTAATTGCATTTCAAAATTTCTCAGGGGTGCCTGAGTAAAGCTGCAGGCACATCATTCACCACTGTCCCATTGCAACCCCAAATACTCTGCAGCTTCAGCGATCACCTCCATTGCCTGTCCATAACATAAGCTCTTTTATGCCTGGTCCTCTTCACCCTAGTGAACAGCAGAACCTGAAAGTAAATACCACCTGCCCTTGTAACTGTGTTTAAATATATGCTGTGAACAGATTGCCTGCTTTCTGCAGACCTTTCTGAGGAGTCAAGTAGCACGTTCAGTAAGACATCAAAGAATGGCTTTGCAAAGGAGTCCTGGTGTGCAGACCCATTTCTTTTTGATGATGTGGAGCCAGCTCCCCTGGATTTGTGAAAAGGCACAAGATCTGTGCTCCTGTGCAGCATGCCCACGAGATGTGCAGTTGTCATGTTCATCACATGGTATTGTGGAAATTCCCCCACCCCAGAACACGTGGCAGGTTCTCCTTGCAGACAGCCGTAACATGCTGAGCTCCATGGCCCTGCAGGATAGAGGGCAAAGGTGTTTGGAGCAGCACTAGCAGCAAAAGGTTCAGGATAGCTTATATGAAGATGTAATTATTTATGGCAATGCCTTTCTGTAATTCAGCCTCTTTGTTTCCTGCATTTCCACAGAGGTGGGAGCAGAGACTGCAAGAGCAAAAGCTGCGAACGGCCCGCAGTAAGAACCAGAATGCGGGACGCACTGGTCGGAGTGGAGCCCCAAACCCATCAACCAAGAACACCAACCTGCTGGTCAGTGGCTCCAAAAAGGCCACTAAAATAAGAAATGGCCAGAAAGAAATCAATCCTAAAAAAGTATGAGTGTGAAATCTCCAGCAGGATAGACTTTACCTGCACAACGGGGGTCATAGTCTGGCTCTGTCGTCATGTTCTATTAATCCAGAACTCACCAGCTTTAAAACTCACGACAGTTTCTGCATAGACATTTTTGCTGCACTTTATTTTTAAAAGGTTTTGCTTTTCCTTCCAAGCCACTGCAAGCCATAGAGTGTAGGTTTGCACTGATATGTGGTAGGCAACTTCAAGCTGATTGAACTTTTATCTTAGGGCTCTGGTTTGCAGTTCTAGATAGATCTAGCCCTGGCTGCCAGAGGTTCTAACTCCTTATGCCAGTTGCCTGCCCTGCCACCCTTCCAGAGGTTGGAGAGCTGCACGTGGCATCTCTTCTCTCCTCTGAAAGTGCAACGGTGTAGTAGGTGGTGAGTTAATCTGTGAGTTAGTCTGGTGAGCTGAGAACCGTGGCAGCTGAGGGGCAGCAGAAGGATGGGGAGAACTGGCAGACATCTGGGGCAGCGACCAGGGCAGCTGCTGGAGCTGAATCTACCTGCTCTTTGGAATCACAGCCCTTGTTCAGAGTGTTCAGATGCACAGTTTGCCAGTAAACATCTGGGTGTGCATCACGTGATCATTTTTACCTGTGTGCCAGAAATATGCTTACAGTGTTATTGTTTGATCTTGTGGGTTTGTGTAGCAAAAATGCGTTGAAAGCAGACATCTAATTTTTTTATTGTACTTCAGGCTGGCTTCTGTTGTTATGATTTCAAATATATTTAAGCATCTAATTAAAAAAAAATCAGTATTTTTTAAAAGGACAGATTAAAGTGAAGCAGATCTGTAGAATTCTTAAAAGTAACATTTATGTTTGCTGTAATATGGCTTTGTAATGAAAACTGGAATAGAAGCATTATTCTAAACATAACTGACAGCTACTGTACATTATTAAAGAGAAGATAGGGCTTCACATCCTCAGTGTTAATTTGGATTATATTTTTTTTATCATATCACACCGTATTTCTAAATCTTTCTCTGATACCAAATAAACAAACAAACACCAAGGCTTGTCCCTATTTCTAATCTTCTCAAAACAACTGTCTCTGCAGTTTTGCTGGTCTGAAGGCACCAGTCACAGACAAAGCAGATGCTTTCTAGGTCTTACTAGGTTTTACTGACAGCATTGGCAGTGTGAGGTGATAAAGTAGCAAAGGTGATACAAATCTAATTGACATAACTGAAAGATGGCATTGATGATATTCCAGCCTAAGCTGTACCTGGATAAGTGTGGCTAGCACAGTCCCATTTCTGTTCACAGGCATGATGTTCACCTGCATTGGCATTGTATGAGCTCATGGCAATCATCTTAAAGACCTTCAGGAATTCCTTCACCAAAACTAATGACTGGACTTAGCAATTCTGGTATCTATAAAACAAAGTTAGCATTTATAAAACAGAGAGGGTGATACAGGAAAAAGAAAAAAAAAGAAAAAAGAAAAAAAATAGTTCTGTGGAGATTAACATAGTTACAACTTGTTGTATCAGGATATTGATCTATATTCTTATGGGAATTCCAATTAAATTTGCATGCCTGAAATTTCAGGCAGAATATTCCGGAGTGATTTTGGTAGCAGCAGTAATATATTTGGTAATATGCTGACTCAAGCTGAAGACATAGCTGCCAGGTTAGGATGCTGAAAATGAAGGGAAAGAGATGTTACAGAAAAATGGCATAATCGCATATAGGGTAGTTTGGGGATGGGGAGGGGTGTGGGGAAACAACCCTACATGACCATTGATAGAGCTCTGAGCAGTTGGTTAAACTATGCAAACATCAGCATTTGGATGTAGCTCTTCTTACTCATTCGAGGCAGATACAGAACTCTCTGCATGGAACAGAATTGGATCCAGAATTCAACCCAGGTCCCAGAAACATTGAGCATATATTGCATCTGTTGGCCTCAGTGGGAATTATGTGTCTAAAAAACATGTATAAAAAACCAGACCACAAATGTAGGTGCCTAAATATACACTACATGTGAAATCTTCATCCTGTGCAATGAAATGGAAAAACTGATATAAAACCCCAAGAATTTTCTGCAGAGAATTGTCACCGTTCTTTCTGTAAGTTACTGTCATTAGAATGACCATTCCAGTATGTTGGAATAAACTTTGATGCATCAAGCTTGGTGCTTCCAAACTCCTTGGCATTCTTATGTATACTTTATGCTGACTAACTTTCATTCTGATATGATAAAAATTCAGAAGGAAAGATAATAAAACAAAGAACAGTTGTGCAGACAGGGGGGCATGAGTTAGTAAGGTGGAGTGTTTTCCCAAATCCATTTTCTTTCTACTTTTTAAGAAGGCATGTGTTAGCCCAATCCAACACTAATATAAGTCCATTTTGAAAATTTCTTATAATTATTAACTCTCCACAACATAAAATGCCAGCTGAATCCAGACCCAGAACATCCCTGCCCTCCAGCCTGCTGCCCTTCCCTCGTGAAGGTGTGAAACAGATGCTGGAGCAGCGAAAGGCTGTTTGACCAAGTGAATTCATCCTGCATCCCCACAGTGTTCACCCACCACTTCTGCACCCCATCATGTGGTGAAAAGTCAGTGTCACCTCTCCACATGCACATCCACAGCCAGGTGTAGTCATTGCCATGTCAGCGACCCCAGCACTGGAGTCACAAAACTTCAGTTTAGCAGAGTTGGCAAATAATCTGCTGATGGATGGAATTAATTACTGTACCAATTTGCAGCTGAAAAAATTAACAGGCCAAAACCTGAAGTGTCAAATGTATTTTCTCAGTGGTGCAGCTGACTTCCTACTGAGGGAATTGGCTTTTTTTTTTTTTTATATGTGAAATAAAATTTGCCTGGAACACTGAACAGACATTTCTAGTGAGTTAGCTACTACCTCCCACACACATGTACCCAGTTCAGCAAGAAGTGCCATTGAATATTTTCACTGAATGTTCTAACCTCGGTTCCAAAAGAATGAAACCTGAAAAAATATTTACTCTAATTGTGAATAATTGGCACCATTTTAGAAGCTCACTGTAAATGCAAATCAGAAATTTTATGAACCACATTAAAAAACAAAACCAAACACAAACCCTCATAAACTCCTCTCCAACGAGACCTGAATGACCCGGTCACTTTAATTAAATTCAGTGTTGCAACTTTTCTACTTTTGCCCAATCATTGAATATGACCGAGAAATACTTCCTGTACAAATAAAAAGAAGATTTTTTTCCAGTCCAAAATACTCAAACAGCTCCTAAATTATTTTACCCAGCATTGTAACCCAGATTCCAAATGAATGAAGCCTGAAAAAATATTTACTCCAATTATGCACAACCGACACACACTTTTTTGGTTGCGCTTAGCAGTCGGATGTAAATGCACATCTGAGAAGGTTTCCTCAACCAGATTTTTCTGGTAAACCACATCAGTTCCAATTAATTTTTTTAGAAAATAAATATAAATCAATATGGGTCAACAAACACTGAAAATTATATATCCATTTATAGTAATAAAAATTGCAATGGCCTACAAGTAAGAATTTAATTTCTATAGAAGCACATTACTTCTAATTAGACCTGGTCATGGCTCTACATTTAATTACAACTACTGACACTGTGTTTACTGTAATGTCTCCAAAACTAAAAACCAGTCTTACTGGAAGGTGAAGCTGGATTTTGAACTTGCTTGTTACAGATGAAGTGTAGAGGAGAGCATCTGGAAGGCAGGACACGCTCCTTTTCTCTAGGTGACAATACTAATATCAACACCCAGAAGTACCTTAAATATGTCATACGATGATCTATGTTACACATTAATTTTAAGGGATGCATCAGAGTGGCCTAAACAGACCAACACATCAAGTGTTTTGATCCCTTCAGGTTACAGCGTGATGAAAACTTCAGTTTGTAGGTAACCAGAGCACATCAGTGTTTATCCTCTGAGCAAAGTAATCAAAAAGCTAATGATTTCCTCACCAAAAACTGTGGATAAAGTGAATAACTTGCCAGTGTAGTTCATTCAGCAGCCAGAGCGAAGGAAAAGCAATGCAGCAACACACAACCACAAGCTGATTGACTCCATCTTCTTGGAGGGGAAAAAAAGCTTTTCCCCCACTTCTTTTATTTTATTATGCAGTAATTCAGTAGAAATACTCACTACAATTGGATTTTCTTATTCTTCTTAAACAGTATTTTGAGATTAAGAACCAGCCTGTTTGTCATTCTAAACGGAAACAGATCTTTAATATAGTCTCAGTGTCAGATTATGATATCATTAAAGTTCCTAAACAAGGAAATACGTGGTCCCTTGTGCAAATAAACATGACCCGCGGTTCCATTTCTCTCCTTCTGGGACAAAAATCAGAGGAATAATTATGTTATCTTTTGTTAGTGTTGGAAGAGCTATCATCACATCTCCACACCACCTAATTCTATGCAAAACCACGAGATATTTTCTAAATAAATGATCATGAAGGTCACATTCCCTTTTGGTCTGGCATTTATATATGAGATAAAAGGACAGAGTCAGACTTCCTGTAAGATTTGTAGGCAAAGCAGCTGTGTAAATTTAATTGCAAGAAGATTTTAATCTGTGAGACTTGGTGGAAATGATGTTGGAACACAGTCCTCCTTGCTATAAATGAAAATGCTGGCTGATATCATCCCAAGTGCTCAAAAATCCTTAAAAATTACATCCATGCCTACGTCACAGTAATATAAAATTTGAAGAAGGGTAGATGGTAGTCTAAATTATGTATACAATACCTAAGGGTTGTCTTAAACTTTTAAAGAGTTAAATTAATCTCTTAAAATACTGCCAGTATTTCAGTGCTTTTGAATGCATTATATTTTGATAATTCTACAAAAGTCTGTATCTCAAAGATATTAAACCTTCATTGATCTCTCCATCAGCTGAGTGAAAAAGTTATTGTCATTGTTTTCAAATGTATCACTTAAATTCCAAAGCTACTAAAAGACATTAAGATCAAGAACATAATTAGGAGAAGTCAGGAGCATTAATAAATTAAATGTTCCCAAATTTCCATTTGGGTTTGAATATGCAATGTGAAGAAAAGCTGTCATAGATCTATGAGTATTTCAGCTCAATCTATTGGATCATTTTTAACCAAGCACAAAACAGGGATAATAATCGACACACATGAATAAATGAACCCAAATAAACAACATCTAATAGTTCAACTGAATAAAAAAAAAGCCATATTGCTTAAGGGTGATGTAATGGCGGATGAAGGATGATGGTTAAACAAGCAACAACTCAGTATATCAAATTATATCACATTTAAACTGACAGAGCTAGGGTACCACTACAGCTAACTGAAATTTCTAAGACCACTGCAATAAATGATCCACAGTGTTCAAAGCCTATGCATGCTACCTATCAAACTGATTGTCAACTTCCAGCAGAAGTTTCATGAACTGTTAACAAGGCATAAACCCATTTTGCTGTTTTCAGGATTTCTGCTCCCATCAAAATTAACCCCATCTAAACTTTCAACATTGCATTTGCCCCACTGGTGGAGAAGCCATTAACTCTAGCCAAGGTCTTGGGAAATGAGCTTGAACTGATGTATCTGAAATTGCTCTACATAGGCCTCTTCTGAGGCTATTTCTTGGTTTAAAGTACAACATGCCAGCACCCAAAAGACCCAGAGTGCTGAAATGATGCCAGGAAGAACAGTTTTAATGGGGTTTTGAAGTAAAAAAACAAGCCAAAGAACATAGAGCAATTCTGAAATAGGCTTCTCAGAACTCACCTCACCAAGGCGGCATATAAATTCTGCACTAATCACAACTTCCTACAGGCTAGCAGGCCTTGAGTAAAGTTTATGGCAGTAAAGCAGCTGTAGGTGAAAATGGGCCACCAGGAGAACATTCAGTCCAAGTTCTGCTGGAGGAATGTCTGTAATAACAAATGCCCCATCACAACAGAAATATTTGTCAGGAAACTCTTTAATACAGCAAGTTGTATTAAATACAATAGGAACAGTAAAGAAGGTGTGAGAAAGACTTCATTCCTTCTGGACTTCACGCTTACAATCAATGCCATGAGTAAATTACTTTATTTGAATGCCATTCTTTAGTATCCCAACCTTCAATAGACTCCAAGAGCAAAATATGTCAGCTCCAGAAGGATATTTGTGTTCTTGGTGAAGGCCAGCCAAGTTAGACTGACACAGGATGCAGATTCACTAGTTTGGCAAGGAGACATATGTCAAGAATAGCTGTTATGCAAGAGCTGACTTTGTATTTCATCTGATATATTGGAATTGAGTAAATGAACTTGAAAGGACTTTCTAGGTTATTATCCTACCTGTGACAGTATTAATTAGAAGATGTTTAGGGAAAGGATAAATGAACAATGCAAATGTTTTTTCAGGGCCTGAGGGAGCCAATAGGCCATAATAGCACCAAGCAGCCTTACCTGGGGTGCACACCCATACTGTTTGTTGGCTGATGGGCTCAGAAGCCCCATTTAAAGTCACACTTGGGCTTAATCCTTGCCTGGGCTGTGTTGCAGGAGTACTTGTCTCTGTCTCTCTCACCTGTTGTTCTGGGTGGCACCCTTGAATGTGTTCTGGACCTTGTTCTTTACTTGCAATGCTTCCTCTAGGTTTCAGCATTTCTCCTTTGTTGGCTACCCAAACTGGAGAACTTGATCTGTGTCACAGTAGAGGATTCATTAATAGTGTTTTAATTACTTTTTTGGCCCTGTTTGTTTGGGTTTTTTTTAAGATAATTAGATAAAAATACCTTAAGACTACTGGAATTACTAGAAAGGCATAGATCTGTTAAACTCATAAAAGAACTAAGTGTATATAAAGAAATCATTAAAACATTACTAACATCAAACTTCCAGCATGTATTACTTTTTATGTCTATATACTTTGCAATATGGCAAAGTTGGTAATAAAAACCAACATGAAGGAAAACATGTGTATATATAGTCTTAAATATAGGTGGTTGAGTAGACAAATAGGTTTACAGACATGAATTTCAGCTTTCAGAGATTGATATAGATAGAACAATTAAAATTCAATCTCTCCAAATACACACTCGATACTTTTCAGTGCATGTTCTCTATTAGATGATCCATGAACAGCATTAGACAAGATATCTTGTGCAAACTGAGCTCGAATTGATTCAGGAGAGGTTTCTTTTGCCACTTCTGGATCAGATGGACCCATTAGTTGCCTCCACTCTTCCACAGCATTTTCCTTTGTTAAGATCATTATCACCGATGGGCCCCTGTAAAATCAATACGAGGAAGCTCTTAGACTGCTCTGAGGTGCAGACTTAGCTTTGACTTCAGGTACCATAAAAGGTGAGCATTACACTATCTGAATTTTGTTGAACTCTTTACATTTTAAAATTAAAATTGGTCTCTGAGTGCTTTCTTTAAGACAATATTCTGTATTTGAAATCAAACATCATAGCTGATAATCATAGCTGATTATCATAGCTGATTATCATAGCTGATTATCATAATCTAATGATTATGATTATCAGCTATGATCTCACAACAACCCATACTATTTATCAACAGCTAATATTTACTAACAATACTGTAAGGAAGATTTTTTGTTACACATGGGAAGAACAAGGGTTCAATCAGAAATCAGTTACTTTTTTGAGAAAAACTCTAAAAGAGCAGTCACTATCCATCAGTTTGGAAAGGATTTCAAATCTTCCTTTTAAAGGAAGAGCTATCTGTGTTAAAAGACACCAAACTTATTAGTGACAAATTGTAAAATCCTTGGGTTACATTGTGTGTAGCATGTTATGTTTCCACTGCAAATTCAAAGTCTGAAGTGTACTTACATACCTCAGTATTGTATAACTAGACACTTACTCAGTCATACAAGTCACCAGCTGTTCAAAAAAGGGTTTTCCTTTGTGTTCCATATAGAACTGTGTAGCCATTTCACGAGTTAAAGCTTCTTCTTTAATCTTTGAGATGGTAAATCCAGCATCTTTCACTTTTTGCATAATGTCATCTAGGAGATTAACAAGCAAACTCATTCTTGATTGAAAACTTTCAGATCAATATGACAAACTCTTTAACAGTCCTCTAAAATATACAGAGACCACTGTCATTGTGCTAATCCATCTCTACAGATGACAGACCCAGGCTGCTATCAACTGTACCAGTCACATCCATTGCTGTTTCTGATGTTGGACAGAATGTGGACTGTAGTTAAAATCTGGATTGTTACAAATTTCAGGGGAAGAAAGATTCACAAAAGGTAATCATGTATTAACATTAGAAGGACTACTGAAATTTGTTAGGGCATAGAAGAAG
>VXBZ01008092.1:33780-75155 GCA_013399135.1 Heliornis fulica | reverse complement strand
AAATGAATGGTGATTTGGTGATTTAAGTGATTGATGATCTCTAAGAGTAAGAAGCCTTTGTTGTCTACAGCAAGAAAACCAATCAACTTTTTAATTAACTCTCTGAGATATTGTTATCTTCCTTCCTAACTGTTCTTGTTATGTTTCCAAGATAATAACAGTTCTTGCATAATGAAACAAGATGATACCACAGCAGTTTCTTGGAACATTAAAATAAGTAGGTAAAAATTAAATGTTAATTTATAAACTGTGTAGAAGAAATGTAGTCACAAATAAATTCACTGCTGGTGGAAAGTTTAATTAAGGTAAGAAAATAGCCATCTTTTCTAAACATTCATGGTACTATTTCAAAAAAAAAAAAGCCCCCCCCCCAAAAAAAAAAAAGAAATTGAGGTAATCCCAATGGCTTTTTGCACACAGAGGATTGATACCAATACTTCTTTAGACCACAAAGACTAAAAGCTGCCACCCAGAGTCATGATTCAACTTAATAGCCTAGTACCCTGTTTATATTAATCTCTGAGCAGTATTATAAAAAGATTATTACAGGTGTATTCCTCCTATGGTGTGTGCTTCTATTACTGAAGTATTTGTCTTTGACCCAAGAAGTCTTCTTTCACTTCAGTACCCTTTTTAAAACTTAGCTTTTCATTATGTTTAGTATCTCTTACTTCTCACAAAAATGCTGTAGGTAACTATGTGTAATGCACCACTTCCAAGAAAAGCTTAGTGAACTGCAGTAATATATATCAATTTCCAGATGATGGCACTGTAGTTACACCAGTTGGAATGTGGTCTTCGTTGAGAAGAGGAATGTGAAAGTAAATTGGAAGCTGAGGGTGATAGTTTACTATTGTGAGTGTTACCTGTTTGGATTTTCCTTCTTAGCCTCTTCAACAGTCTTTGGGCCTAATAAATCTCTCCACCGTGTTATAGCATCTTCTCGTGTTAGAGCAAGTACAAGAGTTGGACCACTGTAAAGTAGGAAAACTGGCATTAAAAATATCAAATATTACATTCTCTGTAATTTGTAAAATGAGTGGGAGTTTATATAGTCCAGGCCAGAAAAAGGAGCCCTGGTATTGGAGGATTCAAAAACCCATCTTCATTTAAACACCTACAGTCTGATAAACCTTCCAGAACTTAAATGCAAATTTAAATTTCAAAGTTACTGAACCTTAACATGACAGCAGGAGTGTTGTAGAATTGGGCCATGCCTTCCTCATTAGACATAACAATGCTGTTTGACTCCTAAGATTTTTTTATTTGTTCTAGCCATGTCCCAACTTCATATGAAGGCAATATCCATACATGATGTAATTTTTCCTCCCCAAGGAATTCAGCACACAGCTGAATTTCAGAACTCTCATACACAACCTAACTACAACCTTGCAGATCAGACCTCATCTGTTTTGTCTCAAATCAATGAAATTGGCCACTAGCTTCGTCTCATTGTAGACACAGATGCAGAGTAGCTAGTAATTTTTAAAGTGCTGATTTATTTGTCTTCTATACTTGGGATTTATCTCATTAGCTGCAGTTTTCTAGTTTTACTAAACTCCCAGATACATGGATGTCTTGTAGCCATGTATTATTCAGGATAATTATTCATTCTGAAAATTTCACTCTTAGTACAGATGCACAGTCTCATTTTTCATCCAATGTACCTGGTCATTTGCTTTAGAAGGACTGGGAAGTAGTCTTCATTTTCATGCTCTTTGTAAAATTCACGTGTTAGTTCTTCAGATAGGATTATTTCTTTCTGCATTGCTATTTTGAAGCCATCATCCTTTATTCTTTGCATGATAGAGTCTGTTTAAAATATTGAAATAATGCTAAATTGCCAACCATTCATTAATTTGAACACTTGCAAAGATGTTACGTGAACTTTCCATTCGTAATGTTATTTCTTTACAGATGAATTGATTTCTTAACAGAAGAAAACTAATTTAGAGCCACTGCTAGAGGGCTTCAGCAGTTTTCTAGACACTCAGAATTCTTAAGGCTTTCTTTCACTTCAGAAACTTCATTAGGAACTCCTAAATGAGAAATATGATATCTGTTGCTACCATCAAAAAGGGCTAAGGAGTAGGAGAATATTTGTTTGATTAAGTCTTACAAGACCACATGCTTAAGTAAGTACTGTTTGGTACCAGTCAAAATGACTCTATAATTGCCTATATATGGACTGTAAAACTGCAGCTCTGAGCAATGTACTAGATAAAAAGAAAATAAATACACAAGGGAAGGCCAAAATCGTAATCTCTCAGATTGTGGTGTATAGATTATTTCCACTACAATGATTCTCAAGTTAGAAATTATTAAGTTTTCCAGAATCAAACTAAACTCACTGGGTAATGCTTCATGCTAATGGGAAAGATTTTCCAATTTATTCTGTAAAAACTTTGTCTATATAGACCTGTCGCTGTGCAATGCTGCCTTAGGTGGCATAGAACATTCTGGGTCAGATCTTTTTTACCCTGTCAATGACCTTTTTTTGACCTGCCATTCAAGGATGCTATCAGCTGCTTTATTATGTCAGGAAGTACAGCCCCAACACTACACTCTGAAAATGCTAGCTTCTCTGATTGTTTTTTGTTTTATTTTTCCTAGAAACATTCCATCCAAATATACAATCTCAAGACATTATGGAAAAATCAGTCAAAGAAACAAAATGGTGTTGACATTTACATTCTCAAGATATCAAAACCATTAATCATGTCACTTTTTTTTTCCTGGCAAAGATAACTGTCATCTTAATGGTGGGTAGACAATATAATGTAAGAACATTGCATCAGTAGAATTAAAATTTTTAAAGTTCAAAATATGAGAGTTTTTATATACCCAAGATGGGAAATGTCGTTATTAACACTTACAGCGTCTTTCCTTTAAGAGAGAAGGTCTAATTAATGCCAAAGTCTTTTCAACTTTTGGGTCTGTCTTCTTTTTATCAAAATTTGGGAAAAAGAAGGCGAGTTGCCTGCTGGCATCTTCTACACTGTCTTGCACATCACATATATCTAATATACTCTCAGTTTCCATGGTTCCTGCCAACCTAATGAGATATAAAGTAATACAGTATTTAAGTCACTGCATGCATTGTGTTAACAGTTGACTTCTTGAAAATGTACTTTCTTCAAGTTTAGTGAAAGATAAGAATATAATGCCAAACTAGGTTTTTATTAAACTCAGATTCATGACTGGTAATGTTTCTCAGAAGAGAATTATTAATCTTCTCAAAAAGTGCCTTGTCATGTGCTATGAAAGAGAAATCACAGCCATGCAGCTTTTCTAATTCCCCTCTAGCTTATTCAAAATAGTGTCTCTGTTTCACTAGACAAAACTACCACTGACAACTGTGCAGTGTATAATGAATAATCAATAAAAGGATTGTGCTAATTCATGTACAGCATGATCATAAAAAGGACAGCACTACAGAATTGCCTCTAACAGAGATAGTTCTCATTGCAACTTGGCTGTATTTCTAATGTTTATTTAGCTATGTAATTACAACCACTATTGGCCACTTACAGAAAATGCAATATTCCCCAGTTGTACTAAATTAATGCAGTAAGGGATACAGCAGGCATCCAATAATAGTATCAACTATTATGACAAGTTCTTTTTCGCAAGGAAGTATTTAAATTCATGTTGCTTGAAGTAAATCTCACGTCAAAATATAAAACTTGATCCAGTATTTGAATTCTTATTAATGCTCTCTCTGTTGTCTGATGCTGTGCACGTGACTATCAGCCTCTTTAAAATTCTCTCCAAATATTTGGCATGGGAGGAAAAAAGGATACCCTGGTTGGGAGCAGCTAATCTGTACAATGGTTTTGGGAGTCTTGGAGGGTGGGAAGCAACAAACTCCAAAGCCCTCTGATCTGTTTACTGGCTTTTACGGAGTGGTCCCAGGGAGCACAGTGTATTTCAGGGTTCCCTTACTCTCCCTTGGGCCATATCTACAGTTTCTGAGCTTACATAGGAGTAAACATGAGCAAGAGTGCAACTTTCAACAGGCAGTGCTGACAGTCAGTTCCTGTGGGTGAAACAGTGTGAAATGGAATTGCATGGAATTCAGGCTGGATGGTTGGGCTGGGGCCAACAATATGATGTTCAACAAGGCCAAATGCCGGGTCCTGCACTTTGGTCGCAACAACCCCAGGCAACGTCACAGGCTGGGGCAGGAGTGGCTGGAGAGCAGCCTGGCCGAAAGGGACCTGGGGGTGTTGGTTGACAGCCCCCTAAACATGAGCCAGCAGTGTGCCCAGGTGGCCAAGAGGGCCAATGGCATCCTGGCTTGGATCAGGAACGGTGTGGCCAGCAGGAGCAGGGAGGTGATAATCCCCCTGTATTCGGCACTGGTGAGGCCTCACCTCGAGTACTGTGTCCAGTTTTGGGTCCCTCACTTCAAGAAGGACGTTGAGGTGCTGGAGCGTGTCCAGAGAAGGGCAACGAGGATGGTGAAGGGTCTGGAGAACAGGCCCTACGAGGAGGCTGAGGGAGCTGGGGAAGGGTCTGGAGAACAGGCCCTACGAGGAGGCTGAGGGAGCTGGGGGTGTTTAGTTTGGAGAAGAGGAGACTGAGGGGAGACCTTATTGCTCTCTACAACTCCCTGAAAGGAGGTTGCAGTGAGGTGGGGGTTGGTCTCTTCTCCCCAGTAACAGGTGACAGAACTCGAGGTAATGGCCTCAAGCTGCACCAGGGAAAATTTAGGTTGGATCTTAGGAAGAACTTCTGTCCTGAGAGAGTCCTCAAGCATTGGAACAGGCTGCCCAGGGAGGGGGTTGAGTCCCCATCCCTGGAGGGGTTTAACAGACGGGTAGATGTGGTGCTTGAGGACATGGTCTAAGGGTAGACTTGGTGGCGGTAGGTTAATGGTTGGACTGGATGATCTTAGGGGTCATTTCCAGCCTTAAAAAATTCTATGATTCTATGATTCTATGAACGCATCAGCTTTGAAGTACAGCACCATTCCCATCAGTCTGCTGGGAACCCGTTCAGGGCCAGTTCAGAAATGGCAAGACATTGGTGCCCTTGGCTTCTTGTAAAGGAAGGAGTTTTTATGTTCCCTCAGGAACTCTGGTGGCATCTCTAATGATGAACCTGTGAAAGATCAGGTGAGGAATTCTGTTTATTCCCTGTACCCTGAACTCATCAGTATGTGAGTGACTGCAAGAACGTGTCTTGGTTTATGGTGTGCTCCAAATATCATAACTAAGTCACATACACACATTTTCACTGTTGCTTACCTGTGTGGCCTCTCAGCTTCTAGGTCATCAGGCACACTCTTGCTCAATTTTTGAAGTTCTTTCCAGTGAGGGATAGCATCAGTTCCTTCTTTTTTAGTGATTACCAAAATGCGGCATGGTCCACTCATCATGAATTGAACAAAATCATCAAAATCAGGCTAAAAAACATAGTTTTTCTCCTATGAATTACAGGAACTCTGAATTTATCATCAGAAAAGAGACAACTGTCCTTTCAAAATTAACTCTCAGTTCTTGTTTCAAAATGGCATTCACATACATTATGCAAAACCCTGGCAAATTTTCTGGGGAGTTTTTTGATCAATCATTTGAGACAACACCACTTTAAAATGCCTAAAACAATTAATCAATGTAAATGAAGCCATAAAATTAGATTAAGGAAGTACCACATGTTCTTCCAAGTTAAGATGCAAATGACAAGAGTGAAGAAAATGATCTAGAAACTCAATGTGATCGAATGTTATGCTTGCAGTAGCACAGATAGTGTGACATAACAAACTGCAATGCAGTTCCAAGCATAATTTTTGAAAGTCATGTAGCTGTCTGCAAATACAGAACACTGTGATTTTTGCAAGGCATTTGTAGGCTTCTCCTTCATTCTGTTTTCTCTGTTCTTTTCAATCCTTCACTTTCAGTATTTAATCCTATGAGTGAACAGTTTCTTCAGAAAATAACTTTTGAAGCTGTTACGAATTGTTATTGTTTTGGGTTTTTTTACTTGTTTCAGATTTTCTTCAATATTGTGATGTTTTTAAATATCTTCTCTTCTTTAAAATATTTGAAAGTTACCCTCATCTGATGGTGTACAATACATCTTTGTGTTTTCCTTCAATAACACAAGGATGAAATATTCACATGTATGTTTCCAATTCATTTGTTTTCTCTTTCAATTATCTTCACATCTATGCATAAACTTAAGCCACTTCACAAGATGATCAAACTCAAAAGAGACAAAATGAATGCAAGTACAAAAATATTTAGTACAATGCATAAGAGGAGTATCTGTACTATTTTGGCTTTAAAAGTAGGCTTGGTCACATTAAAAGATATAGAAGTAGCTAGCAGATTTGGCACTCCTGCCTCACTCAATTACATCATTGAAAAGATGCTTCCAGTTATATCTGAGTGTCCATTCTGTTAAAATACCCAGCTTCTGGACCTTCAGCAGGCTCATGAAGTATTCAATCAGGGATAATTTTGCCCACTGAGCACAAAGGAATCTATATTCTATATTGTTTATTTAATGTAAGTAGTTTTCTGGCTGGAAGATTATGTGTCAAATACATACTGTCATGTAGATGACACTGGATTTTAGTTCTGTGCTATGTTTCAGCACCTAGCTTACTCTGTGTTTAGGGTCATGATTAAGGGTCACACACTTTCTGATAACAGAAAGAAACACAGAATCTTTCAGGATTTAATTTGAGGTCCAATTTAATGCAGTTGGCATGTTAGAGAGCTACTGAGCCATATCTCTGTAAGAGGAAAAAGATATCTTTTCTCTAAATCTACATTAAACCATTTCTTCAACATACAAAAAATTTAAAACAACAAAATGGGTAAAGACATACCAATTTTATGTTTTACTGTTCATTTTTCTTAGGTTTTCATTTTGTTTTTACCTGTTCTTTTTTCTGGGCATAGAATACTCTGATTTGCTCTTCACTTAGCATTTTTTCCTCTGCTGCTTCAATGCCAAATCCTGCATCTATAATCTGCAATTATTCAGTTATTTTTCAATGGCATTTGGTAATGGATATATACAAAATCATATGCTATTGTAAATCTAAAGACTGATTTTGGAAGCTGTTTTCAGTTTATAATTCTCAGAAATACTCCAAAATATAACAGCTATGTTTACCTAAATTAAAGTTCCAGCTTTTCAAAGCACTTCACTAATTTCAAGTTTACAATGCCCACTGAGTTAATGTTTGTAGCAAAATATAGTGCAATTCAGCATATGTTTTGTTTAATAGTTAATAATCTCTTTTATTTAGCATTGAATAAACTAATTTTAACCATCGTGAGTGATTAATATGAAACAATTTCTAAAAAGTGCTATTATAAACTATATTATAATCACAGTACTCAAAAATGTGTACTTGGCAGCTGTTGTTGCATTTGGCTAAACTGCTTGGCTTTACAAACAGCAAATAAGCAAAACCAAAATCTATTTTATGATTATCTATTTTGCAAAGCACTACCATACTAAATTCAGCTATACACCTATATCAGAATTCATGGTCCACTGGCATGAAGTTTAGACCATGAACTGATATTTAAACCACAAAGGTACTGCCCAGCTCCAGTACTGATCATATGCCAATATTAAGCTGCATACCAGCACTCTGCTTTTTCAAATCCCTTATGATGCTCCTGAGTGTTTCCAGACTGCCTTGACAAGGCTGCATGTGGAACCAGTATGGGTGCACACCTCGTAAGGCAATGCAAAGGCAGCTCCAGATAGATTGCTTTCAAGCATTGTCTGGTTTTTGGGGTTTCTTTTTCCTTTGCTGAACTTTCTGGCCAAGGTAGAGTAACTGCAGAAACAACCTGTACAACACTCTGATTTTCTTTCCTGCAAAGGTCACTGGCCTTCTCATAACATTTCTTAAAATCAGCATAGTTTTATCTTGATAAAGAATGTTACGAGGCATTTTTTTGGTAACACAAATAGTGAGAAACTCCTGAAATTGACATAGGCATTACTATAGTATTGCTATAATAGAAGGCAAAAGAATTTTTCTTTCACTGTGTGAAGTCTTAAACAAATACAGAATCCTTGGATACACTCTTGCATACTAGCTGAAATCACATTCTTCGCTGCAGGAACAAATATTGCACTGCTGACAAATATTAGTGTACAATTAGTAGTGTACATTAATTAGCCTCCCAATCTACATGTATATATTATCATATGTGCCTGTATATGCACTCTTCCATAAGGAATTGATTAGTTGCTATATGTGTGCCTGCAATTCTTAAAGGTGCTGTACAAAGAATTAACTTCCTCACCACAATTTCTAGTTCTCACTTAATTGCAATATGAGGATAAAATGACAAATTTCTGTTTGTAGATTTCACACATCACTGATCAACAGGCTATGAATCAATGTCATATCCCACCTAGCAACATAAAATACTAAAGCAGTAGTGTCAGTCTGAATACTGTATTATTTCAGTTCAGAATATCTTGCATTTATTGTCCTTATCAGAGAAGCATTAACAGCTCTTGTTCTAAAACCTGGGCATAAGTTAGGATTTACTTAATCTTACATCTCTATCCTACACATATGTTAAACACCTATGAATGAATTGTCAAATTTCATCTACCTTTTGTTTAATTTCCTCCACACGTCCTTCTAAGACATCATCAGGTTTTATGATTCCAACAGAGTATCTGACTACTTCTTCTGGGAAAGGAAAAAAAACTTATGTTAAAAAATACATTTATCAAAATAAATACACAGTTGAATTTCCCATTACTTACATGTGAGTTTCTTTAAATAATTCTACAGTTTGATATTGAGATAGCCAAAGAGTGGTTACAAAAAAAAAAAAAAGTGACACCAACATTTAGAGCATGTCTTGGAGTGCAGAACCATCTTTGACTATCCCCAGAACCCACATTCCTGGTGCATCACTGGTGTTTTGGGTCATATGATGGAGAAATGTTTGGCATGCAGCCAGGTGTGGTGGAAAACTGCTCTTTAAGAAGGGTGCTTTGCCTAGAGAGCTCTGTAAGTATGAGACAAGAGATGTGAAGGAAGTGATTGCTGCTAGAGAAAATTCACCAACTGAAAATCTGTATGAATATTGGTAGTATCCAGTAAAATACACATTTCTTGCCAATAGTAGATGTTTATTTCCTTAGCATGCTGAAGTTATGTTTAATAAGTAACTGTTGATGTAACACATGCTGGTTAACACAATCTAATGTTTAAAACAAGAGGCATTCCTGCCTGTAGACATACTGTTACACCATCCAGAGCATGCAGATCCTTGCAAAATGACAGCAGGTGGTCAGAAGAGAATATAAACTACACCTCTCTTTGCAGGATTGGAGGTTTACAGTTAAGTGTCAGCATATAATTCAATCAGATCCTGAACACTGTAGAGGAACTTGATAGCTCTAATAGAAACACCAGAACTTAATAGCTCGAATAGAAACACCAAACTACCACTCGTTGTCAGTGCTAGGAAACACTCCAAGGCATCTACATGTGGTAAGGAAAATATTACCACAAAGTGCTAGTGTGTTATGGGTTCTGAGGGATCCCCTCACACAAAGCTGACACCCAAGCTGAAAACTCTATTCCCTGGTTCTGCTGCACATTTTGATTCTGTGGATTAGTGCAAAGTCTGTATATAATTTATCAATAAAATTGTGCTACTAGTTCTCAGAGGGTTTAAAGCTGATGTCAGGAATGTGTCATTTGAACCAATAAAGAAGACAAGAAGAGGAAGGAGAATGGACAGAACTTAAATTGTGACAGTGATCAAATGCTTTATCATAGGAAAAATAAGCCAAGATAAAGAAGGAGAGAGAGAACAGAGGAGTTTATTCCATCTGAACATTGCCAAATGACACCCTGTGCATATATGAAGCAGTACAAATCTTCAATAGCACAGATAATAGTAAAAATAGAAAAGATGAAGGTCCCAGCTCATGAAAAGCCTGAAAGAAATCATAGACATGAGACTTACAAACAGGATAGTGCATATTTTTGGAACCTTATCCTACTAATGTGGATTTATGTTCTTATGTCTGGTCTTTAGTACTTAAATCTAGTTTTGTGAAAGGGCTAATTAAAACCAATCAGAAATGCAAGGTCTGCCATTCCTTCAGAAATTAATTCTTTCAACCTTCACAGGTTGCCCCTATCTTTTGTGGGTTTTTTTAGAACATCCAAAGGCTAACAAGCACCATCTCAAAAAAAATAAAAATAAAAATACCCAAAACATATCTAACACAGCAACTCTATAAAAGTGACTTTCAGTTTTTCCCAGGAAAATTCCTGTCTCATAGCACTGCTGCTATGTGCCAGGGACCTGAAGAGGGTGAGAATGTTAATGATGACACTCTAGTATCTCAGTTTGATATCCTCAATCAATACCTCTCATGTAATTAACTCAAAGAAAAGTCTATCAGTGATGGATATAGACAATTCTTACCTAAAAAGATATTTCTTTTTTTTTCTTTTTGTTAATATTTTAAAAATAAATCACGTATAGTTACCACTGGGTACGTGCTCCTCAGCAGTCTCTTCTTCTGGTTTCTCTTCTAGGAAAACAAGTTCCTCTACCTGGGGTAATCACAAATACAGTACATCACCAGTGTGAAGATGAAATCCCCACACAGCTGCAGGATCTTTACAGCACTTTTATCTCTAATGTAATAGCATGTTTGCTACCCAAGAAAGCAAATAATTCTAAGTAAGAACTTGAGCTAGCCTGATTTTCCTTAATTGAGCTACAACTTGCTAAAAGTTTGCTTTTTGCTTTTACTGTAAGTGGAGTTCTTTGATCTCCATTTCACTCAAAACAAGCCATGAGACATGACCATAACCCATGTCTTTTATTTGTTTCATATGATACATTCTTGCTAAGTTAGATATGAAAGTCCTGGATAAGTTCTGGAAGGAAAAAGATGACTAAAACCTTTATGTGCTAATGACATTTTGTCTATCTCTCTAATATAATAATAAATAAATTTATTACTTTTCTATTAATAGGCTAATCTGTAAATTTCTGAAGTTTTTATAAAATACCATTTAATGGAGATTTCTTAAAAAATACCCTCACATTTGTCACTACATTGTCAAGAAAAAAAATACAAAACAATTAATCATTACATTACAGACAGCACTGTCACAGACATTGAGATAAACTGTATAAGTGTAATAAAAATACTAATTTATGTTTAAGGTTTAAGCATCTTTTGTAAGCACCTTGGTGCGTTCCTTCTGTCCAGCTGCAATTTCCCTCTCTTCTTGCACCAGCTCTGTTATCTTCTTACTCAGAAGGGGGCCGTTTGCACCTCTCACTATGGAGATAATTTTGCCATTCTGTAAAAAAGAAAATAACACTCCTGGTGAGTTTTTGTCACTTAGTTTAAACATAAGCTTGAGTTTTGGAACATGCTGTCATCTTGCTGTTTTTTTCAGCAACAGGACCACTTTCTGCTCTGGCAGGGGGGTTGGACGTAGGTGATCTTAGTCCCTTCCAACTCCTAAACATTCTGTGATTCTGTGATTCTATATCCACCCAATCTACTACTGTCTCTACAAGTTCAGAATGAAACTTTGTACTTTTACTTCCTCCCTCCCTACCTTTTCTGCCTCATTTTGGCCATTAGTTGAAGGAATTAAAATCCTAGCACCCTCAAGTCGAAAAAACCCACTGCCTCATGAGTTGGAGGTGTTCTTCAGTGGAGTCCTGTATCCATCAAGACGAGATAAAAACTATATAGTTCATTGTTACAATTGCTCAGATGTGAAAAACACAATTTTAGTTGTTTATCTTAAAAAAAATAGTAGTGGCAGAAATTTTTCCCTGTGAGAAGGTGTGCATAAAATAATCATTTCATTCTAGCCACATGTAGACACTTTCCATGAGGCAACCCCAGAAAACACACTGATTTCTCACTAAGTTACTACCAGAACAGTGGCTACCACAGATTTTCTGTGACTGCATGTCCATCCACAACAAAAATATGCTTGAGAAACACAGATTTAGGCATGGAATACTTTAATTCAGCCTCAAGTAAACAACATCTGATGTTATAATCCTATGTGCTGTAAAATGTAAGGATACAATGTATATGGCTTACACATTTCTTCTTAATCTGCTGAAAAATTAATGCAAGCATAGTCATCACATTAAAAGAAGATAGTGTGATGTACTTACAACACTAAATAGGAAGACAGGTTCACATTTATTCCTGAATGGTTGCAGAGTTGGAATGCTGTCAGCTTCTGCCTGAAGTCAGATGAAAAGAGATTATTTACTCACATAAGTGTGCATGAGTAGACATGTAGATATATATGTGTATATATATATATATAAACCCCTTTTTGTATGAAAGAAAATTGCAGTCCTTTGCAGTTATGCACCCAAACTGCAGTCTTAAATCCACCTAGCAGTTCTCATGGCACTTGCTGGTGATGAAGAAAGAACTGGTTTGGTAAACATGGGATTGGCCTCCCTTCATATTACATCAGGTAATCACAGAAAAATACCTTATCCTTACACTGTTAGGTTACAATAACATGCATAAATGAGGAAGCAGTCCATGCAGTCTTGAGAGAAGGGACTATTCACTGTATTAAGCTCTTGGTGATATGAGGTCAACTCTACGAAAGCACTTGAGTTAATGTCTGAACATAACTCCCTACTTTTTAATGTATGAAAAATACATGTGTTTGCTGCAAGAAATGCTTTGATCAGGCACTTGAAAGTTTTTGGTAACATGAAAAAGGATGAGCTTGGTCAACATGTTGGAGGAACTGAATATGTGAAACAAATTTATCTGCTTTAAATTTTATATATCCCCTATTTTATACTGCTAGTGTAGAGGAATATTTTTACAACTACTATTTTGTGACAATTTATTTTTAAATTATTTTTTTGTTCTCTTAAAAATTAAAAACAAAGGAATATTTGGGAAGAAGGTATAACAGTATTTTTCAGGGATGTAAGAATTTTAAATACAATGAACCATAAAGACTTGAAACTAAAAGTCGTATCACCTGGACCTTGAATGCTACTGCAATCTGTGAAGGAATGGGATATCAGCTCCCTTTCTATTATAGTTCTCTCGATATTTATTGCCATTTCTAACCTACCTCTAAACAAAGTTCTACAGGAATACATGCAGAGTAAGAGGGAAGCAGGCCAAAATCATGACAACTTGCTAAAGTGAAAGGTCTTTATATGCAGACAGATAAAAAGATATATATATACAATAAAATATAAATATGGATTGATGCAGAATCTATATCCTTACCACTGCAAAATGTAACACATCATCTTCAGCAAACTCATTCTTTAGTTTTCTGAATAAATTCACCACAGCTTTGCAAGGACCGCACCAAGCTTGATACACATCTATTACTAAAATGTAATGGTTTGGAATTACCAACAGTGAACTTGTGGAACTTGAAACATGAAACTTATTTATTTTGTTGGAAAAGTACTGGGAAGGTGTTCACCTGCATTTTTCAGTCCTCTTGTAGTCAAGGTGTCATGATTACATCAATGTCTTTAGTGGATACATCACAGTTTACTCTTTTATTTCAATTAATTTTGACATCAACAGCCTACTTCACATATAGTATTAATAAGTATTAATTTAGTTTGTACAAGATTTTAGGGATAATCTTCTGCAGAGGTGTCCAACCCCCTACTGTACAGACTGCCATATAAAGGTATTTTCTAAACATGAACGTGTAACAGTGGATAAAATAATAGATTGTGTGATTTGAGAGAAAAAATCTGTTCATCATAGAAGACAGTGCATATTCATAAACAAAATATAAATTTCTAAACATATGGACGTATCCTTTCTTTAAAAGGTGATATGGCACTAGTCTTCTAGTTTTATGACAAGTATGTATGAAAATGATACAATACATAAGTGTGAAAAACTGTACATGTCTACACGAGCAATTATGCAGAAAACAAAACCAGTACCTACTACACCTTTTGTCAGCAACATTTCATCCCACTGGTTTTGATTGGTTATTATGGCCTGAAAAAAAATGAATTGACATTTTTAACATGAAACAGCAGAAGAAAAATGTATTCATCTCTAGAACTGTTGAAAAAATTAGTATTTATACCTGGAGCTGGATTTCCTTCTTCTGGCTTGCCATTTCCCTGTGATTATAGGAAACATACAGAAATGTGAAGCACATTTAACAGTTCTTCAAAACAACATGTCACAGGCAGAACTGATTGATGTGATTTCAGCCCAGCACTGGCTTCTGATTTCCTTAAAAGTAACCAAAGCCTCTACAATAATGCCAGTTAACACCCCACATCAGAATTCTGTGAACAATATACAATTTACTTGCAAAACTCATATAGCACAAGGAAGAGAATAAAATGTAATTTCAGAAAGTTTGGCCCCAACAATTTTTCAAGCTTATAATTACTCTGTTCAGAATGGCCACAGGGATGTTGGCTAGAATGACAGCTGCCATAACAGTGGACCTTTTTAAAAAAATAAAATTATTAAAGAGCTTCAACTTTTATGACATGAAATCGAGCTTCCTATCTTCTGGGATACATGAAAAGCAATGACTTGCATAAAAATGCCTTTCATAATTTTTAACTTTTTTTTTTTAATAGATAATTGACTATGAAGGGGACAGAAAAACAACCTCATTTACATTATATGTGTGGATGAAGTTTGACTTCAGCTTCTAAATGGAACTTGACTGAACAGATGTTACCACTGGATCAGCATCTTGAGTGGAGGTTTCTAAAGCTGTTAAGATGGTAGTCTTTGTCTTGGGCAATATGAAAGTGCCATCATGAATGTGACCTCCCCTGGCACCAATATCTGACAAGTCAACCAGCAAATGCATCCAGAGCTTGAAATATTCTGGCATTCCCACTAGAGATGCTCCTTTCAGATCACAGATTGAGGCATAGTGGCCAATGTGAGAGCTCTTGCCCTGATGCTTGTTTGACTTTTGATCTAAAAATATTATTAAAGAATAAAAATTTTAAATACAGGCTTTCTTCAACTCATTCAAATCAGGTAGTGGGACAGTCTCATTAGCATGCCATTAAGTTCAGTCCTTTAAAGACTCTGAGGACATGATGCTATTGAAATGGTAGGAAACTGACACATGGAAAAATGTCATATTAATAGGAAATCTTCACATAGTTCCCTTGATTCTATGAAAACTGGATAAAACACAAAAAAATCATGAATGGAAAACACTCACTGGAGTACACAACAATTCAGGTTGCCCATACATCCTTATGGGTCCCTTCCAACTCAGGATATTCTATGATTCTCTACATGTACACCTGCATGTTTCCACACATACAAGTGAAGATTCATATCCTTCTTGGGCACCCAAGCATGCAAGCTCACACCTCTGTTAATACAGAGGCACCCTCAGGTCCTCTTTGTGAGCACACCTGGGTGTGCACACACTCAAGCACACACTCTTGTGTGTCCCACATAAATCCCACTTCTGTACACACACACAGAAACATGGATAAGTGAACAAATGCATGGACACATGTCAGCTCAGTGGCAGGTTCCCAGGACCAGGGTGCTCAGGTTCTTATTCACACAATACTTTGAAACACCCTCCATGACAAGCAACTTTATTGCACCATGGCTTGGGTGCCTGCTCACCCCTGAGTTGTAGGCCTAGCCAGGAGCAGATAGACACCCCCAACCTGCCACCCATAAGCACCTCTATGCTGGACCAGCTACTTGCCTGGGGATGCCCTGCAACCACCCACTTGCTACCCCTTCAACAGCTCTAACTGCCTCCCCTGACTGTTACCCTGCCCCAGCCCCCATCACTGCTCAGTCTCATTTTTTTCCCCCATCGCCCTCTTTCACCAGACTGGAGCTGACATAGCACCAGCGAGGGAGCTGCAGACATGCAGACAGAGTAATGGGGAGGGAGCTGGGATGAGCAGGAGTTGCAAGAAGTGCATTTTCTGCACTGTTTCTCCTCTGTTTCTTCTCCCCTAAGCAGAATCCAATCTTAGCCTTTAAAATGTGAGAAAATTAGTCTTGGAACCTAATTAGCAATTTGCCTGCCTTCTGTGTTACTTCCAAATTGTAAGATGATGGGGATGAAAAGAGGAACTAGTTTGTGGGAGTTGTGATGACCAGAGAGTCTTGAAAGGTGCTGCTCATGCTCACTAGCTAAAAATGCAGGCCTGTGACCATACTGGTTCAGAACAGAGTATCACCTCTCAGATGCAACCTTCCATCTCAGCAGCTCCTAAAATTCACAGAAGATGAAGGTGAAGCTCATTTATCCAAGTAGAAAACACAATTGACCTAAAGTATGCTGTGGCTGTTTTCATATATAGATAAACTCTTAAAGGCATCCCAGCTGCTGAGAATGTCTTTGTGGAGGTATAGGTTTAAGAGTGAGTGTAGATCAAATATAGGTGTCTCTAAACTGTTCATATTTTACATAGGTGTGTTTCTCCTGATTTATAAATTGCCTGTGCTTCCAATTAACTCTGAATCACAGCCTAGGCCTGCTAAGTGCTCTTATGTGTATCTACCACATCTGAAGAAACTCTAGTTTGAGTGACTTTCCTGTCACTTTTCTGAAGCTTTCTGGGTCTGCTCACTAAAACATGACTTGCAAAGCCCCTACTGAAGAGTTAATTTTATTTTCTGAAACTAATATGAAGGGAAAAAGCAGGGTAAGAGCCCTTAAAGGAGCTAGAATAGATGTTCTTTCTCACAGTTAAATCATCCCAAGTTGACAGATGTCTGTTCTGCAGAGGTGAGAATGAGGCAACATTTCCAGAGCTCCAGCAGTTTCCAAAGCTGAGGCTGTGCTATGCCCTAACAGCTTGGATTAGATCAATTAGGTGACAAACCAGACTTCATATTCAGATCAGAAATGAAGCAGTTATATAAACAGCACTAAATAACTTCCTACATTTTTAAAGTAGAAAACTCTAGCTTTGGAACTAGTATAAACTGCATTGGTCTGCTTGGAAGTAGGAGACTACCCTTGAATAATCTTTCTTTTCCAGAATGCAATAGGAAAACAACTTTCAAAACCTTAATGGGCTTACAAAATTAGAAAGAACTACAAAAGATGAGATATTCCACTACCCGCCATGTGGAAGTTAAAGCCCCAAAACATAGGCTGTGTTTTTGGGGTTTCCTTTGCAAACTGCTAACTTCTTTATCCAGACCACTTTCTTCATAAACACCCACTTTTTTATATATTAGAAAAAAGACAGGTCTTGAGGAGAAACACTAGAATGAGGTAATGCTTATGTACCAAATCTTAAAAGGCTGACACAGCCTGTTCTTTAACCACTCTGCTAGAATGGGTTATGTATATGTATGCTTTGGATATCATAATATATTTAATGTAAAGAGATCACATTTATAATTTTTTTATTTTAAAATCAACCTTAAGAGGTTGATTTTTCACTGCACCCATCCCCATCAACACATTTGCAAAACTGAGAAACGAGTAGTAGATGAAGAATGGAGCTGTCTCATCTGTTTGCTAATCTTCTTCCTTTTAGGTCTCATGTTGTGTGTCTCCCTATTTTTTGAATTTATTTCTTTTTCTGATCATCAAAATTTCAGTGAAGAATTAGGGTCTACATGTTACTGTCTAGTAATTGTTGGGTATGTATCTGATGGGGGGTGGAGTAAAAAATAAGGGAAATTAAAGAGTAAGAGCCTTGAATAGGGAAAAATATTTTTCCAGCTTTTTATATTTAACTTCCTTCATCCTATACACTTGACCACACTGTACTAGCATGAAGTTATTTGGGGAGCAACAGTCCATGACTCTTGGTCCCTGGGGTGATGTTTGAAATATCACATTTACAGAGACATGAGAGCAAGGCCTTGATTGGTAGTTGAACCTGATTTCTGTATCACTTCCCTCACCCCCCTCACCCTCTGCAAAGAAAGGACTTTCTTCTCTCAGAGTGTTTTATCTGCCAACTTAGCNAGATTAGATCATGTAGCTCTGTAAAATTCTTAATTTAATGATAACAGCTAATCCAGACCAGAACTTTCATTGGTCATTATAGAATGCATCAGAGAAACTGGATTAGAAGTTTACTAGGTTTTATTTTCTAAATCTAAAACAACTCTGTAAGCATACTGAAAAATACTCAACAGATAAGCCAAAGTGGGTTCATGGTGAATGATTAACTAATTATTCTGAGTAACTTTATAACTATTCCACTCCATTTCATGCATGCCACTTGATTTCAGGTCTGCTTTTTGTCAGGAGTGGTTAATGTCCAGAGTGACTTTGTTTCAAATGACTAATGCTGTTTTACAAAGCAATGAAAAACAGCTGTAAACATTGCTGAGACTTGTAACCCTGAAACAAAACTAGGGGTGTTTTTTCCTGCAAGCTGGTCTTTTTACATGCTCTAGTACATGCTCAGATTCCAGTGCCTGTGTAGCTGTGATGACTCCCTGCTAGAAAACACACTGGAGACCCTAATCACCCTAATTTATAATCTCATGTGATTTCTTATGTAGCAGCAAAGTCCACATGCAAACCAGAGGTGGATTTTATTCAATTTGTGCTTTTTGCTTGCTTGATTTAATGTGTCCTGGTGTTCCTCCTGTCCCTCTGCTTGCATTCACTCTAGAGTTGCTCATGAGGAGAGAACATCTGACCTTCCCAGCCCTTCTGCAGAACTGTTCTTAGTCTGGTAGCGTAGTCTCTGTAACTTGAAAGCTGTGAGTGTACCAGTATTTTTGAGAGCAGTATTTTTGAGAGACAAGATTACTCCAGAAACAAGCACTTCACTTCCAGACAGCTGTCCAAGGCTACTACAGGTTGCAGTTGTGGAGGTTTAAGGGTAATTAATACTACTTTTGCCCATAAATGGTTACTAGCATAATGGAATTGACAGCTTCCTTTCAGAGTGACCTGGTTCTGTCTGTGGTAGAATTTGCCCCGAACACAAAGTTAATGATAAACCCGAATTATGTTACTAATATGCAAACATTTGAACCCTTTGAACCACAAATAAGAGGTTCATGAATACTACAGCTAAATATTTGGAAAATGTACAGATGTAAGGGAACTGAATGTAGTGTTTTAGAAGTCTTGATAAATATGGACATTAATCTTTCAAAGCAATGTGACTAAATCCTCTGGGACTTGGTGCTCTAGAGCAAGAGAAACGAGACATGGTCTATTCTATCTTACCGTGTGTTGTGGTTTTGTGTGGTGGAGTTCTAGTTTGGAGGGGTTGGAGGTGGTGGTGGTGGTGGAGATGGAGTGCTGCAGGGGTGGCTTCTGGAAGAATCAGCAGACGCTTTTCTCAGGCCTGACAGAGCGAACACCAGCTAACCTCAAGGCCGGACTCTGCTGCTAAACAAGGCCGAGACCATCAGCGCCAGTCCCAGTCTCCCTGTCAATCACATTTAAGAGAAAAAATAAAAGCAAACACCAGAGAAAGGAGTGAGAAGATGTAAGGAACTATTCAGACACCAAGGTCAGTGAAGAAGTGGGGGGCGGAGGCTCTCCAGGCACCAGAGAGGAAGATTCCCTTGAAGCCCATGGAGAAGACTATGGTGGAATAGGTTGTCGCCTTGTGGCCCACAGAAGATGATGTGGAACAGAGATTCCACTGCAGCCTGTGGAGAGGCCCCATGTTGGAACAGGTGGAAACATACAGATGATGCTGTGACTCACGCTGAAGAAAGTTCCTGTCAGGACCTGCAGCCTGTGGAGAGATAGAGGCCTGCACCAGAGCAGGATTACTGGGGGGACTTGTGACTCCACAGGGGACCAGGCTGGAGCAGCTTGGGCCTGAGAGATTGCACCCCATAAAAATGACCCACACTAGGGAAATTGGTGAAGAAATGAAGCCCCTTGGAAGTGGAGAACATTGGAGAAGTTTGTGGAGGCCTGTCTCCTGTGAATGGGACCACATGCTGGAGCAGGGGAAGGGTGTGAGGAATGCCCCAGCCCCACCTCCACAAACCCCAGCTAAGAAGGAAAAGAACTTGACCAAAACCCCCATTCCCTGTGAGTTGTGTATGTGTGTGTGTCCCTCCCTGCCCCATGTCACCCAGGATGGGAAGAAGGGAGAGAAATCATGAATAAAGTTAAGTCTGCCATGAAGGCAGGGGTGGGAGGAGGAGTTTTAAGATCTGGTTTTAGTTCTCATTATCCAACTCTGGTTTCCTGTGTGTATAGTGTAGTGTAGCAATTTTAAATATGTTTTTCTTTTTAGTTCATGTTGAGTCTGTTTTGCCTGTAACATTAATTATGGAATAAGCTCCCATTGTCCTTATCTTGTCTCCTAAGACTTTCAATATGTATTTTCTCCCCTGTCCAGCTGAAAAGGAGAGTGATAGAGTGACTTTGGCAGGCATCTGGTCTCCAGCCCAGGTCAAACCACCACACTTGACTTGAAGCAACTTCCTGTATACTGAAGAATAAAACCTGTGATATCAGGTAACAAAACCAGATTGTAACTGAGATTCACATAAGTATTTTAAATTTAACTGGTAAAGATACATAAATCTTTTCTAATTTATCACATCTAAAGATCTTCAGAGCCTAGTTTAGGGACCTCCTGAATAGTCAACAAAGATGGATTGAACTCAGAGTCTCTGTATTTTATGAACTGCGACTTGTAAAACCCTGTTGCATCTTTCTGTTTTCACTGGGAGATCTTCATCTGCAGAAGCAATCTGAAAAAAAGCTTTAACATATTCAAGGCAGTAAGTCCCATCAGGACAGAAAAAAATAGGGGATCAGACAATTGCATCATCTTGATACGTTAAGGTGAGCACCAAAATATGCTTGAGGAAGAATTTAGAATTTTAGAAGATACCAGACCTAAGAACATGATGGAAAATTACATGAATATTTGAATTATGATGCAGTCCAAGTAGAATTTGCTGTTAGATTCCAGTCATGGGACAGGCTTGTATCTGTGCAGATGTATTGTGTAGAACATTTTGTAATATATGAATTACCATTCCTTGCTAAGACAGGGGTGGAAATTAAACAGCACAGTAAAATACCCACTAAAAACTTTGACAGAAACTACTTATGTTTTATGGCCATAATGAATGAAATAGTGAAGCAGTTGGAGCACAATTTGGCTGCTGTAAGGGCTTGTTTTGGTTTTGTATTTAAATTCCCTACTAATTGGCAGTATGTGGTCATTTAAAAGAAAAAGTAAGATAGTAAGTAGTTTATTAACAGGAAAAACACATAAGGCTCAACACACAGTTGAACAGATCACATTAAGAAAGCCAAATCTAAACAAAATTTGTTCTTTTGTTGTGAGTCTAAAGAATGTGCCAAAGGAGTTGAAACTTCTTCAAGCTGTACTCACTCAAGCTTATGAAGGAAAAAAATATACATTGACTTATTATCTTTATTGACTCTGACCCAATGCATGCAAGCAAAAAGAGACCATATATTTCTAAACAATTTGCTGTATATCTGTTCTAAGGTAACAGAGAACAGGTCATATAATACAATGTCTTCAGTCATCACAACATTTAGGAAATTTATTTTGAAAATACATTTCAAAAATACACCCCAGTCCTTAGAAGACTGCACAGTTTTCTGCTAAGGACTTTGAGGGATTGAATACCATGTGTCTTCCCAGTATATGACAAGAGTATGAGATAAACCACAAGTGATATATGGCCATGTATGAGAAAAGGAAATCTGGGGTTTGATCACATAGTAAACGATAATACTTCAAACGGGGTGGTCATTGGGAGAGAGAGAAATAGTCACTTATTAGTAGAAACTGGAAGGTTTTATGTGGCTAGTGATGTGTTTGTGTCTGCAGATTAAGGGTCCTCCTGGAAAAGGGTGACACAGAGCAAGCCTGTGGCTTGGTGACTCATCCTGTTTGTGAGCTGTAGCTTGGGTTTCTCTTGGAGTTTCCAATATAGCATGTACTAGAGGATCAGAAATCACCTCTGAGTCATCTCAAAACCAGATTTGCCTCTGCTGTCATGGTTTCCTTCCCATGGTCCAGCCATACACAGTGCATGTGTACACTTCATGTGCATTGGAGGTTCTCTGGGTGATAAGCATCACTGTTAGACACAGCCTGAGTGCCAAACACCCTGCCAGTCCCATGGCCCCTCCAGAGGTTGGACAGTTAACAAACCTCATTCCCCTGGACTGGTCTTGAAGACAAAGACAGACAGGAAACATGTATGTATGCATTTACATATATATGTTGCAAACTCAGTACATGAAAATGCACACAGTAATTCCTTGTTCATGGACTGCTAAGAGTTATGCCATCACATATGCAGTTCCTAGTACAGTATTAACATGTCCTAACAATTCTTTTCCCAGAAAGATTTCCTGGTGGATGATGGTCCAACAGGGAAATAAAACAACTGGAGGTACACTAGGAAATCAAGGATTTGTATATCAGAAATAAAAAGGAAAGCTTATTTAAGCTGTTTCCTGCTTTCTGTTTTAAACATCATAGTTTCTATTCACCACTCCTCTTTTAACTATTTTTAGGCAAAGTTAGCTCTTGATCCCAGTTCATCCTTTTTGATCAAATTCAATGTACTTCAAGAGCAAAGTTGATGAATTTCAATCTGATGCCCAAGTGAAAATTTATAACATTTTCTTTTTTGATGCATGTTTCCTAGAGCTCCATGTGATACTTATATCACAGCATATATAAATGTAATTATGTGGTCATCATACTTGGGAGAGTTTTGCTTATAATTTATTTTAAATTATTCCCTCCCCTTTTCTATGTGTACAAAATTATCATGCTGCAGGCAGCTGTTTGATCCTTAAATGAGAGGGGTTCTAGCTTTATTTAAATTATGAAACAAGCTATAAAAATGGTAATCTTGTTCAGAGTAAGTAAATGATCTTTCAGGTATTCCCAAGATAATGTATTAGTTTCAGTTTTTTTCTCTGCAAAACAGTACAGTACTGTGATACTGTACATGTGTGTCTAAATTCAGTATTTTATAACTCATTAAACAGAACAGGTCTATTTGTTTTATTGAAGTAGCCACAAATCTAGTTTTACCTTCAACTTTGAGTGCATACAAAGAAGAAATTAGTTTTAAAATTGGATTTCACACATTTTTCACCTAAAATTGTTCAATGTTCTCAATTATGCCCAGTTAATATATCTCATAATTGCTTTATGTTTTAATTAAATCAAACTCGAAACTTCAAAATTTTTCCATGAGTCTACTGCTAATTACAATTTCAGCACTTTGCCTCTGAAACATGCAAAGCAGAGAGGTACTTTAGTTACAAATGTTAGAAGTCTGTCTTCAGAAGGTCTTCAAGTCTGAGGTTCAGGAGGTGAGGGTCCCAAGTACACAGTCTTACATTCATGTTTCAGCTGCATGTCATCCTTCTCCAGCAGCATCACTCCAACCTCTGAGAACAATCCTGCTGAGAGGCCTTTCTTGCACATGCTGGCATCCTACTCAGACCATCCTTGCTCAACAGTAGGATCTGGCCTGAGGCTTCCTCTGATATGGCAAAATTGAAGTTTATGCCTTGATTTTCCTTGGTGAGGGAGGGGGTGAATGGTGAGGAGCTTAGAGGCAGATGACTTTAAATGTGAGGTAATATATGCAGAGGCAGGGAATGTGCTGTAGCAGATGGGAGGATGTAAAGGGGGAAGTCAGCATCACCTCTTCAACTAAGAGTCTCCTATAGCAACGGCAGCAGATAAAATAGCATAGCCAGAACTTGCCTGCTGGCAACCAGCCGTGGTCCCCCCTGAGATCTCTGCTCTCTATCATGTTTCATGCCATGGTGGCAAGCTTGATAAAGTGGTCACAGCTGCCAGTTGAGACTGGCTTTTGGCAGTCACATACGTTTTGAATGGGTACATGCTACCCCTGAGGCAGTAACTTTAATAGCCTGTCCCTTCTTCCTTTGCATGTGGGGCTTCCAGGGCTCTGCCACATGCTGGCACCCACTACTCACAACATCCTTGGTCAAAAAAAGGCATAAAGAGCCCAAGACATAACAAAATAAAGACTACACCCAGGCTTAATTTGTAGACTAAAGCCTGGATGCCTAGGGAATGGCCATCTGTCATGTGCAGTGTTGAGGTAAGGTTCACAGGAGATGCAGGTACAGGTCTACACTTGCTGTATGTATAAGATCTTCTAAGAGGAAAATCCAAATCAAATAATTTTCAGAAACTCAAGCAGGATGTTTGCAAGGCTTTGAAGGTTTGGTGTGGTGATTTATTTGAGTGCTGTGGTGAGCTATCTCTAGCCTCAAACCAAGTGCACCAGATGGCCTCATTTACTTTCCTGTCACTAGGTCTTGGGAGGCCAGTGGGTCTGGGATGTCTGTCCAGGTGTTGGTGGCCCCAGGTTTTCAACTGTCATTTTGCTGGAAGGGTGTTGGTTATACACACAGTGCTCACCACACAGTTGTCCTACCTCAGATCTTACCACTTCACAGTTATTCAGCCAGAGCAGTGGCCTGCAGCACCCATAAAGGTAGAGTCACATGAAGCAGGAGTTAATTAGCAACAGCTTGTTAATATAGGCACATTAATATAGCAAAATGGATCATAACATAGAAGCATTTCTGAACCCAGTTGCTCAGTAAAAAGCCTTACTGCAATGCCTAGTAGCAGGTGTTAGTGTGCCTTACTCTAACTGCACAAGTCTCCAGTCCTGCTCTGTTAGGCTTGTTGTCAAAATCTGTTGAAAACTTGCTGCATGAACCAGAGTTAAGTACCAAATGTCCCTTGTTATGACACACAGTCTGAGCTTGGAATAATACTGGTCCCACATATCAATCTTCTAAGCATCCCTACCATGGAAATCTCTGATTGCCTAAATGACATAAAAATCTTGAGTCTCACCAGTTATTTACCCAAACATGTATTCCTTTGTGACCCTTTATATCTGCATGCTGTGACCATGTGGCACAGGATCTCAGTGGGTAAGCAGCATCTGCTATAAAGTGGCTCAGACCTCACACAAACAGATGTCTGTGGGTGTGAGGATGACATTTCAGCCTTTGGAGATTGTTACACTCTGGCTGCAGCAGAATGGTTGGTATAGCTGCTGACAGAGTCAATGAATCTTCCCTGATGGTCCCTGAGGCTTGTCTTTAACAATTGACAGACTCCTTGCAGAGGGCACTGAAAGGAAACAGGAATTAAACTGCACAGTTGGAAAGCTTACAATAAGCAAAAGAATGGTCAAACTTGACAGCATGGACTTGAGGGATAGCCTCTGTTGTGGTACCATCTATTGGAATTGTCCACTAGCCAGTTGCACACTGGCCAAAAAGAGATAGGGATAGCAAGAGGCCATCAAGCTATCACAGCGCTGTTTTCCACCAGGATGTGCTCCCAGAAGCTGGTGTTTTGACTTGCAGTGATTCACATGTGGAGGTCAGTGTGGAATTACTGGCAATTTGCATTTTATGTAGAGCTCACTTTTGCTAATCAAGAAGCAGAATTAACATTTAGTAAAAATCCCATTAAACTGAAAATTCACTCAAGAAATGCGTACCACAAGGCACAAAAGCACTTAACAAACTGATCTTCAAGATACTGGAAACTGCATCTGCCATGAGAAAAATAAACCACTTACCATGGACAAGTGATATCATTTTCTTCCCTCCTATCTGGTGGAACAGTCAGAGAACTCACTGCACAAGTCATTGTCACCTGCACTCAGTTTCAGAAATCCAGTTAGTCTGTTAAACAGTTAGATTTAGAGATGAGATAATTTTGGTGACTGTGAAAGAAAAATAATTCCCAGAGCACTGTTGCTTGTCTGAAAGTCCTTGCCTGTCCTTCACCTCCCCCCACAGTCCCTCTCTGGGTCTCTCATTCATCTGGTAACCAACAGTTTCTTTTTTTTCTCCTGTCAGTCATCTGGGTTTTGACATGATAACAACAAGTTTTATGAGATCTTTGAATACTTTCCAGGGAAAAGCTTGGCTTCTGAAAGAGAGATAAGATAGAATGCACAAAGTAAATGTACAGCTTGGGGTAATGTCACTCTTTTCCTTCCATCCATGACCAGAAACAGGAGGTAACTCCATATCATTTACTCACTGATTCACCAGTTTGCAAGAAATATAACTTAACAGCGCTGTCATTCAGCAGGGATCTTAGCAACTGCAGCAGGGCAGCTTATCTAACCAGGAGTGCTCCCCCACCCCACCCCCCCAANAGGTCTCCCCCCACCCCCCACCCCACACCCCCAATTTTCTGTAAAAATTTGAAACAGTGTCTAGGAAATTTGCCTTCCTCTGCACACCATGGGAACATTCATTCTTTCTAACCCGTTGTTGATAGGTTTTGTAATTCTTCCCAATTAATTAGCAATTTATTATTAATTAGTGCATGTTAATTGTGCAATCTTCCTTGCAAAAAATAAGGGCTTCAAGCAGCTTTTTTTGCAGTATTGTATAAAAACCTGACAGGCACAGTTAGGATGCACCATCTGTAGGAGTCAATGATGGGTTCTGGGTTGCTTTAGGCACTTTCTTCATGCCCAGTAGAGGCTTACTTAGTGCATCAACTAAATGTCTTGAAAAAGAATCTGATGATCCATCTGGCTGTTCAAAACAGTCCAAAGAGGCATTTGTACCTCTTCTCAACCATGAGAGAATGAGTAGAGGGAGGGTACAAGTACAAGTACAAGTACTCATTTCTTGTGTTGAGGTCTGATTTCCATCATCTTAAATTGATTAGGGTAATTTGTTATAAATGGTTTGTTTGTTTTGATGAATTTAAAACATGTAAATAGTTATAAACTTAAGTGACTCGAGGTTACATTATCTTTTTAGTTTGTGGTTTGCTACATGTCTTGCCTTAGGTATCTGTTTTTCAGAATCACATAGAAGTATGCTTATGCTTCGCTTCTTTTCTTACTTTAACAAAGATGTCATTGTAGAATTATTTCTTTTTTCTCAAATGGAGACATTTTTGTTGAATTTGGGAATTAAAAAATTAAGGTAAGAGATGATTTTTTGGGCAACAAGCTGTTGAAAAAAATATGGATAGCCACTTGTTGCAATTGGTAAATAGCCTTTTGAGACATTCCCGAGGTAAACTTGCTGTGTGTGTTTCATTTTAAAGTTTCTTATGAATGTTTTCTCTTCTAATAATATATAGAACTGAATATTACAATCATTGAAACTCCCAATTTGGTGAATTAAGATAATTATCATTATTCAATTTATCTTGGAAACAGGAATCTGTGTTAACTATTTTTTCTTGTTGGTCAGTTGCTTCTGATTCTAGAATTGCTATATAAATAAATATAGCAATATAAAACAATATATTACATCTGTCCATACACAGCTGCCAGGGAAATGAATTGAATCCCAAATGAGGTCTTGAAAAGTACTTACTGTTTTATTTAAAATAAATTTCTCACTGCAAAACAAGAATGCCTTTTAACTATGACCGAAATTCACAAGAATTCACTGCCTATCTAACATGTGTCTTCTCGCACAAAGGGAACATACACGTGTTTACACAGTGTGAAACTCTTCAACAGGAGTAACACTCAGAACAGGGCCTGCTTACAAAACTGATGCTTCTATTCCTAGAAACATTGGTGTTAAAGTCTGGACAAAACCAAGAACCCTGTTCTGTTCAGTAGGTTCTGATCAGTAGGGCCTGTTGTGACAGGACAAGGGGTGGTGGGTTTAAAACAGAGGGAGATTTAGATTGGATATTAGAAAAAAGTTCTTTACTGTGAGAGTGGTGGAGCACTGGAACAGGTTGCCCAGGGAGGTGGTGGATGCCCCATCCCTGGAGACGTTCAAGGCCAGGTTGGATGAGGCCCTGAGCAACCTGATCTAGTTGGGGGTGTCCCTGCTGCTTCTTGCAGGGGGGTTGGACTAGATGACCTCTGGGAGTCGCTTCTAACCCTACTCATTCTATGATTCTAACCCAACAGGGAATGCTGGGCACTTTGATTTCATACCATAACTGGGGTCTGGCTGAGGTGGAGTAAGGGTCCCCACAGCAGCCCCCATCGCTCTCTGCTATGGATGGCTGGGGAGCCAGGTGGTGGTGCTGGCACAGGACCAAGGCTGTCTCCTCTACATCCCCCCTCACCAGCAGGCTGGGGTCTTGGGAGGGGACACAGCCAGGGCAGCTGACCCAAACCAACCAGAGAGATATGCCCTATCGTATGACACCTGCCCAGCAATAAAAGCTGAGAGGATGAGAGGGGTGAAGTGGGTGGGAACATTCATTATTTATATTTGTTTTCCATGGCAACTGCTATATGTACAGAAGCCCTGCTTCAGGGAAATGGCCAGACATCGCCTTTGCTTCTGCTTGTGACCTTTGCTTTTGCTTTATTAAACTGCCTTTATCTTGACCTAAAAGATTTTTTTCCATCTTATTTCTCCCCTCCCATACTGCTGAGGAGGGGAAAGATAAAGTGGCTTGGTGGGTGCCTGGCATTCAACCAAGGTCAACACACTATGCACTAGAAGAAGCAAACATTGTTTTGTTTTGGTTTGTTTTTTTTTTAATGGAAAATTGCATACTTTGAACTGTTTTCTGTATAAGACTCAGATATTTAGTAGAGGAGTGATTATTCACCACTTTCTCATGTCTCCTTTTTTACCTGACTGAATACCCAGCAAACATAAATTTTTGTGGCATAGATAGCTATACCATCAGCACCTTTGGCCTGCTTTTGATTAAATTTGCCATCAGGTAATCCTACAGCTTAATTTCAAGTCACCTGGCAACATCCAACACTAGATTCCCATAAGGTGTGGTGTTTAAAAAGTCAGATTAATTTTTTCACCAGCAAACAGCATAACTGAGGTTAAAACTGGGAGAAGATACATTGTGAAAGCTGTAGGATAATATGAACGCAGGGTTCCCAGTATCAACAGAAAGGAAGGTTGTGTATGAAATTAGCATACATATGTACACAGTCAGAATGTAAATCTATGGGAAGGAAGCCATATTGTTTTTCAACATTTGAAATTTATTCAGAAAGTCAGCCCTGAATTTCTACATTTTCCAGGTGTGTCATGTCCTTCCATCCTGTTGCTGGTTGCTATCTTTCATTCCCTCCGCCTTGTCCTTTGTCAGAGTTGAAACATAAATTACTGCTTTAGTGAAATCATTTGTCCTGCAGGTCTCAGAAGTGATTCTTTGAAATGATTAGAGATGTTGAATGTATACACTTTAAAATAACTGCTACAACATTGTCCTTTGCACACAAAAGAATAAACTTGCAAACTAATGCTAAGAAATCCCGAAAAGGAATAAATTTTTTAATTTCATAATTTAGGGCAAATATGCATATACTTTTAGGAACAAACTTCCTGGAAAATTTGTGTTCATGTTTCAAACTATATGCCTTTGTCAAGAGTAATCATCTTGAACAGTCTATTATATACATGAAATAGAATAATTTGCAATCCATTAGAACCATTATGATTAGTGCCACTTGCAAGCTTTCTCTGTATTGAATCCATCAATCATTTTTGGACAATTGAGATTTTCACCGATGTCATTTTAATGACAGATGAAGTAACTAAGCCAATTAAATGAGCCTGTTATGTCTTAGAATGAAGGCAGATATGTTTTGTTTATTTGCTGCCACAATAGTTGCCAGAACTGCTAGAGATGCCTGGAGCATTGTGCAGCAATTGGACTGTGCACTATATGAATCATAGTTCCATTTCAAAGGTGCAAAGGTGTCTTTGGAGGGCAGCTTTATGGGTATGGTGCTTAGTAGCATCACAAGTTCAACACAAAGTTCAGCCACATCATCATTAAAACCCCCTAAGGGCATGGTGGGAAAACATCTCTTTTTCTTGGTGCTGAAATGTCACATAGTAATCCTAGAAATGTTACACAAGCATCAGAATCGTTAAGCAATGGATGGACTAAGCAGAGTTGTGTCAGCTACAGCAAGAAAGCTTTTGCACCTAAAGATATGCTGCCTGATATTCTTATCCTTTAAATAGTAAATTGCTCTCTCTGGTATATATCAGCCCTGACTGAGCTCCTCAAAAGAGTTTCAAGCCAATCTGAGATTTCATTCACTATGTGAGCACCGTTTCAGGATGCTCTTGCAACTCTGGGAATTAGCTCTCAGCTCTACTGGAGCGCAGCACTGAGGCAGACTCCATTACTGTGCCATAACATGCTTCTCACTAGGTTTTTTGTAAGGGCACGGTGCCAGCTCAAAAGTAATAAGACTGATTTGTCACCCAGATTCTGGGGTAAGACAATTCCCTCTGTCTTAGGGATCTCCTGAAGATCCTGCCAAGGATGATCAGCTTCTGTGCCTTTTGTCTGTATGTCCAATATTGGCTTCTCTCTGGCATTAGTATGGGAGGTAAGACTTTTCCACTATGGAGAACTAATAGGAAGAAAAGAACATATTTTCAGTAAAGAAATAAAGCAGAAAATTGTAGAAAGGCAAATTTACTCCTTTTGATTTTCCAGTTTAAAATTACTTTAATCCACTCCACTGGCTTTACTTACTGCATAGCAAGGATAATGGTGCTTTACCAAGTTTATTTTACATGAACTAATACTTGAATGATTTCAGACATGTCGATAACTTTGTGTTTCCAACTATTAATTGCTTCTCCTAGATCTGAGTGCTCATCCTTGTATCACACTGGGAGGCTTCATGTTGGTGCATGTACTGCACTCATGTTCTCACACATTAAGATTTAACATTTAAAAGGTCCCTTTACCTTTTGGAGGTATTGGATTAGATGATCTTTCGAGGTCCCTTCCAACTCCTAATGTTCTGTGATTCTGTGATTATTCAAGCTGACCCAGAAGGCCCCTTTATACAATGAAAAGAAGTTTACCTGATATTCCAATAAACTCAATGTGAGGAGTTTTAAAAAACTATATCAAATTAGAAAGTTCCTTTTCTGCCAAAATTGAAGTAATTGCTGATTTTGGCCATGCAGGAGGATGCAGTCAGACAGACTCTGTCAGAGCCTGAGCCACTTCTGCATGCTAACCCAGTGGTCTTGGAGGAGCTCCTGGTCCTTTAAATGAGTACTTCACGAGTGGAATATGGACCTCAAGATTATGTGGTAGTGGAGTCAGAAGCCTGGGTCTGGCAAAGAAGAACTGAACCAGCTGCTGTTCCTTTTATCTGTCTCTCTCCCTGCTAGTAAAAACCTACTTCTATCATGTTCATTGTATGAAACTTCCTTCCTGGTTTGATTTTTCCTTTGGAAAAAAATGATTTGTGGAAATGAATTAATGTAGGGCTCCCATAACCTTCTCAGCACAATTCCCTGAGAGGAGCAGTGCCTGCAAACTTTCCACTAAATTAGTGACTTACAGCCTTGTGAGCCCTTTCCCAGCATTGGGCTTTGTAAGTTCTTCCATGGGGAGGAAGGCAAGGACAATTCTCCTATGTATGCCATTCATTTCTCAACAAAAATATAATAATATTTTTAAAATCATCAAGTAAAATGAAATATTTCAGCTATTGCTGTCCTAATTCATCCTGTTTGTACTCTTTTTGTACCTGTTTTTTGTTGTTATTATAAAAGTAGGAACAGTAAGAACAGAGGGTTATGTGATGTGGTTAATACCAAAGTCTCGTGGCTATGAACCACTTCAGAAGTTTTAAAAAATCGATGAAGTCTATCCTGATGTGTTTGTAAACTGTGTTAGTACCTCAACAGAATTGTATCCCAAAGAGAAATATGAATGGTGGAGGTTTGGAGTGAGGAAATGGTGACAGCTGATAGAACAGTAAAGACTTTGCACAAAAACTTCACGCTTACTTTCTTCTACCATTCTGAAGTGATAGACATGTGATATAATAAAACAGCCAAGCAGCAGTGCAGTTATCACTACCTCTCCCTTCCTGGAGACACTCAAATTCTTTCTTTAGACTGTTTTGTCCTTAAAATAACAACCAAATGGGAAAAGGAAGGAATACACTGACTGTTTGGGTTTGGTTTCTTAGTTTGCACCATCGATGGAACACTGGAACAGGCTGCCCAGAGAGGTTGTGGAGTCTCCTTCTTTGGAGACATTCCAGACCAGTCTGGACACGTTCCTGTGTAGTTTAATCCAGGTGATCCTGCTCTGGCAGTGGGGTTGGACTAGATCATCTTTCAAGGTCCCTCCCAACTCCTGACATTCTGTGAATCTGAGAGGATTTTTCAGATAAACCTCAGGCATTTTGTTAAAAAAACTTTATTATTGGGTGTATAACATACTTTGGAATAATGTCCTTATTGCACTTGGATTTTTGTGTTCTGTGATGCTTCCCTCTGCTGTGTTTATATTTTCTACAAGAGTAGGGATTTAGGACAGCAGTTGGACAGCCCAGTAGAGCGGTTTAACACAAAACTAAGCCTGCCTGCAAGTTGCCACTACAGCGCGGTGTCGATCCTTGCTGCCAGGCTGCCTGTTGCCCGAATTGGTGGGTTTTATGCTCAAGTAATGTTTCTTTGGAGCTTCAGATTTACCCTAACCTTAACTCCTGAATTTCCCGACCTGAGTGAGACGTCCCGAGTTTAAACCTCAGAGCCGGGTGCGGGATGGAAACCTGTACTTGCCGAGGGAAGCCGGCAGGTGGCATTAACTGCATTGGGACAGTGACAGGCAGGGATCTGCCTCACTGAGGCGTCTGCACGTCGCTCGCTTCTGTTGCGAGAATGAATTTACCGCTTCAGCAAAAGACACCTGAGGTCAAAAATTAATGATCTTAATAGTATGACCTAAGGAAATTCGTAAACTTTTTTTTTTTTTACCCCTTTTTTTCCCTCCTTTTCTGTAAGCTAGGGGAATCTACATAATTATCTTTCAAGTGATAACAGTAATTTCAAGAATAGCTATAGAGCCAAAATAACATAACAAAGTGTAGCTACCATTTAAACTCATATATTTCTCAACATTCCTTTTCCTGTCACAGGAGAACCTTATTGTAATAAGCTTTTAAAATGTTGTTTAAAAAGATGTCACAGAGTGGCAGTCTTTTGGGGTTTGTCGTGAGGGAAATATTTCTTCTGCCTTTGCAGTCTGCTTGTATGTTAAATTTTGCTTTTCTCACTTCTTGACTCTCCTCTTCTGAGTTTGGATTGCTTTTTTATCACCCTTCCTTATCTTTCAGGCTCTGGAAACTATGCTGCTTCACTGGGTTTCAAGCTGGGTAGTTGTAGTTCATTGCCTGCACACTTCTTCTGAAGTGTTGTTTCAAGTCAAATATTCAAAGTTATAACTGAAAGGAGGGTTTGCTTTTTAAAGAAAACTGATTTACAGCCTGGTTTTAACTATAGGTTCTGGTTTCCATTTAAATCTTTTTTATATAACTCAGTGAAATGCTTCTTTACTAGCAACTACTTTCTTCATAACCAGGCTTTCTGTCATCAATCATATTGTCTGTTCAGCCAGGAGGGAAAAATGTAAAGAATTATAATATGGCAGTAACACTGATGTGCATTCTCAGAGCTTTAATAGGATAAGTGTCAGCACTGCTGCACTGAAACACCATCTATTGCAGGAATGATGAGAAGTGGAGGAAGACGACAGCAGAGTTAGTTGACATTTATGTATGCATCATATGCATGATCAATTCCATATATGCTCCCAACTGAAAGCAAACATGTATAAAGGAGAGGATTATGTACAATGAAGGTTCCTACACTAAACACATCACTTACTAATCTAAAATTATGAATGGAAGACTATCTTTCTGTGAGGAAGGATAGACAGACTGATGTAGACAGTGAAGCAGCTCAATTACAACTCATCTCACATTCTCACCTCTTTGGGCTCGGTGTTTGCTTTTGTTATAAAATAAAATGATGCCCATAGCAGACTGGTTTCAAGCATACCCTGCCCCTACCTGCTATGCAGCTTGCTATGTGTTGTGATTAGTGATTAATATTGGAAAACCCAAGACTAAATTACATCTCTCCACCAGCTTCGCTGTTATATGATTAATGCCTGCTATGAATTCTGCATAGCTCCTTTCAAAGAGCTTGGGTAACTCAGATCATTCTCCACAGAATTATCAGCATTATGCTGCCTGGTGTGGCTCACTTACTGTAAATATATCCAAAAGAATATAACAGGGTCTAACAAGGGTGTGAAAACTACATCGTAAAGCACTGGAAATGAGATCAATTAGACACTTTATGATAGTACAGAATCATAGAATCGTTTAAGTTGGAAATGGCCTTTAAGATCATCAAGTCCAAAGGTTAATGTGTGTGGCAGTGCTAAGTCCACCATGTCTCTCAGCACCACATCTACATGTGTTAAAAAAAACTCCAGGAACCATTTCCCTGGGCAGCTTGATCCAGTTTGACAACCCTTTCAGTGAGTAATTTTTTCTTAATACCCAATCTAAGCATCTCCTGGTGCAATTTGAGACCATTTCCTCTCATCTTATCTCTTGTTACTTGGGAAAAGAAACCAAGTACCCCACCTGGCTACACCCTCCTTTTTGGGAGTTGTAGAGACCAGGAAGGTCTCAGCTCAGCCTCCTTTTCTCCAGCCTAAACAACTCCAGATCCTTCAGCTGCTCCTCACAGGACCTGTTCTCTAGACCCCTTGACCAGTTTTGTTGACTTTCTTTGGACACACTCCAGCACATCAATGTCTTTATTGTAGTGAAATGTCCAAAACCGAACTTGGCACTCAAGGTGTGGCCTCATCAACGCCAAGTTTAGGGGGCAATCCCTTCCCAAGTCCTGCTGGCCACACTATACCTGATAAGGATGAAGTTGGCCTTCTTGGGCACACAACTAGCAATTGAATGGCCTGTTAACCAACATCCCCAGATCCTTTTCTACCTGATACCTTTCCAGCCACTCTTTCCACAGCCTGTAGCATTGCATGGGGTTGTTGTGATGCAAGTGTGGAACCCAGCACTGAGTCATGTTGTATGTCATGCAGTTTGCCTTGGCCTGGCAATCTAGCCTGTCTAGACCACTCTGTGGAGCCTTCCTATCTTCAAGCAAATCAACACTCCTAACCTGGTGTCATCTGCAAACTTACTGAAGGAACAGACAGCCCTCTTTGTCTGTGTCATTGATAAAGGTACTGAACAGAGCTGGTCCCAACACTGAGCCATGGGGAACACCACCTGTCACCAACAGGCTTTCACTCCATTCACCACAACTCTGGGCCTGCTAAACATGTCACCTTGGCATAGAAGGAGATTGGGATAGTCAAGCAGGAATTGCTTTTCATAAACCCATCCTGACAGAGCCCTGGTGATCCTCTACATGCCATGTGATGGCACTCACAATAATATTCTCCATAACCCTTCCCAGCACTGAGTTCAGAATGAGGTCAGTCTGACAAGCCTGTAGTCCCCCAGATCCTCCTTCCAGCCATTCTTGTGGGTGGGCATCACCCTGGCTAACCTCCAGTTCAATGGGACCTCCCTGGTTAGCCAGGAAAACTGATAAATGATGGAAAGTGGCTCAGTGAGCACTGACAGCTTCCTCAGTACACCAGTATGTGTAATGGGAAATGGAGAAACCTTGGGTGTTTCATCTGGCACTGCCAGGTGGGTGACTTTGTTGTTAGAGCCAAGTATGGGTGGAGGTCTGATGGCCAAAATATTTCCCTTATACTGCCAGAGATGCATGTGTTTTCCTCATACCATGTTCCAGAATTTAGATGGGATAAGGCAGATATCTGGACTCTCTGAGTTGTGATAAGGATAGACTGGTGTGTTCAGATGTTAATTCTCCTATTTATCCTAAATACTTAGTTTTTTTAAAGGGACAGACTGCCTGCTGAAAGAACCCATCTCTTCAAGATAACTGGCTTAAACTGTACAGATACTTTTTGGGTGGCCACAGCAGCAGTGGGTGACTTTGTGACAAATGGGAAGTTTAAACAGTGGAAACACAAGGAGAGATAACACCAACCACAGAGTGATTCATTACAGCCAAATGGAAAAAAGATTTTGTAACCTTCTTTAATCTACTTCAAAAGCATTCTTTTAAATGTTATGCACCACTACTGTTTTCAGTGCATGCTTTTCAAACAGTAGATTACCTGATACAATTGGTTTGTGGTAGCTCCACTGGTTTGAGGGATATTTTCAATTCCAGGTGTTTTTTAAGTGATGTGTTTGTCCGAGGAAGTTCCTCAGAGTCTGTGAGGTGTAGAAAGAGGCAGACTCTTCAGTGACAAGTTCAGCTCACAGCAAGGAACCTGAAAGACCTGGGAATGCTTTGAGGAGGACCAAAAATGTAGGAAGCCCAGAAACTGTCCAGACAAATTCAAGAATGTCACTTGGTGGCTAGACTACTGCTGAGGAGGAAACACATGTGAAAGTGTGTAAGAGGCTTTCTGAGAAGCTGACAAGTGGGCAGACACATCTAAGCATGGTGAAGAAGGAAGGGAAGACAATGCTGATGAGTAATCCCACTTGAATCCCACTTGAGTGTGTCATGGCACCAAAACCAACAAAAAGTGTCACGATACTACCAAGTACCACAGCTTTGCAAAGAATTATGTCAAAAAGGCTTCTAATGGTGGCACATTTTGAGTCATCTAACATAAATGATTATGGTATCAAACATACAAAGTGGTTATTGGAAAACATGTCTGAATGACTTGAGTTAATAATTGCATTGTTATGAAAGCTTCATAATATGGTGCTCTTCCTGCTGTCACAGCTATTGCCTCTGCACATACAACACTCTGCACAATAAAACTAGTGTTAGAGTGACAAAGCTGAAGACTTTTTTCTTGTGACATTACAGGAAAAGCTACTTTATAAAACAGAACTCAAATCAAAAGAAAGCAGTGGCTATGTGGCTGGGTTTCCAGTTGCTATGGTGGTTGTGCTCGACCTAGCTACCTTTTTAATGAAAGAAGAGGTGTCAACAGGTGCTTGAGAGAAAGATGCTGGACTACAGATAAACCCAGAAATGTTACATGCTACCTGCTGGGGATTTGCTGCAGGGCAGCAGATATTTCTTTGCCTGTGAACTTATTGTTCCTCCTCATCAGTGGATCAAGTTGTGCTTGCACCGCTTCCAACTGTGTCGTATTGACAGAAATTAAATCTTTTAAAGCATACCCATGAGCTAGCAATTTCCATCAATATTGCCAAACTCTGCATATTTTCCTTAGACATGCTTTGTTTGAGCATCTGGTTGATTTATCCATCATGATATTGGCAGGTTTAGAGTCAGTGACTAGCTATGTTCCTGTTAGAGACCTTACAGCCTTCTGGTTCTGATCAAGTTTGACTCTTGCAACAGCCTGTTTCTTTTACTGTCAGCATCTTCCACAGCACAGAAGTCCTCATGATGTTCTCCCTGCTGCTGTCACCAGCCACATCTGGCAGAACTGTGAGGATATCTGTTTTTTCCAGTCTCAGTAAATATTAACTGACAGTCAAGATAGCTTCAACATGCCTTGTACTCTCCACTGCCTGTTGTTCCAATGCACCTTGGGGCTGATATAAGGCCTGTTTTAATTGGCACACGAAGAGATTGTGCTATGAAACACTATCAGTCCAAAGCAAGAAGTTGACCTACAGATGCCCTCAAGACTCTTCTAAAATAAACCACTTTGTTATGTGTTTTTGGATGTGTTTGTTGATGTGATGTGCTCATGCAATCTATACTAGTTCAGGATGTTGAAGAACTTCTTTCTGTGTAAGTCACTGACACAAGCAGGTCCATAGTTTGTTGGCCATTATATGGGAAAGCATGAAAAGAAACTAAAGACAAAGGCTGATTGGGTTGCTGCATGAAACCCTGGGGTTTCAATTCCTGGTGAGAATTTACTAGTAGTTATTTGATTTCTCTGTAGCTCTTAGACAGTCCTGAAATCTTTTTTTCTCCACCACAAAAATTGGGATATTATTCTTGCTAGTAAACTATGGCAGTGTCTCAGGACACAGTGAGATAGGTACTGTTAATACTCTGTGCTGTTTACTCATTGCTGACACCAGGTGGACCTGCTGATCGCTTCCTTCCTGATGCAGAGGGCGTGAGATCCAGTCCACCCAGTTTGTGACTGGTTTTTTACACTTAGTGAAACAGTCCTGCCAAATGTCTACCTTCCCTGAACAATCAGTGGGGAGAGGTGTGTGCATCGGGACACCATGGGTAGAACTTCTCCATCTCAAATAGGTACTTATCTTACTTCCTTCAAGACTTAGACCTCCTTTCTGACACCTACCGACCTTACATGTAGAGGATCTCTCCTATGGACAGGAGAGGAGCTCAAAGCATTAGAGTGGAAAAATGAAGAGCATTATCATAGGACATGGATCATTACTGGTTCCTTCTCTCCATTGCTGGAACAGATTGATCATGCAGCTAGAACTTCTCAGGCTTTGGTTCATGGTGAGGTAGTGCTGAGCTATGCAAGGCAGAACAGAGTGATACTAGTACTGCACATGTATCAGAAATATCCAAAATATTACTACTTTTTCTCCATATCATTTAGAATCAAACTACTGCAATAATCCTGATGCATAACACGAGTGATGTTTATCCTGTAAAGAAATCTTCACCATTGGTTCCATTGAGTTTCTGGAAGATTTTGTATTTTTATGTGTATTTCCACCATGCCCATTGGTTCATCTAAGGTCATGTAGCAGTGTACTCCTTTTAAGAGCAGCATATCACAGTGACAGGGCATTCTCCTGGTGTTATGGTGTGACACAATTGCACCTCAGTTCAGAGGTTAGTGAATTCTTTCCTCTGAAACCTTATACATATTTCAAGATGCATACCCCAGGGAAGCTAACACAGAGTTTTAATGATTGCAAAACACGATTCTTACCTCATTGTTGGGTCTATTTGAGGTATTCCACCAGAGGTTCTTCTAAATCTGTGTAGAAAGTGTTTTTCAGGTTACCAAATATATTAATGGTGTATTTGGACTGCTTGGAATTTTACCATATTTTTTTAATATACATTCACATAATTATTTTTCTGACTGGCTGGCATCCATTTCCCAATACACTGAAGGTGTATGTTGTTGGTTCTGCTAGCTGCTTCTTGACTCATCTTGAAGTTTTTCATAGCATTTATAGATGAGAAGCCCTGTGGACTGTCTTGTAACTTACAAACTTAGCTAAAAATACCAAGCTTCAGCTTACCTAGCTATGTGCTAGAAGAGTGTTTCCAAGGTCCAAGGATCTTGGCTTTATAGCCTGAGGGCTGACAGACCTTGCACACATTAGATGACTTTTCTTTTAGTCAGATGACATCCAAGTTCCTTACCCCTTCCTGGTGCCTCGTGTTCCTGTATCTTGATCCCCCAGGCAGAGGCATCGCTGCTCTCTGTTGCTGGATTAGAAAGTGACACTGCTACAGTGGAAGTGTCTCCAATGAGACTTCAGCTGTAGGCACCTCTGATGCCAGTTGCTCAGGGAAATGCCAGCACAAGGAGACAATCCCATGGCTGACAGCCTGTTACCTGCTGCCAGAGAAACCAGGGTGCTTTGATCAGACTCTCACTGCCTCATGCAGTGTGGGTGTGCAGGGATGGATGTGAACTGGGAGCTTTTTCCCAGGAGCTAGCCACTGCAGAAATAGGTCCAGAGGATATATTGCTTTCTTATTGGATTATTATTCTGTCTGATCAGACAGGACCTGATTAAACAGGTTTTATTCTGTCTGATAACGACAGAAGAGCATTTCTTTTAACCAAATTCCTTTTCAAGCTTTGTGAGCAGTAGTAAAAATAGAATTCTGGAAGAAAACTCACGGAATTGGATACTGTTATACTTAATAATAGAGATGGTGTGGTTTGGGGTGACTTCAGAGATAAAATTCTGCAAGTGCCATCCATGCCTTTGGTCCACCAAGATTCTCCTAAAACTGCCTTTCATTTTTCCTTTCCATTTCATCTCCACCATTGCCTTGTGTTCCTGTTTATTTCAGCCACCCGTGTTTGTCAGACAGCAATGGCTGTTTTCTTTCACACATCAAATTTTGTTAGCTTACTTCAGAGACATGTTTTTGAGCTGCTTCTTTTGTTTGTCCTTTTATCTATTTCTCTCTTACAGTCTCTTAACTTCTGTAAGTTTAAATAATAAATAAATCATTGAGATACATTTTCTTCTCTCCCTTTCTCCCTTGTGTTTGGGGGTTTTTTTGGGGGATTTTTTTTATTTTGTTCTTAACTTATAATGGCCTTAGTTTTGCAACTGAGCTGTGTCTTTTCTCATAAAATCTAAAATTTTCTTGTTGTCTCAGTTTTGCAGACCTCTCAGAGTACTTTCATTTCCCCTGTGTGGTTCTAATCTCGCTCTTGTACTTCACATGCAGATACTTCTGTTGTGAGATTATTTTGTAAATGATCCTTATATTTATACAGAATGTGCTGTCAGTGGAGGTTGCCATGAACACCACCCAGAATTTTCAACAAAAAGCTCCTGCTTTTAGCACAAAGGTTGTCTTGTGAATCTGTACCCATTCTGTCTAGACAATATGGGTCTCAGATTGAAGCTGTTGAGGTAGTTGCATGATGGGGGTCTTCTTAAACTCTAGGTGCCTAAATAAGCTCTTTAAAACTTCTGGAAAGTAACTGTAATGGCAGTGTAACATGGTTTAAGTCAGTGGAACTCAAATCTTCTACTGTTTGGCCCACCTTGTGCCAGATGGCAACAAGCAAAATAAGTCAAGCTTTAGGGTCATCAATAACAGGCTAACTAACTAAGTCTAGAAACCTACAAAAATGGCAGTGAACATTCTGGTGCTCAGTGAGTTAGTTTTCCCACCCACAAGCATAAAAATAGTATTTCACTAAACAGATGAAAGTAACACAGACAACAAGGAGATGAATCATGTGCTGTATGATACCAAACTGCTCTTTCCTTAAAGGGGAGTAAAAGCTACTTACAAAGAGGTCTTCATTCAGTAGTTGCTGAGGAGCCACACACTAAACTCCATGCTAAGTCATAAGCTGTGGCCATCTCTTGTCACACAGAAGGTGTGACATGAATTCTACAGCGATACCTTGTCATCAGCTTATGTGCTGCCTAAAATTTTAGGAAGTTGTAATTACTCCAGTAGTAACCTGTGCTGATGTTAGTCTTCTCATGGAGAGTTAACGGCTAAAATTTCAGGAGAAGGGAGAAGTTTGAGATTAAAAAGTCTGACAGTTTTCAAGAACCATTTGTCTGAAAATGTATTTCTCATTTGAGGAGTTATAGAATCATAGAATCATAGAATGATTAGGGTTGGAAGCGACTCCCAGAAGTCATCCAGTCCAACCCCCCTGCAAGAAGCAGGGACACCCCAACTAGATCAGGTCGCTCAGGGCCTCATCCAACCTGGCCTTGAACTTCTCCAGAGATCCAGGGGCATCCACCACCTCTCTGGGCAACCTGTTCCAGTGCTCCACCACTCTCACAGGAAAGAACTTTTTTCTAATATTCAATCT
>VXBZ01008092.1:4842-33435 GCA_013399135.1 Heliornis fulica | reverse complement strand
CTCCCTGGGCAACCTGTTCCAGTGCTCCACCACTCTCACAGCAAAGAACTTTTTTCTAATATCCAATCTAAATCTCCCTCCCTCTGTTTTAAAACCATCACCCCTTGAGTTCTAGGGGTTCAGAGGGAAGATTATAGATGATTAGGAAAAGTACCTTTTTACACATAGATGTTTTTAGAGTAACTTTAGAGTGCATCAGTGGAGCTAAAGCAGGGCAGTNACACCCTATGGTGTCATGCTCAGCAGATAAAGCTGGGGAAGAAGAAGGAAGAAGGGGCACATTTGAAGTGATGGCATTTGTCTTCCCAAGTATCTGCTGTGCTGTCCTGGGGAAGGCTGAACACCTGCCTGCCCATGGGAAGTGGGGAATGAATTCCTTGGATCTTGCTTTACCTGTAAAACTGTCTTTATCTGTGATATCTCAACCCACAAGTTTTCTCACTGTTCTGATCCTCTCCACATCCTGCTGGGGAGCAGTGAGCAAGTGGCTGCATGGAGCTTAGTTGCTGGATGGGGTTTAACCATAATAGGGTGTCTGGTGACACACAACCTGGTTAGGGGACAGGCTCTACCAGCCTGTGCATATCCTGATTTCGTTTCTCCATTTGCTCCATCAGCAGTACACAGGCAGTCATGTGGATGGCTTAAGCTTTGGGAATGGAGGCTGGTGCCAGGGAGAAAATAGTGTGGAGCTTGTGAAGGTTCCCATTTATTTCCAATTGCCTTTATGATTTTGTGGAGAGGAATTTATATTCCAGTGGGTAGCCTTTTCATATGAACTTGATGGTTTTCACACTGCAAGCTTTCAAAGGGGGTTTCCACAGAAAGAGGACATAAAGGTGAAAGAGGAAGAATTGTTATAGGAAGAGGTTTTATTTTAAGAGTATGGCTATGTGATGGTTTATCAGACTTTGAGTAAATGTTAGTGGTGTACTGACAGATGTGTCACTGGATTTACTTAGCATACAATACTTCTGCCAAGCATATAAAGACTCTACCTTATCATACTCTTTTTTTTTTCTTTACTTTCTTGTTCTGTAGATTAATACAATTTATTGTCATGGAGTATTAGAACTCATGTTGTGTTTTATGCAACAGTGGCATGTCTTAGGTAGCATAAATCACCTTCCCAAGTATTAAAGAGAAATCATGAATGAAAGAATCAGCAGGCAAGGCAAATGTCTTGTAGTTTGTCTCGTGCAGCCTTCTTGCCCATGAAGCATTCATCATCTCCCTCCTTGCTTACCAGGACCTGAAAGGAGGCAGCTACTTTCTTGTTAGCACTAAGGCAGAGCACTGAGAACCACCATCACCTCTTTCCTTGGCAGAGAGAGAATGACTTCATCTCAAGCTCAACTTTGCCTTCTGCTGTGTGCAAGTCTGGTGCTTCTCAAGTGACATTCATCAGTTTTATGTTTCTCCACATACTTTAGTGCTCTGGTGTGGTTCCCCACCAATTATTGTATATGTCTACTTGAAACAGGAGAGTGTCTGCAATCAAAATTGCTTTCTCAGTCCCAAGTGGGTCAGAAACTGGGATATGAAGGGAGTGCTTAAGGGTCTAGAGTGGGGAGAAGCAGCTAAGAAGCACAAAGAAGATTGAGGCTACCAAGGAGCTGATTTCACTGAGGGCATAATCAATGTATTTACAAGGACTTCATATCCATTTGGAGAGAAGCTTCTGAGACTCTTTGGGACCATACTGGATTGATCAAAACATGAAACCTTTTAAGAGTCCAGGTAGAAGCTGTAGAGTCTAAGGTTCAGAAATGGAGTTCCTCAGTGCACCTGATTTTGCATTGTCAGATTTTTTCTCCTTCTCTAGAGTAGCCAACAGTTTGTATGCCCTGTTTGATACAAAATCTTTTTCCAGCTGAGGAATAGGTGAAGCAGTTCACTGACAGCTGTTTGCCTTTCCTGTTGTTCTGGTCAGACAGGGGGTAGATGACCCTGTCAATCACACTTACCAGAAATTCCATTCTTTGCTCTTAACTTGCCATTACACTGTATGGTTTCTGTAATGCAGCTCTTGCATCTTGTACAACATCAGCATCTTCCCCCTGAGCTATGGCTCCTGCCCTTTGATTGTCAGTATATTCACAACATTGTCTGCTGATGAGCAAAATATCTCTCAAGAATTTATGTCACAGCCTCTGCATGACAGCAGATGGTCATGACTTACCATGGATTTAGTATATGAGTCCCCACCAACAGCTGAAAACAGTGTAGCAAAGGAGGCACAAAAAATTGTGGGGTTTGATCATGGCAAAGAAAGCCAGGACAAGGGATTCAGGCTCAAACAGTGAAAACAGAAGACACATTACAGCTTTAACCCTGAATTCTGGGAAGAGTATGGGAACAATTTTGTTATTTATGGAGACAGAGTTGGTCTGTCTGTATCCCACACAGAGCCTGCAAGAGGGCCACCCCCCCCCACCCCCCCCATTCTCCCTCTGACCTCTCACAGGTTGCTTTCCTTAGTTCGTACTTCTCTAATTATCTCCAGCTTTTGCAGTCAGGAGAATGGAGACTGTATATGGCAAAGAGTTTTCTGCTATGCATGGGTTGGGCAGCTTGTGTCATCTGTGGCAAATAGCATTACTTGACCACCCCCAAAATATGTTAGGGCTCAGAATGCCAGAGTTTAAATGGAGAAGAATAAAAATTAGGGATGGAGTGTGTGTGTGCATGTATGCCTTTGTTTCCTATGGATGCATCAGTTCCTTCTGCTTTCTTACAGCAAGGGGCATTCCCATCTGACAGCATCATCAATGTGACCTTTCTCTACAAGGAGGCAGAAAGAACAGATGCATCACAAGGAAATGGAGACCTTCTTTCCATTTAAGCCTTGCTCTTCTAGCTACTAGCAGATACAAATAAAAAGACCCCCCACTCGTGCACTTTGCCCATGAGTGGCCTCACATCACCCTCAGTGCTGTTTAAAAGGATATATCTGAATTAGGTGGAAACAGAGCACCTATAGCAGCACTGTAGTTGTGACAGCACTGAGCACACTATTTTTTCATGGTTAGATGCCTCTTGTCCCACCTCTGGCTGGCTGTTACCAACCTAACTTAAGAAGCCAGGTGTAGAAATGGGATTTGGGTTTTGTTTTGTTTGCCTCTTCTCTTTATGCAGAACTTCATATAGAGAACAATGGAAGATGCATTTATCAGTTTGCTATTCTTTTATTCAGATTGTCTGGGGATTTTCCCAGTGTTCATTTGATGGCATTAAAAATGAATGGAATGACTAAATGGTTTGCAATTTTACATATTCTGTTAACGTGAAAGCAATTACTAATGTGTATAATTATCTCCAGAATTACTTGGATCATGCAAATGGCATTCAAACTAACCATTTCAACTGCTTTTGGGGGGGATGTGCCATTACATAATTCACAGTAAGAATAGTATCCTACAATCTGAACTCAGTATTATTGCCCTTTCAGAATTTACCACTCAGATTATCCTCCTGGAGAGTGATAACTTTCTATTTTAACCAGCTTTTAGAGTGCTTCCAGATCTCAGCAGGGAACTGGGTATTGAATACAGCGTATTTGTATCACTTTAATGTGAATCTCAAATATAACAACACTGGGATCAATGCACAATCCATTATCCTCTGAACTAAGAGGACCATACCAAGACCACCGAGTGGTTTGGCATCACATCACTGAGTCCTACTCGGTGAGAGAAGGTACAGAGAAAATGATAAAGCTTAAAAAAAAATAAAGAATGAGGAACTTAGATTAAAATGCAGGAAAGATAGATCAGTAGTGAAGGCCAAGAGAAGGAGAGGAGTGTGGTTCATGGGTAGGGCTAATGAAAGAGAATGTTGGGTGGAAGAAAGGAGGGGGGTGAAGCACTATCTGGATGGTACAGCAAGCACTAGAATGAAGTTCTACCAGAAGCCTTGGTGCAAAAACTGCTGTAGTTTGTAAGAACTGTGAGAAGAAGCTGAAGTATAAGATGCACAATTACCACAGTTTTCCTCGTTACAGTGGTTAATAACAAAAGTAGTTTTGCTGTGGTTGCAAGAAAAAGCACCACAGATGCTAAGACAATTTAATAAGTGAAGGAAAGGAAAAAAAAACCAAACCACAAGCAGGAAATCACTTATCTCCCATCTTCTTCTACTATAGTTTGCATTGCTGAGCACTATATGATCAGCACATATTCCATACATCATATGGTATGGAATATGCCTTTGGTCAGTTCAGGTGAGTTGTCCTATCTGTGTCCCCTCCCGGTGTCTTGCCCACTGCCAGCCTACTCACCGCAGGGCAGAGTGGGAAAGAGAAAGCCTTGACACTGTGCAAGCATTAAACCATAGTCAGAACACTGTACATTAACATTGTTAGAACTGGTTTAGCCCCAAGTCCAGAGCTCAGCACCATATGGGCTGCTATTAAGACAGTTTGTCCACCCCAGCCAGACTCAGTGCAGCATGCAATCCCGTGGCACCCAAGCACAAACACAGCAGCTCCAGTGACAGCCAACAGTCAGTGGTTACCAGACAACTGTGAATTCACAGAATCATAGGGGTTGGAAGGGACCTCAAGAGATCATCAAGTCCAACCCCCCTGCCAAAGCAGGTTCCCTAGAGCAGGTCACACAGGTCAGCATCCAGACGGGTCTGGAATATCTCCAGAGAAGACTCCACAACTTCCCTGGGCAGCCTGTCCCAGGGCTCTGTCACCCTCACTGTGAAGAAGTTCTTCCTCACATCGACGCGGAACCTCCTGTGGTCCAACTTGTGGCCATTGCCCTTAGGCCTGTCCCCACAGGCCACTGAGAAGAGGTTGGCCATCTCCCTTTGTCTCCCACACTTCAGATATTGATAAACATTGATGAGATCCCCTTTCAGTCTTCTCCAGGCTGAACAGCCCCAGCTCACTCAGCCTTTCCTCACAGGGAAGATGCTCCAGGCCCTTAATCATCTTTGTGGCCTCCACTGGACTCTCCAGGAGATCTCTGTCTTTTTATACTGGGAGAACTGGACACAGTACTCCAGGTGAGGCCTGACCAGGGCAGAGTAGAGGGGAAATACCACTGAAGGGCAGCACAGCATCAGCATCATGCCAGAAAGTCAGGTCAGGGTTATTTCAGCAAGGTATGCAGACCGGCACAGCCAAAAAACATTAGGCAAAACCCAAGGGCAAGGCCACCAAGGCATGATTTGTTACTGTAGGTGAGTACATGCCTGTAATTTGCCTTCTCCTCTCCCAAAATCACCCACCATTTTGCTGCACTACTAGGTTATCAGCAGATTCACAAGCAAGATTTTTTTTTTTATTTAGCCAGAGAAGCCCAGTAACCAGAAGGTAAAAAGGATGCACTTGCTGGCCCACCAAAGGCTTTGCCAGCTTTCCTAAAATCATTGGTAGATCCAACTTATCCTGACTCTTTCTGGTCACAAAGGTACAAACAGCTTCTTTGCAGGTTCTGCATCTTGTCTTTTTTTTTTTTCATCAACACTCTCTTGAGGTATCAGATCTTCATTTAAGCTTTTTCACCTTAGAGAGAAAGGTGAAAAAAAGGGTCTCTTATGAGCTTCATATGCCAACTCCTGCCTGGAGAAGGATTTGAAAAGCTGGTGGTTTGACAGCTATTCACTCATTTTCAAATCTGCTCCTCTGCATTTACTCTCTGTTGCACTATATTGTACCCCTTGCTGCTGTCTCTGGAGATCATGGGCTGAGCAGATTGATTGTATTGTACCAACAAGGAGTGGACCTGGGAACACTAGAGTGAGCCATAAGGGCAGGATTTTCAGAAGACTTCAGGATTGTCCTCTGTACAACTCCCAACTTTTAAAAAGAGGGAGAAAGCATCCCTGAACCACAGGGAGTTTTCAAAAACAGGTGTTTGTTGGTTGGGGTTTTTTTTAATGGAAGTGTAAAGGCAAAAACATTTATTCAGGATTGAAAAAGTAGGTGTAAGCTCTTTTGTTCAAAGAAATGCCATCAATCTGAGGCATCACTATGAAAAAAATTTTTAACCCTCCCAAATCAACTTTTGACCCATTTGAATCCAGGGATCTCAGCACTTCTGTAGCAACTATTGTCAAAATAAAAATTATGGCAATTTATGTGGCTATGAATGAGGAAGCATATCCTTGTGTGACTCATGAGAGTCTGAGGTGGGATAAATCTGGACTCAAGCTGTTGGGATGCAGTAAATGACAGTGGGGTCTTTGGAGGAAGGGTGAGAGACTTTCCACACTGAGCAGAATGTGATCATGAGAAAAACCTTTTACATAATAAAGATAAAACAGAGATTTCCAGAATGGATGTGGGTCCCCAAGAATATAATCTATCTAATGGAGAAAATATATACTCCAGCAAAGGTTTGTAAACACATTCATGAGCATATGTTGAACTGATTAAACACAGTTCACTTAGTTTATTCTAGTTTTGCTTTGTTACATGTGCAAGTAAAATGTGCAAATGGAAAAAATATGGCAACTGATAATAAATCAACAGGCAACTGATAATAAATCAACAGGCAACTGAAAGTGACCAGACATCAAAGGGTTTTTGAAGGCTGATAAAATATTTCCCTCTCCCAGAGTGTGGCTGATCCTTCAGTAAAGGGCCAAAGCCCTCAATTTGAATTCCAGATCCAGTTATGGGACCACAATAATTTGGGTTTCTCTGGCTATAATGAACCTAAGGGATAACAGCCACAAGAGCTGGTCCTGCTGGGAGACATAAGGCAGAAGTTTTAAAAACCATGGCTTGTTCTGCTCTCACTCCCTCTAAATGTGTAATTACCACAATTCAGTGAGCTGCTTGTGGTTTTGGAATGAAGCAATTGAAGGTGAAATTGTGAGAAGGATAAGTGGTTTGGTTTATAATTTATTTTATATATTGTATAAGTGAAGAAAAGAATTCTGCTGATTTATTCAACTGCAATATTCATACCCTGTTCCATAAAAGCCTGAATACTTTTTATTTGGACAGAGATTATGTATTTTACTATTAATTTACTTAATAGTAGTACTATAATAATAGTTTTACTATTAATTAATAGTTTTACTATTAATTTACTTAATAGTAATTTACTATTGAAAATCATTAGTACAAAAATCATGTAAAGGTGTTTCTTCTCTCTCTTGTCTTCAGCATCACAATTTCCAGACTTTCAGGGTGGGCAACTTATCAGCCACGGTGTGTTGTTGTTACTGAGGTACTTTGGGTCAAAAGCTGGAAGGAATGGGTACTCATGCTGTAGTTGTCAGGGAGGGACAGCTGAGGAAAACCTTATTGAAGCTGTGAAATTTGAGTCTTAGGTCAGAGACTAGATTAACTCACATGCCTGCCTTCATGAGAGAAGATAGAAAACAGTAACTTCTGAAAGATGGATCCCACTGGTCTGCAAAAGGCAAACAAGTCTGGAGGCCTTGTACAGCCATGCCAAAAACTCGTCAGTCTCCCTCACTCAGCAAAGTCCTGACGTCGTTTTCCTGCCAAAAGCCAGTGTTGACACACTGCAGCTGGATTTCCTGGTAGATGGCAGCTCAGTGGGCTATTCCTGCTATGAAGCACAACATATCCAAACAGCACATTGTTGTTAAAGCTAAAAAAATCTCATTGTATGGGAGCAGTTTATGGTCTCTGTCCAGGTGGCAGTTTCGGATGTAATATACTCTGAATATATGATGAGGCATAAAGCACACCAATGTGACCAAGATGAAGAAGAAACTCTTTGCTTGAGCCCTGAATTCCATATGGGAGTTGATGTCAGGCCAATATTTCACAGCCAGTCTATAGATCACAGCCAGCTGGATTACGGTGAGCACAGCACAAACTGCCACCAAAATCCCAACCAAGCAGTAGTTCACGACCACCATGGGCACCTCTTGTATCTCCTTGTGGAACTGAAAGCATTCAGAGGAGCGGTACGTCTTAGAGGTGCCATAGTGTGAGAGAAGAGCAGGGGTGACAACCAGCACTCCCACCAGCCAGACAGCTGTCACCCAGGTTGTAGTGTAGCACTTCCCAAGCTCCAGTTGGAAGAGGCGTATCACGACGATAGCCACGTAGAACGCAAAGGTGCAATACATGTGGAGGTAGATGATGGCGCTTGTTAACTTGCAGGTGAACCTCCCAAATTTCCATTCCTCTAAAATATAATAGCTGAGACGGAAAGGGATGCTGAGTAGCATAAAGGTGTGCAGCACCAGGAGGTTGATGATGATAATGGTCATCACAGATTGAGATCTCCTGTGAAACAACTGATGGGACATCATGATGACCCCGAGGGTGCCACCAGCCAGGTTGATGATGTACAGGGCTGTGAGAACAGTGTGGAGCCTTTCTGATGTGTCTGGAAGGGTCTCGTTGAAGGAGTAGTCCTGTTGGGTTATGCTGCTGTTAGGCATCCTCCTAAACCCTTCTTTCAAAATGAAAACCAGGAATTTTTAAAATAGACATTTTTTTTGCTGTTCCTTCCTTTATTGTTATCTGTAGAATATCACAGTTTAGTAAAGGGACATTTTACTGAACTGCATTTGAAATGGTGTTACACCATGTCCTATAAAACCTTCTATCTGTTCTCATACTGTATATGACAGCCATAACCTGTGCCTCTCAGTGTTAAACCACATTTTATGTAAATATGAATGAGGTTTTAATTTAATAAACTGCATTCTAGGATTTTTTTTTCAATACTTTGCCTTTAGATTCATCCAGTCGAAACAATCAAGAAAGTTTCTGTTTGTAAATCGTACGAATTTAATCTGTATTCATGTTATAAAGCTAAAATCAAAGGTGGGAACAATACTGAACTGCAAAAAAGGTTGTACCTATAATTTGCAGATAATTTATGAAAACACCTAAGCCATCTTTTTAGCATCTTGCTGTAAGGAAATGAGACACTCATAAGACAGCAACCTTTTCAGTTTCTAGATGCACAGGACACATTGAAAATAAAGATATGCAGGTAAAAATTTCATTTCTTTCTGCTTAGACTCCAAGTCTTTGTGCTACAGACCTTCACCTGGCTTACTCTGCTATTAAAAGTGAAGAAAAGCTAAACATCTATTTAGGAACAATCTTCTGAAAAGCATAATTCTATTGGCAAACTTGTTGAACATAGCCACATAGTGTTGTGTTCTTTTCTAGACCTAAGGCAAAGCGTGGACTGTTCAGTTGTTTGGTCTTGCATACAGATTTCTGTGCAGTTACCCAGGGACAGCATGCAAGGGTTCTTTGCTAACAAAATCTGCCCTCACCTTTGCAGGAGTTTCAAAAGAACAGAGAAAGAGCTGAGAAATAGTCTCTTAAAAAAGCAGCATTTTCTCTTTCTGATTCCTTTGGAGTTTGCAATCAGTAAACTTATTTTAAGCAGTTATTAATTTTGCTGCACTCATCTGTAAAATGATAGACTTCAACTGCAAAAAGTTCTCATAAAAACTTCTTATCTATGAAGCATCAGGAAAAGCATCTTTAGAAGCCCATTGGAGTGATGTGTCCAAGACTGATATAAACAAATTCAGTCCCTTTTCAAACTCATGTATTCATAAGTATTTAAATGGTTAAATTTGTATACCTACCTAATACTCCTGGGACAAGCATGAGAGATTTGCTTTCTGAGAAACTTTGCTTTTTACAAGCTTTAAGAAGATGACTTTCTGCTTGACACAAATTCATTTCCCAAAGTATATTGTTTATGTTTCAAGCTGCCTTCAAGAAGGCACAATCTTTTTGTCATTATGAACAGCATCATTACAGCCTAGATGTCAACATTTGATATTATGCAGAAACAGATTATGGTTTTTCAGTATTTAGTAGAAATACATAAATTTTACCTTAATATCTTTTTTTTTTGTGACTTCCCCCTTCTTCTTTTCCATTTCATGTATCCATTGCATATGACTTATACAACCAGTGTTAAAAAAGACCTTTTGTTACTGTTTGACTGAGAATGGTCAAGTGTTTCCTCAGCCCACATACAGGAAGACACATGACTTTTTTTTTCCTGCCTTAATATCATAGCAATCACATACATTCAACATCTAATGCTATTTTCTTCATGTGGAGGCAACTACTGAAAAGCTGCTGAGCTGTGAGACCAGCATTGTACTCCAGCATGTAGTTGAGATCCACCCATCAAGACTAACTTCTTTCCACAGTTTGGTCAGTCTTAAAGCTCAGATGGGCAGTGATCCACTGAGCTGGATGACTACTCCAGATTAGTGGGTTTTGCAATTAAGAAGTGCCACTGACAAAGTGAGATTTTTCATTACAAATGTAATTTCCCCCCCTGAGCCTGTTTTCTCTTCAATATTTAAGCTAAATGTGCCAGAAAAACAGAGTTTAGCAGAGTTAACAGAAGATTTTGCTCTAACATGCTACTAGATCTTGAAAAATTCAGAGGAGATTATTCACTATTTAAACCTTACAAGTTAAATAGCCTCCAGACAAATATGAAAAGCAACTCAAGGGTTCCTGATTTTAAAAAAAATGACATGCAGAGGCCAGTGGCACTTGGTGATTATGCCTGAAATGCAGGCATGAAGGCTGACCCCACACCATATTATTAGCATAAGGTAGCTCCCTAAGAAGAGGAAAGCATTGAGCCAGGACTCTTTTAAACATGTTAAAAAAGCAGTTTCTTGACCAGAAATTAAACAGAAAAATGTTGGACCAGTTTATTTTTCAGTTAGAGTTCTAGAGCACAGTCAGAGTAATCAGCACTCAAACACAAAATGACAGCACACAAGGTTTTGTGAGCAACAGTATAAAATCAATATTCCAATAGGGCTGAGCTAGCATCACTCCTGCCATCATGCAGTCATCTTCTGCTGTGGATGTGAGGATGGTTCCCTCTAAGAGTCTTCTCTCCTATTATTAAGTACAGTCATAAGGAAGAACAAGGTGAGGAGTAAGTAAATATATAGACTAAAAAAGCAAGGGTGCCAGTAGTCAGAGAGAGAAACAGAAAGGGTTGTGAGGATGAGCAAGAACGTGGTCAGACAGCAGCCTCAGAGACTCTCAGCATACAAACAGAAAGCTTTGAGGTTCCAGGTACCATCTCATCTAGAGCAGTAGGGATGTCCATTTTGGGGACTGCATATACTCATGTACTTGGGGTAAGAGAAATGTGCAATTGCTTCAGTAGAAGGAAAGCAGCTACATGAATAACTGTACTTACCAGGTGTGGTTCCAGAATCACTTAGCCCCATGTAAGGACAAGACTGCTGCCTGACACTGTGACAGTGATGTTTGGACAGCAAAATGAGCAGCTGTTTCTGCAGAAATGCGTGGGAAGTTAGGGAACAGCCTGGTGGTGCCAGACACTGATGGTTTCAGTGGGTTAGAGTGATCATGAAACTCCATCCAACTATATGCACAGCCTCTGGGTAAAGCAGGGAAATGTCTGCAGCCTTGTGTTCTGTTTGCAGGACCTGACCTGATCCACAAAGCTTGAACCAAGTAATAATAGCAAAAGAGACACAAAGGAATTGAGTTCCTTAAATGGCTGCTGTGTGACAGGGGGCACTAGAGACAGAGCCAAATCAGGCTATGAGATTAAGAACTTTGCCTGCTTTGTTACCTTCTTCAGTCCAGTCTGAGCATTTTGGATGTAAAGTGATGCCAAAAACCCTTCAAGGGTGTTGCCTAGATAATTCTCATCACCTTGGGGGCAGCGATGTTGTCTGACACCAAAACTGGGGGTCAGCAACTTCTCTATTGGTGTTTCATACCTCTGAATCACTTTGCCCTCAAAATGGTCTTTGCAGGTTGCATATTGAAGCTGTTCACTGTGTTAACTTTTCATCTTCACATTCCTCTGTAATTTAGGTCATAAGTTTTAGGTTAGTTTCCCATTTGAGTCTAAAAGGAAATTGAGTCACATCAACCTGTTCAAATGAACTTCCAGATCTTGCTTTTGTTTCTTACTTTGTCAGCACATAGTTTTCCTATGTATATGCATCAGAGATTCAGGTCAAGAATAGCATCACAGAGATTTTAAGGAAGGAAAGAACTTGGGCATGTCTGATTCAACATCGAGGGAGACAGAAGACAATGCAGAAAGGTGAATTTTTCAGTTACTTAGAAAAGAAAGTGAAGCAGAAAGTGAAGCAGCAGAAGAAGTAATAGTTGGGAGAAGGGGAACAAGGGCTGTTGGATGTTCAAAGATGGGAAGAGGCTCTGTAGAAATGTTACTGACTGTGCCTATGCATGGGTGTAGTGGGGTTCTCTTAATCAGTTCTTGATTTCACTTTATTTCTGTGTGGTTTCCTGTGCTTTTGGTGTCACTTTGTAAAAAAAATGTTATATTTACCAGTCAGTATAATAGCAACCAAGGATTAACACACAAGCTTGAGAGATCCTTTCTGCCTAGGAACAGCTATAAAACTGCACCGCCTTGTGTTACTGCATAAGTTTTTCAATTTTAGAATCATAGAATGATTTTAGCTACTTCCAACCTAGTGTCATAATTTATTGATAATTTCAATTATTTATTAGTATTAAATCCTTTATTCCTACTTACTTAGAAGAACTGAGCTCTATATAGGCCAGACTCATAAACAACAGTAAGGGAGTAGGCTCTGGGGGGGACCTTATAGCGACCTTCCTGTACCTGAAAGTTGCCTATAAAAAAAATGGAGAAGAACTGTTCACAAGGACATGTAGTGATAGGACAAGGGATAATGGCTTTAAACTAGAAAATGGGGGATTTATGTTGCATATTAGGAAAAAATTATTCTATATGAGTGTGGTCGACCACTGGAACAGGCTGCCCAGGGAGGTGGTGGAGCTCCCATCCCTGGAGACATTCAAGGTCAGGCTTGATGGGGCTCTGAGCAACCTGATCTAGTGAAGATGTCCCTGCTCACTGCAGGGATGCTGGACTAGATGGCCTTTAAATGTCCCTTCCAACCTAACACTGTGATTCTATGATTCTATGATTCTATGAATACCTGTGTTATGTTTTAACATACTGCTTTTTCTGTGACCATAGATGCAGTTCTTGCTGTCTCACTCCCACTCTGGGGACACCAGTCAGGTACTGGAAAGCAAGTAAATCAGAGTCCATCATTAGTGAACTTGCAGCATAACCCCTTTAATTTAACAATCCCACCCACCCATGCAGCGTGAGGTATTTAATAACTGCAGCCAGTAAATGGTCAACAAGGTTAGCAGGAGCTTTGAGATTCTTGGACTAACCTTTTTGCTTGAAGATTTGATGAGAGGTTTCTCAGCCTTTGTTTGTCAGGATGGGAGAGGTTATCTGGCTTCTCTGTTTATTAGAAATAATAGTAATACATATTTGCCTCAGACATACCTACTTAATATGCCTCGAAAGGAGACATTATGCTTTATATAAGTAGAAGCAATATATCATGGATTTCTGTAGCAGAATTTGGCAGAGCATATTACAAGCAGACTGTGACTTGCCTTTTGAAACAAACCTTTTATTTCTTGGATTTGGTGCAAGGAGGTGAGATCTATTATTACAAGTTCAGGAACTTGCCATTATTCTCCTGCACTGGAAGATTTATGAAATAGTTCTGTCTTACCATTTGATCTAGATGTCCTCTGACACCTGTAGAGGCAAATAAAGTTATTACTGTTTTAGATTATTCCAGAAAACTGGTAATGCTGGCTTTAGAGCACTGTTGTACACAGGAACAGCTGTGGAGAACGTGTGAGACAAGGATCTGGCACTGACAGCTTAAGCTTTTCCTGGTCCAAAACACTTTCTGCTTGAACACACTGCCACCCATCCTCCCTGTCAAACTTAATCCCCTTTGTTTTCAGTCCCACAGCCTTTCTCACAAGTCTGACTTTCCAGGCATAGATCCCCACAGTGCTCCTTTCTCTCATGTTCTCCTGCTTGACAAAAAGTTGCATCCACAAATTTTCTGAGACTAATTTGCAGAATCAATGAGCCCCTGCAAGAATTAGATTGTTGCAACAAAGGTTTCATGGACTCCAAGTTGGGTCCTTTAATGTTTATTAAACTAAAAAGCAATTAAAAAGCAAACACATAAACCAAATAACTTATGCAGGAGAGCGGAGATCCTCATGGCATAGACAGGTTTTCAGTGAATTACAGAAAACATGGAGGGTGCCCAAAACATAGAAGTGGTACTTTCAAGGTAGGAGAGTTGGTTTTGAGGTAGATTGGTTGGGTGTTTGTGACCATGTTCCACTAAAATGAGCCTTACCTTTATGGAGAAACATTTATTTTTCTAGAAGAAAAGTGAATGCTCATGTTCTGAATGGAACTACAGAGAGAGCACTGGAAGACAAGGACTAGGACTTTGAAAATAAAACATCTATGCATTTATCAGGTAATTAGTTTACAACTTGATGTCTAGAGTCCTGTCACCCACTTTTGCCCAAACACACATCAACAAAACCACACCTACTAGAAAAATAATGACAAAAGAGGATTTTGAACTGCTGAGAACTTGAAGAATGAGGTGTCAGCTCTGTACAACCCAAATTATGAGCAAATCTGAAAAAATGTGTTAGCATTTTTCCTTGTGGGGGTGGAATCTATATCTTTCCAGTAAATTCAGAGATGCAAATGAAATTAAATATCAGTATAAAACAGAGGACCAAGAATGTTTCCAATATATAGTCATGTGTCATGCTGATGTCAGTGATGGAAACTGGATTTGAAATGGGAATATTTTTTAGTTCCTATCAGTAAACAGAGGTTTGAATACAAAATCTATGCTGCAGGCTACCTGTCTTTTCCCACTTCATGTCCTGTGGGAATCCCAAGGACACCTAGAGAAGTAAGAGTGAGTTTGAAATTTGAATTTTGTTGCTAGTGATTTCCACTACAGAAGCTGCTTCCTTCAAGCCCCTATCTAGGTTTGGAAAAAACTACAGTGGGGCAAATCCACAAGCAGAGGAAACTACAAAGCAAGGTCAGTTGTACAGTGAACTAAATCCCATATTTACAAAACAATCTGACTCACTCTATGGGTGATTTGTCCATAGAATGGCCACCATTAACAGAAGAAAATACAGTGGAGAAATGAAACACTTCTTCAATGCTCAGTGGTAGAAGTGGTTTGGTAAGCAAATCACTCTGCAGACAAGAATATTCTTAAGGGATTTTAAAAGAGAGGGACATCGTGTATTTACCTCTTCTCTGCTCTACCTTGGAAAAAGTTCTGTTGACTTCTTCAGAGCTGCCAGTAACAACCAGGAATGAAGCTTCATTCTGGCCAATCCAACACCCACTGGAAGACATGCAGTTCCAGCAAACCCTTATGTTTCTCAGGGCAGAGTGGTCATTTTATATTCTAAATGTGACTATCATGGCATCTTCAGATCTGGAGACCCTATGGTTTAACAGAGGGCTGCCAAAGTTACTTTTCTGTACCTGTTCTTACTGCTTGCTTCTGTTGGGGTTTTTGTGATTGCAGTCTCTCCAGGCCTCAGGTGTCTTTCAGAGACAAAGCACTCTGTTTTCTGGAGGAGGTGGCAGACCTCTTAAATAACAACAGTGATTACACCAGCTGATTTACATCCCGGCCAGCACTTGCAGTGCTATGAGAGTGACCATAGCTTCTTTACAGAAGGATATTTCTTTACAGGAAACAAAAAATGGTCTTTTAAGAGGAAAGACATTTAAAAAGCAGACTCTAAGCTTATTTGCTGAAATGTGAGGAATGATTCTGCAGAGAGGTTGAGTTAGATGACCTTTAAGGTCCCTTCCAACCAACACGTTCTGTGATTCTATGACTCTATGATTCCTTGAGAGTGCATCCCAAAGCAACTCAGAAGGGCTTTTTGCTCACTATATCAGATAATATCTTGGAAATTATACATTTACTTAATAATTTAGCCCCATTCAGCATTTGGAAGATGAAATAACATCATTTCTGCCTTCTTTTTGCTAATTGGGAAATCTCTGTGCTTCCATTCTACAGGCAGGAATGCAACAGAATGAATGGCACACCATATGTCTGTTTATACCCCATATTCAAAACACATGGTAAAGAGAATATGTGCAACCAATCAAAATGCTCTCATATCAAAAAGATCATGATCCTAAGAGCCATCAAACTGTCTACATCAATTCATTCAATAGCTTTCACTGTTTCTTTGTTTTCTCAGCTCAAGGATTTGAGCAATTACTGTAATTGTAAGAACATTTCTACCCTAAAGCATAGATAGGCCATGCAGCTAATTAACATATTTTAAGCTAACTCTATGAAAATGAAATATGTGATAGGTTCCAAATGAGCCGATTAGCAGCATCCTGTTGGACTTATCTTTCCATTGTAGCAAAAATAGATGGCAGAACAAGAGAATAGGATGGAGTGGAGCATTTAAAATGAAGTGATTAACTTAATTGCTTTTCTTTCAACCACCAGCCGTTCTTAGAAATGAAGGATGGGAGAAGCCTTTGTTAGCACAGAAGACACAGGGAGGAAATAATTTTTGTATGTGCAATGTGAGGTTACTTTATAAAATCTTGTACTCAACTACAAATCATTTTTGAATGCCTGACACTCAGATGAGTACAGTATATCACAAGCTTGAAGCCTGAATATTTTAATGCATCAGTGGCCAGCTAAAAAGACACATGGAGAAAGGCAGGTCTAGAGCAATGACCAAATCCCTCCATTCCTAATACAGTCTCACTGTAGGTGATCAGTCTTGGCTTCAGGGAGATAGGAGAGGGATGTCTCTAAAAGCAGAAGAGGGTATTCAGGATTCAGCAGTTATCTCCCTTTGGGGTGGAGGCAGCTCTCCTTCTGGTGCTTTTTCTCCAGTGCAGGGATTTCTGGTGGCCAGTGCTCCTGAGCCCAAACAGACCTCTCCTGACTCTGCTTCTGCTTGAAAGTCTCTGAGCACATATGGTGGAGAAGAAATTCAGAACCTGCTGCTCTTTGTCCAAAAATTTGGTAGTGGAGCATCCTCAGATCCAAGGAGAGCCTTAAATCCATGCAATCCAGCAGAGATATATAACTCTTGCTAGTGACTCACTAAGTCACTTGCACAAAGAGCAGAGGGAAAGACTGAGACTTGTGGATGGAGAAGACAGACTGCCAGAAGAACCATAGCTCTCAATACTGACAGGAGGGGTCCCAAAGCACTCACAGGTTGAAGGGTTAAGGCCTAGAAATAGGAGGCAGAAAAGATCTTAGCATTAGATAAGACAACTGAGAAACTCTTAACTATTTAAAAAAAAATAAATAAAGGAAAAGACCAATCAGAATGAAGCTTAATAGCACTCGGAAGAGTGAGGCTGCTGTTCAGTGAAACAAGAGAAAGGAACCGAGAGTTGTCTCTCATAGCTACGTACAGCAGGAGGCAGGATTCGACAGCACCCACGACGGGCTGCTGCAAGTCTGACAGGCTTCTGCGACAATACTCGTACCTGGGTTCGTCCACCGAGCAGATACACACTCAGGCCAGAATTAAAAGGAGAAGTTGATTTTTCTTTAATCATAGCTGGTTAGCTACTATCATCCTTGCAAACCCTCCTGACTAATCTTCTATTTCACTGTGACAGTGCTGTCAGACAGCTGTTCATAGAGGTCTCCAGGACCTCAGAGGGCACAAACCTTTCTGTAGAGAAAGGCAGTCATCTGGACTATGAAATAATTGAAAAAGCCTCAAGTCCTTTAAATATTCGTGAGAAAAAAAGAAGTGACTGACTTCACAGAGGATGGTAGGACTGGCTGGCTCAAGCCAGCTCAAGTTTTGTAAATCCCAGTGCTTCTAGAGAGGTTCAGAGAATATTAGGAGCTGGAAGAGACCTTGAGAGATCACTCAGTCCAACCCCCTGCCCAAGCAGGATCAACTAGAGTAGATCACACAGGAACATGTCCAGATTGGTCTTGAATGTCTCCAGAGAAGGAGACTCCACAAAGAAAGAGTTCCCTGTATACCTTTGAGATAGACACAAGCCAAAAAACCAGCACAGGCATTTTGCTGCCTTATCACTACTATTTCTTCCTCACTTGGACATCCATCACCTGTTCATATAAAAGCCCTCTGAACTTAGCATCCTTCCAAGGATGATGGGGAGCAGGCGGCTGTTTCCCCAGGGTTGTCACTGTCCCATGCTGCAGATTTGCTTCCCAAAGCATTTTACTTGCAGGACAACTACAGCTGCACACACCTGTATGAGGAGATTTTCCATGGTCCACACTCATTTACCTGCTGTGACCACATGTAACATCCCTTCAGCAGATATTTACTCGCTACGAGAAATAAGCTCGGGGGGGAAGATTTTCTTTTCAAGAGGCCACACTTTTCCTCTAAGCAAATCCTGATCTCTTTGGAGATTTATTTTATTTAAATCTGAGAGAGGAAAAAACTGCCTTAAAAGTGATTAATAATTTGATCTAAAGTACAAATAGAAATCAGGGAGGGAGTTTAGCTCCACGTTTCAAAGGCACACAGATTTATGTATTTCGACTGTACGTTTTCGATGTACAATTTAGCAGAAATAAGTTCAGGAGAAAAAAGTGTCTTTTAAAACATTGTATTTATCTGTAAAGCTGAAGGCCTAATTAATTAAAAAAATTCAAGTTGAATTCCTTTGTATCAGAATATGTAAACTTTAATATAAATCCAGGGATTATGTCCACAGTTCAAAGGAGGGCAGTGAAACAGCAATTAATTATCTTGGTTCTTCTTTTTCACTAAGCATGGTTTTAGGCATGACTTTCAAGACACTGTTAGCCAGTATCAATCAGATGTTACCTCTGAGAAGCTAAAAGTGAATAGATTTAAATGTTGCTTGTTATACCCTCTTGATACTTGAGAATCCTCTTGATTAAAAAATGAATATATAACACAGGTTTTCCCTATTTGAGCCTCAGGGATTATTTTCTTTTCGCATGTTTAAATTTAACAATTACAATAAAAACCAAAGTTGCATCAAAGTTTAATTTTCTTTTCTGATCTAAATCTCCTTCGTGCACTACAAACCAGCAACTGAAAGATTTTTCCAGCCTTTTAACTTAAAAAATGTGGCTTAAATCTGGACATATGTTGGGTTGACCCCAGCTGGCAGTTGAACCACCCCTATCCAATTTCTCACTGAGTCCTCCAGGAATGGCAGAGAAGGCTTTGGCACTGTGCAGGCACAGCTCAACAAGCACTAAAATACCAGACTGTTATCAGAACTGTGCTGGTCACTAATGTAAAGCACAGCATCCTATGGGCTGCTAAGAAGACAATCAACTTCATCCCAGCCAGACTCAGGGCGGAAAAGAAAAACGCAGTTTTGAAGCACACAGCTGAAATATTTGGAAAAGGTAATAAAATATGAGGGTTTTTTTCAAAATGAAAGCTTTTGTTTGGAAAACCTTTCTTTTTTCTTTTATGATTATATTCAGAAAGATTTGCTGGAATATGGATTACTCCAGAGGGAAAAAAAAAAAACACAACCCAAACCATTGCTTTTGGTCCAATTTTCATTTGAATGGAGCATAGAGGCTTATTGCTGCCTGAAGAATGATTTACTTTATATTTTACCAAAGTTTCCTGTCTCTAGTAGAAAAAATCCCTCTTACTGTCTGTAGGGTCAGAAGCAGAGTTGGGGGTGTTGTTAAGACATGAAATGGCTCTGTCACTGTAAGATGGGGCCTGTCAGGTGAGCGAGGACCTTGAGTGCGATGGTCAAACATGACACTGAAAGACCAGAGGGCAGGATCTGGCAGAAATAGGTGGAAGTCAGTTAGAAGCAAAGCTCTTTGGTGCTGGATCTGATACCCTTCAAGATCCTCATCACAACCTGTGTCACAAGACAGAGCTTTGAGGATAATACCAAGGGAGCGGGTGGGGGGGTAGGGAGTACTAGGCTGGAGAGCAGGGCTGATATTCAGAGGGACCTCATCAGACTGGGAGAATGGCCAGTGGATATTGATAATGAGGATATTGATAACATTTTGAGAGCAGTGTAGCTGTGGGCCAGGAGTCCAGAGAAGGTATTTGGAAATCTCTGTCCTTAAAGATTTTCCAAAGCTCAACTAGACAAAGTCCTGTTTAACCTCATCTTACTTTGAGTTTAGCCATGCTTTGAGTGGTGATAGGACTACATGACCTTGAGAGATTTCTTAATCATCTATTTTTTCTTATGATCCTGTGATTTTAACTCATCTTAAAACCACACCTTTACTTCCTATTCACAGTTTTGTGAAGGTTTGAGCTACTAAATCTGGTTACGAAATATAGTAACTAACTTGCAGTAGTTATTAATGTGGAACATTTAGGAACATAAATCTAAATTGCCATTTGTCCTTACACACACCCTAACCTCCAGAACAAGATTTTTGTCCTTGTTTTTTATTTTATCATCTTATAGGTTTTCTATTATAGGAAAAAAATTATCCCTTGATATTAAAATATGTGGGACCACTTTGGTCCAAAATAATTACTACTTTTTTCATTTTCACTTCACCAGTAACTGCAGTGGTTTCACACTCCTACATACATTTGTAAAATGTGTTGTTATGGTGATGTATTAACATACTGTATTTTTCCATATGCCTTCATTACTTTTTTTTTTTTTAAATGCCCCTTGTATAGTTAAATATGCCCAGGAGTGACTAGTTCAGGGTATTTAACTAAGGAACAACTGAGATCTTGCTTGCAGATTTATTTTTGTCGAACAGCTTGGCTTTATTTATTTATTTGGGAGCTAACAGCTTACTGTCTGATTTCACTTGTCACGTTTTTCAGCTGTTCTTGTAATTTTGCTGATTCCTGCCACTTTGCATTCATCGGTGTGAAAAGTTTACTGGTGTTGTTTTCTACCCTTGTTTATCCTCCACGCCCCATGGTTGCATCACAAAGAGCTCCATCTCTCCTCAAGCAACTGGAAAAGGCTCAGCCTTTCAAATCGCTTAACTGACCAAACATTAATACTGCTCAGTGGAAGAGGTATCAGCTTGACTTTGCAGACTTCTGTTAGTGGTGGACCGAAGGAGAACTTCATTTTCACGTGTGATTGTTTTTGGTTATTTTATTTTTGGCCAAGTTTCCAGGTTGGCTATTGTTGAGACAGTAAAATGCATGAAAGTGTGCAATATCCACCCAGCAGCCCTGAGAGGAGAGTATTCTTGAATATCAGAGCAGTGCTACAGTAAATTGCCTCTTTATTTACTACAAGATTGCATACACAGGAGATAACAGCAGAGCTAATGAGAATGTGCATACATATGGAATTCATTAGTAATGAGAAGCAGCTACATTAATTAACTTTGGTCCCTAATGAAATTGAATTAATGCTGCAAAAGACATTTATAATTAAGTCAATACAAACCCAAAGTATATCAGTTTCTAATTCCTTCACTACAGCAGGGTGACACAAACAATATCATGGTTATATGTTATCATGGAACAGTAATCGCTGACAGGGAGGAAAGGGGACTTTGTGTTGGTAGGCTGAGGTTCTTCCAGTTTCCACCAAAGTAAACAATAGCTTCCTTCCCTCACCCCTCCCTGTCCTCTAGACATGCAGACTGGTAAAGTAGTGAACTATTATTTCCCACTTTTTAAGTTAATTTTGGAAAAATACTCGCTTCATTAATGTAGACATGCAAATTCCTTAAGATAGAAGCTCAAAATATAAGCAATTTTATGTAATTTTGCACTTGAGCCAATGAACACAAGCACAGTTGGCATTTCCATTTTGCCCTGTAACATTTCAATCAATTTTCTTTCTGGTTCACATTTGGGGGACAGTCACATCATCTCTACTGCTGCCAGCTGGATGTTGACTTGACCATCCCTTCTCAATTCAGATCTCAACCCATATTGTTCTACCTGGCCAGCGTGGTCTGTCCACATTTCTTCATCCTGCTGGTAGAAATAGAGGTTTCACCAGCTTTGGGGGCTGGGCTAGCTAGTGGTTGTCTGCTGACCATGGGCTCTGGTAGCAAATGGTTATGTGTCTGTACAGTCTGTGTGGGTGGACATTTCTGAGGTTATGGGTGAATTTTGTCTAATGGACACCTGAGTGCAGGCTCTGTTGCAGCCTTGGCTCTACTGGTGGGGTCCTCTGGACCTGCATGGGCTGTGGGAATGGGTGACACAGAAGGAATGGTCAGCACAGAGACCAGGTTCTCCTCAGTCTTTAGGCAGTAGGTGATATGTGATGGAAGAGAGGTTTGGGGGGAGCCCACACCTCAGATATGTCCCAAAAAGAGCTGAATGCAACAGGTTGTTTGTTTGGGTTTTTTTTTTTCCTGAGTGGTAAACCAAGTTCTTAGCAAACTGCACAGAGGGGATTCCCATAGACCAGTCCCATGAATTATTGTCTGCTGTACAGACCTTGAGCATCTCCTTAATATTGCTGTTCAGATACTCTGCTAGTTCTTAGCTTTCAGAATGTCACATTTTTCCATGCATCAGACTGAGCTAAGACCACAAATAGTCCTTGCATGACTTCAGTAATGTATTCCATTTCATTACAGCCCTGCAGTACAGCAGGGGCTCAAAAAATGAGGAAGGTGTCAAGAAGCTCTATAACCACCTCAGCTGCTTTTTTTTTGATGTAAGTGGGTGGTGAGCACAAAATCTGGTCATGCAGACCTGATACACCATTACCCACTTCAAGCTGCTTGGACACATGGAGAGATCAATGAAGTCAAATTGCTGCCCATGCTAAGTGGTCCTTATTCAGAGCAGAATGGCCAGCAAAATGTTCCAAGTGGGGCTTTCTTTTTTACTGGAACACTACATGGAATGATTTGAAGAGCTCAGCAGAATCCCTGGTGATGTTTGCATACTTATATGACAAATGATGTGGCCACAGCCACCATGGCAAGTAGCCACATGTGCTTTTTTTGATGATAATCACATCTATCCTCAATATCCACATTATATGTGGGAGATTCCTCCTTGGTCTGCCTCCTTTTAATCAGCTCTTGGCACCTCCACGTTGTAGAATTTCATATCTGAAATGAGGGAACTAGCAAGCAGCTTGCTAGCAATAATGTTTTGTGTCTAAATGAGGAAAGCAGTGATGTATACACTTGGAGTTACAAAACCAGAAAGAGTAGGTTCCCCATACTGACTTTGTAAGTAGATAGTAATCATGTCTTGACTTTGACTTGGGATTCTGTTTCGTCATCTTTAGTTCAGCACTAGTTGCACAATACTCTGCCTTTGAGATCATTTACTAGGAGCAGTTCTCATACTTTTTTCATAGTCCTTCTCTAAATTTAATTTAAAAATCCTGAGGCATCTTCAGGAATGATTACTTAGCAAGCAGAGAAATCTGACTCAACTCCTTCCTTTTTTGTGCAGCTGCTCGGGCACCGGTTTCTGCTGTATCCTACAGTCCCATTGTGTAACCCGTCATTTTGCAAAATGACTGAAATCTTCGGCCATTTCTCAAAATTATTTCTGGTTATTTTTCAAACTGACAGAAAATAGCAGGCAGGTATTATGCAAAATATCTGATCTCTAGTTTGGGGTTCTTTTTATTTAACTTACTAGCTTAAAAAGCCAACAGAAAGAGCTGTTTTATTTCCCAAAAGGTTCAAACCCACACAAGATATTGCAGAATTAGCTGGGGTATACACTTTCTAAACCAGAGACTCATGTGAGGTCAACTTTATTTTGTAAAGTGTGCAGCTGGTTTTGATTTTATTTTCCTTTGGATTGATATTTGAAACACTCGACCTTCTCCACCAGAACAATAGTGACAGTAGTTCGCATTTCGTGAAATGCTAGAAACCATTAGCATGTCACGTGATGACCAAGGAAAGAATGAAGTCTGATGGTGTAATAAAGTAGCAATTATTTTCTGAAATGCCTAAAATCAGTCACTTTATGTGGCTGAAACAGTCATTGCATGAAAGAACCAGACATTTCCAATATGTCTTTTTTTTTTTGTTTGTTTCCCAATGTAGTAGCTTTCAGAGTATCATAATATAAACAGATTTCCCCCTGTTTGGGTGTAAACACCTGAATGCCAGTTTACTGTAGAAATAGTTTTAATCTTGCAAGCTCAATTTAACTTACAAACTGCTTTCCATTAGGTGAAGCTTCATGATGCTATTTCTAAAGTATTGACACTTCTAATGTCTTGAGTTGATCCCGATTCAGCTGCCCCTTCTGTAGCAGAGCATGGGAACCAGGGTCTGTCTTCATTTATGTGGAGTTCTCAGCCATTCCTCTTTCTCTGCATGCAGACCTGAGACTGGTGAGGCTCTTCTCTCCATGGTTATGATCCAAGGTTGCCCACCACAGGATTTTCCACCAATGCTGCTACAGTTTGTGCTGCCCTTCCTTATTTCCTCATTTGCTCCTGTGCTTTCATAGCACCTGACTAGTGGAGTCTCCATGAGTTCTCACATATGCTCAGGAGAAGTAATGCTTGTAATGAGGAGTTAAATTCCTATCAGCAATTCTTTTATGTCTCTGTTGGAGACCATGCTGTCACGTCTAGGGTATGCCTCCACCCCTCAGCCACAGGCAGATCTTTGTGTTTCTCTACACTGTAGACCTCTAGGACAGATGAGAGGCTGGGAGGCTTTTTTCCATGAGACTCCTTCCCTTAGCACACAGCCTCTGCCAAGCACAAGTCAGGGTTTTGCTCCCCCAGCTCTGATGAAGCATTTGGAGATGCTATTCAATTGCCTGTGCCAACATTTGTCTTGCTTCTCTTGTCATTGGGCACAATGCCTTTCCTGACCATGACCCTGCTCTGGACGGGCTGGATTTGATGGCCAAGCCCGTGGTTGGTTGTGTGTTACCCTTCTCAGCCACAGGACTTGTCCCACTTCCATTAGAAGACTTCAGGGTCAGGTGAGTCCCAGCCATCCCTTGGGTGACACACAATTCACTGAGGGCACAGCTACTAGGGCTAAAGCAAAACCAGCCCAGCACTCCCAAACTGGAACATTACTGCAAGGGAGGTATGTGTTCCTGGTTGAAAGAGAAAGCAGCCAGCTGGCCTGTCTGCTGCCTCACCAGAGGAGAGAGGACTATCTACTACACTTATACTTCATGAAATGGATACTGTGTATTATATTTATTGGTATTTTTTCTTTTGAACAAAAATATGGCTTATTAAGCATCTGTTTGCAAGTAGGGAAATTACTTCACTGAGCACCAGAAACTTTAATTTGACTCTTTGAAGTCTCTGGCTGGGAGGCCAATCTAGTGTTTTATTAATGCCCCCCTGACCTTTGAAACCAGCCTCTGTTTCCACTCATGTCCTGGTTATAGAGTTTGCTTACAGAGAAAGCACACACAATGTCCTGTTGCCCTGAGAACAGCAGAAGTGGGTGACTGCATAGGTCAGAAATGTCCGGTCCTGCAGCTTTATTGAGGTTTCTGTTCAGGGACCGCTGTGTCTGCCACCTCCTGGCCTTGCCATGCCCATCTCTCTCCATCCCTGGAGAGAGCATCACGCTCCTAAAACCCCTTTTCTGGCCTGCAGCTGCGAGGTCCTTCCTGCCTCTACCCACATCTCTAGTCTAAGGCACCCTGAGCCTTGGGAGCACATGGAAATGGATATTTCAGGTGATGTGGATCTGTGGAAAACTGCCTGGAAAGAAAAGATCTGGATCCTAAGGGGAATTAGGGGAATCCTACAGTTGAGTAGAATTACAGCATGAAAAATGCCCTAAATCATCATTGCTGTGAAAAGCAATGTTGTTTTATTTATCCTTGCATTGGTTCAGTTTTGAAAAGCTCCCTAGTGAGCTACAGAGGGGACTGATGCAGTTGAAAACCATTCAATAGAAGAATCACAGCCATATGGAGAGAGCAATGTAGGGGTGGGAGCAAGGAGTGGTGGAGGGCAGGTTTGCTCCTGTCATTGAGTGCCACTTTTTGGCAGCTTTAAGGCTTTAATAAGCAATATGAGATGAAGCCCAGAGACACAGTGTATGTTATCTTGCCATATCATAACATGCTGATGTTCTGCTCTCCTATCTTTATCCTCTGACACATTGTCCAGGTCCTGTCCTCTCCATGTCCTGCTGTAATACAGATTTTTGTGTTCTCAGGTGGTTGTTTTCTAATCCAGAACTATCCAGACTCAGCAAAATCATGGCTGAGCTCACAGTGCCTCTGATCAAACAAGTGATGGTAACTGGAAATGCCTTCTCCCTCTATAGATCCTGTTCCACATGCCAACAGTTCCCCATCACTACCTCTGACCACTCCTGGTCACAGAAACCACTTTGCTACATTTTGGATGCTGCTATGGTCTGTCTACACTTTGTTATTGGGCTAATTCAGATCCTTCTCCTGAAGCACTGCCTGGCAGCACCTCCACCCCTCCTCTGCCATCCTGGGAGAAGCAGGCAGGGAAGGTGGGAGACAGCAAGAAGCACTGCCTGGAGGGAGCAGCAACAGGTTCTCCCTGCAAGCCCTGCCAGCACCCTTGATGGAGCATCACCTCTGTCATCACCTTACAGGCCAACTCCTGCTGTCTGAGCCTTTGTTCTCTCAGAGCAGAGGCCAGCTTCCTCTGCTGGACACTAACACTTGCTGAGACAAGTGACAGATGTAAAGTTTGCATAGACAGTTCCAAAGAAAAGTGTGACTTGGTGCTGAATAGTGTCACCAGTTTAAAGCATGGAATTTTGTCCTCCTAATTCCACTCATTATCATCCCGAGCTAGCAGTAATATCATTAGCATCCATTTTTATTTGGAAAAAAAATCCTACTATCCAGTATTATTTTTTTTTTGGTGATGCTATAGTGGTGGGTATCAACAATGTGTCTATTTGTATAAGAATTAAAGAACTTGTGATTTTAACACACTTTGAACAGGATTGGTTGTATGATCAGGAGGTACTGTATGCAAACATGGTTAATTTTTTTTAAAAGTCTTGCCAAATTCAGATACAAAATGCTTTTCAGTTATACACATATTTGCAAGAGGTACTTGCTTAGCTTTTTCAGCACATAGTAATTTTGACTGTTAAAAACTTTATTATGACAGAAGGGACCTAATACTCTTTCAAAGCTATTCAGTGCCTACAGAACACACACAAGGTATTTTCTTCCACCAATGATGTTGCTATAGGAGGAACCAAAATATTGTGTCATTTTCTATCTTCTCTCCTGCTACAAGGGAGAACTGATTTGTTTGTGTGGTTTTAAAACAAATCTGGATGGGAAAAATGTGTTGCTTTCTTAGTGGCATGTAATTAACTAGCAGTGAACTACACATCCAAGTTGACTCCTTCCATGTTATGAAAGTCTCTGTAGTTCCCCAATTACCCTTGAATCTGATTGGCAGTTGTCTTACTCTTTACTGTGATCCTTTTGGGGCAAACACCTTCTTGGATAGGTTGTTGGGGTTGTTTTTTTCTCAGATATATGCACACTTCAAGTTCTCACATTCCTGTCTTAACAGATGTTGTGATCCAGGCAATTTGCCAAGGATGGGCCATGTGAGCACCCCCACATCTCACTTGTATTATGAACTTCAGTGATTTCCAACTTTTGGTATTACATAGCATTACTCACACTTTGACTTGAAGAAACTTTCTCGTGATCAGACCTCCCAAGAGATTTATAGGAGCCAGAAGCAAGAAGGAAGTCAGGGAAGAAAGATCATGGAAGAGATATGATACTTTAAGTTAACCCTCTTTGTGGGACCAAAAGCAATGAGCATAGGAGTAAGATTATGCAGGTACAGTGAGATAAATCAATCAATCAATCATTATCTGACTGTTGTCTCATGTACAAGTCACGTTGAGGTGAAGTAAAAAAGTAGAAGTATGAAAAGGTGGTTTTCAACGGCATCCTGAGGAGAGACTGTCACTGGTGTTTGACCAGCTGATAACTTCTAATTTGTCAAATTATTAAAGTCCCACTGACTCTAGATGAAAAAATGTGACCTTAAGCAGATGGCAAAAAGAACAGAGACATATTGCTGTTTTAGGTTACAGCACTCACAGATTTATACTCATTTTTTGGGTACAGGTGTAAAGCAGCTGAGCTATAAAAGCCTGAATGTCTTTCATGTAATTATTATTTGATTTTTTCCTCTTTCCTCATGGAATTCAATTCTATCCTCAGAGATAGCAACTGACAATGCCTCACTGAAATATAATAAGTTTTTTACCTACACCAGGATCATTAGCTTTTTCCATCCCTCCAATTCAAAGAGTAACATTTTAATTTCTTCCACCAGTATAGGGTAATAAATTTATAGAATTGATTTCAAGCCAAAGAAAGTTATAAAAGCAAGAATCAGTATTAAATAACTATAATTGTTACTTTGGAGGCCGAAAATCTTTGACTTTTTAAGAGAAGACAACTGCTGTCTGAATGATTTAAGAAAAACAATCCTCACTTTTTTCTTTTTCTTTTTTTTTTAAATTGGACAGTTCCATAAATAAAAATACAAGCTACTGTACTTAGACCTTACAATACTGAGTAACAATGTGTAATTTTTGTTATTAGAGGCATTTTTATAATGTGGGAAAGAAAACAAAACTCTTTTCTGCTGCAGTCATACCATGTCCAAAAGATGATTATGAGTAAATATTTCAAGGTAAATATTTATTGCTAGTTTATCTTTGAAGAGTTAGTTTAATTGTTCAGGTCACAAACTAGGCCAAACTCACTCCCAAACCCTGTGACAAGGCCAGCTGGGCCAATCAACGCCA
>VXBZ01008090.1:27493-52730 GCA_013399135.1 Heliornis fulica | reverse complement strand
GCCCCCAACTTCCCCTCCCAGTCACAGCCTGAAACGCTCCATCTGTGCGGGCTTTCGGGAACAGCAGTAGCAGCCAAGGTCTGTGATATTCCAGATGTTGGCCTCTGGAGCCCGCTGCAGGAAGTGGGAAGGTGTGGCATCTCCAGGGCTGCATCCCAAGCCGATCAGAAGGGNGGGGGTTGGAGGGGGGTAAAAAGAAAAAAGAAAATAATTTGTTAGGATGTAACTCCTTTTGGCTCTTGGTGAGGTGTGTAACTCAAGCACAGCAGAGGGGAGAATCGCTTTGCTGAGAGAGGCTTCATGCCAGCAAACCTCTTTCTTATTTTTTTTTTTTTTTTCCTTTCTTTTTCTTTTCTCGATGAAACGATGCCGGGGCTGGTGTCAAATCTAGGCCAGCAGTAGTACTGAAAAGCAATTTGCCTGGGCTGCAGTGGGAATTAGTCATGACTCCCTATGCCCACTCGCTTCTGATCCTTTGAAGAAGGGCATGGTGTCAGCCACAGTTTAGCTCTTGAGGTAGAAGGAAACCCCCATAGAAAATATCAGCCGGTGAACTGAAGTGATCTCCCACCCCCCAGACATGCCTCTGCTTTGTTTCCACCTTAACCTGGGCAAATCCAATTCCAGACAGCATAATCTCTCCCCTCCTCTCCCCTGAAAAGAGCAGCTGTCACCGGACTTGCCGAGAGGCCAGGAGCCGGGTGGGAGGATCTAATGCTCAGAGAGGACCTGCTGTCAGTGGAGCCACAGAGGACACAGTAACACAGCCCAATTAAACTAATGCTCAGTGATAGGAGTTAAACCTGTTAGAATTATATCTCTCTGCAGAATGTTTATTGCTCAAATCGGATGCGGCGATGAAGCCTCTTACGGCAGAGATGTTCTTCCCTCCCCCAGGACAGCTTCGGTCCGAGCAGAGGTTACGCTGGAACCAGGGCTGTGGTTGTCTTCTGAGCTCTCTTGTGGCTCCAGCTTGCTGAAGTTCATCTGTGTCACCCCGAGGTTGTACCCTGCTCTTCACCAGGGCTTGGGTTATCTGAGCCGGCAGGTAGTCGGGAAGAGGAGCCGGCCGTGCATCCCCACGGGGCACGGAGCCAGGTCGGCAGTTGAGGGAGTCAGCCTGCTCTTGGGACAGGGCCAAGCCAGCATGCAGACCCTTTGTGTCACCCAGGTTTTACCCCTGTCTCTCCATCCATCTCTCCCTCCCTCTGGCCTGGGCTGACTCAGATGGCTCGCCTTCCTCCTCCTCGCTGGCTAACCTTGGGTGAGTCAGCTTGGCAGGGAGCGGAGACCTGAGCTGTGGGCCCGCACGCCTGCCAAGCCTCCCTTACTTGACTCATCCCATCAGCTCTGCCTTCCCCAGGGATGTTGGACTGAGGAGCTCCATGAGCAGGAGGATTCCACTGCAGCTGCTGGCCGTCAGCACCTTTCCATTGGGCTCCACCAGCGAGATGGAAATCCCAAAATAACAAAGTAGATGGCGCAGAAATGGTGGGGTGAATGAATTCAAGCGAGGCCGGTTAAATAATTTTACTCTTCCTTTAGTCTTCAGCAGGATGTAACCAGTCTCTGTGGTGTGGAGGTGCATCCTTCTTGCCTTTTAGCCTGTCACCTGGGCAGCCTTTCTCAAAAGCTTTCTTGTGAGATGGGGGTTCAGAGAGCTTGATGGGTGGCAAAGCCCCTGAAGTCCCAGGTACAGCCACACTCTGCAGTGTTGGTGTGGGTCAGGGTTCTGCTGTTGGATGCAGAGCGAGTATTCACCCATGTTACTTGCCTTGAATCTCCTCTTGCTTGATGGGATGGCAAAAGCTGAGCAGAAGTTCCAGGTTATAGCAGCATTTCTGGCCTAGTTATATGGGGTTTTTTCTTCTGGAGAGGAGGGAGGAGGAAGCATATGCATTCCTCTCTTTCCTCAAGACCCACGAAGAGGGTGAGACCACTGGAACATGTAGAAATCAGCTAGTCCTCCTCCTCCAGGAAAAGAAATTAACCTCAGGGGAATAAGAAGGTTCATCACAGTCCCTTATTTCCATCTCTTTGTAGTATTGGCTTTGGTCTTGCTTCGTTGCCTTGTAACCATGGTGTCGATTATGATATTGCCCTTAAAGCAAGAGGGCTGTTATCGCAGGTGGAAGGCCCAGTGTTTGCAAACAAAAATAACTGGGTGAAGAAGAAGAAGAAGGTCTTTTTATTCCAGTGCTTTTAAGAACTCATCATTCTTTATGTAGATTTAAATGAAAACCTGGAGAGGAGTGATCCTGCATTAACTAGCCCGTATGCCTGGAAGAAAAAAAAGCTTTCGGTACAGAAACACGTTTTGATTTTTGAGTTTTCCAAAAGAGGCTGCAGAGAAGTGGGATTATTTAAATATTATGGAAACTTCCCTTCAGGATATTGTAATTTTCTGGCCTGTACTTCTTGTTCTTGTTACTCTTTTAACGTGATAAATCCTATCGGTTGCCTTTTGCCGTGAGTGTCGGGTAGACGTGTGGCCAGTGATGATAGCTGCTGGGAGAAGGAATTACTGTGTGCTCTGCAAAATGTACTTGGCTTGCTCTCAGCTCTCCTCTGATGCTGTAGATCTTCACGGGGGGAGCACGTGAGAGCAGGTTTTACCCGCCTGGTGGCCTGTTCCTCGTCGCTTCTGTCCTATAGTCGAGCTGCCTGCGATGCGAAACGAGGGTTGTGATGACTGGGAGGGCTACATCAGCCTGCAGATTGTGATGACTGGTAGCCAGTTGCTACTGTGGGCGTGAAAAATAAGAGCAGTCTTTGGGCAGCTGTCTCTGCAGAGATGGCACTGGAGACATGAGTCAGGCCGGGCAGCTGAAGATTCTATCGCTTCGTAGATTCACCTCGATCATAATGAAGATTCTATCGCTTCGTAGATTCACCTCGATCATAAGTAGAAAGCACCTGGGTGGATTGGGTTGGGTGTTTTGGGGTAACCCCAGAAGATTTAGGGAGTGCCATGGGGTGGGGAAGTTTTGCCTTCCTTCCTATCCATGAGGCAAACGATGCCTTTAGCTCCTCTCCGCTCGCTGTGCAGTAAATAGGGGAATCGGAACAGCAGAGAGGGAAGGGCGGAGGCTGTGAGTCTTTGCAGGTAGTTTCATTTCATGACCAAACCCTTTGGTTCTTGGAGGAACTGATTGCTGAGCCTCCTGAACTGGAGCTCTGTGGAGAGGACTGGAGCTTGGTGGAGAAGGCTGGAGCTCCGTGGAGAGGACTGGAGCTCCATGGAGAGGACTGGAGCTCTGTGGCAATGACTGGAGCTCCATGGAGAGGACTAGAGCTCCATGGAGAGGACTGGAGCTCCATGGAGAGGACTGGAGCTCCGTGAAGAAGACTGGAGCTCCGTGGAGAGGACTGGCACTCCATGGAGAAGACTGGAGCTCTGTGGAAATGACTGGAGCTCCGTGGAAAAGACTGGAGCTCCGTGGAGAGGACTAGAGCTCCGTGGAGAGGACTAGAGCTCCGTGGAGAGGCCTGGAGCTCTGTGGAAATGACTGGAGCTCCGTGAAGAAGACTGGAGCTCCGTGGAGAGGACTGGCACTCCATGGAGAAGACTGGAGCTCTGTGGAAATGACTGGAGCTCCGTGGAAAAGACTGGAGCTCCGTGGAGAGGACTAGAGCTCCGTGGAGAGGACTAGAGCTCCGTGGAGAGGCCTGGAGCTCTGTGGAAATGACTGGAGCTCCGTGAAGAAGACTGGAGCTCCGTGGAGAGGACTGGCACTCCATGGAGAAGACTGGAGCTCTGTGGAAATGACTGGAGCTCCGTGGAAAAGACTGGAGCTCCGTGGAGAGGACTAGAGCTCCGTGGAGAGGACTAGAGCTCCGTGGAGAGGCCTGGAGCTCTGTGGAAATGACTGGAGCTCCGTGAAGAAGACTGGAGCTCCGTGGAGAGGACTAGAGCTCCGTGGAGAGGCCTGGAGCTCCGTGCCAGGAGAAGGATACCACCACCCTTCAAAGGACATATTTTTAAGCCGTGCCCCGACCCTCTCTGGTTTGCAACCAAAACAATTCACACATAAGACATATAAATAGAGTGCAATACTCCCTGGTTATTTTAGCAGCCGGAACAGCCATAGAAATCGAGGGTGATTTTTTACTATGTGCTGGTTACCTGACCTCCAGGCACCAGCTGCTGCGGATTTCTGCAGAACTGTGAACCAGGCAGAAGTCGTGCGAGCTGCCCCCACACTGCTCCATGCCTGTTCTCCCAAAGACCATTTTTAGCAGCGTGAAAGGGAGTTGGGAGCTCGGAGGAGAGAGAGCCAGCCTGCATCCCCCGGATGGTGGGAGCTGATGGTGTGGACAGCTGGCCCTTGGGGACAGGGCTGAAACCCGGCACGCTCGCTGCGCCGGTCACAGGTTGTCTTTGGATGGGGCTGGTCGTGTCGCTGTGGTGTTCAAGTGTATCCAGAAGGATATTTAGAAAAGGAGGTTTCAAGAAAAGTGGGATTGCCAGGCTCCATCTTAAAATGCTTGTCTTTTAATAGCAGTTTTGATTGAAAAGCAAATGTCCCTCTTAAGCGTTCTGGTTTCACGTAATGCTGTTATATCGAGCCTGGGATTGAAATCCCGAGGACAGCATGAAGATTTGGAACAAACCTTTGGATCCTTCTAGTCCTGGCTGCTTGCAACACTTAGCATTTCCTTAATAGCATGGTAGCTTGACAACACAAATGAACCTAGTTTTGATCCCATGACAACAAAAGCGCATGTATTTACTCTTGGCTGGTCAATTGAAATCCATTTGCTTATTCGGTCGACGAGGTGTGGAATGAATGTTTTAAGTGTGTGTTAAAACAGTCAGCATGGAAGGAAAGTTCCTTAAAATATCTTGTATCACTGGAGATTTGCTGCCAGATAGCAAGTAGGAGGAAGCAGTCATTGATGTAGCATCAGGAGAAGGCTGTGCTGTAGCTCTGTGCTCTTCACCGGCGCAGGTTCCTCCTCCCTTCGCGAGGTGCCGCAGTCCGGTCACACCGCTGCTCCCACCAGAGTGTTTCATTTGATGGAGCTGTTGTGGGATGAAGGAGCAAATAATACAGAGAGTGTGGGGCTGCAGGATGGCTTGAGGGTTTGGTGGAGGGAGAAGGAAAACAGCCCATCCTGGTGAGGATGAGGAAGGAGGGAGTGGTTGGGTGGGGAGGTCTGGCAGCCATCCACGGGCAGACCCACCACACAGCATGTTCCTGGAGGAGAACCGGCTCCTCTCGGCTTCTGGGAAGAGAAAGTGGGCTCATCCCCCGCCAGCACCGAGCTGAGCTGTGGGTGCCTGCGTCAGTGCGTGCTAAGTTGTGATCTCTCTGCTTTTAGGACATTCCCATTTACTCTGTCAGCTTCCAATTCATGTGCTGGAGCACATCCTTGGGGTGAGCTGAGGCGGTTGGTGGCAGTATCTTTTGCTCTAGAGAGTCTGGAAAGAAAAAAAACAAACAACCAAAACCCCAACAAAACCCAGAACTTCTTTTACTTTCGATGCCCAAGTCCCATTAGAGCTGAGGCTGATGCCTCCCTGTGTTCACATCAGCATTTCCCAAGGACAGGTTTCCCTGCACAGGTACCACTCTGGGCTCTGCTGTATTGGTTTCCAGCTGATTTCCATCTCTTCTTTCTACAGGTGGAGAGAGACTTTGAAAGGGAATATGGAAAGCTTCAGCAGTGAGTATCAACCACACTGGTAAAACAGGAATTGTGGCATACTTCTGCTGTGCCCTCTTTGTGTCTTCCCAGGAAATTTTAGCCAGTTACACTCTTCCTGAGAAATCACTCACTGCCCTGTAATTTGTAACTCCACGGAGTTTCTCTGGTGGCTGGGTGTTCAGGGGCGTTTGAGGAGGTCTCTGCAGTGAGGCTGAGGTTTGCAGATTACTAAAGGCAGCTCTAAAGAGTGTAAAATTGCCTGAAGACTGTGGGGTCACCGAAGAGCCTCAGCACCTCCAAGGGAGGAGTATTGGTTTTACCATACTGACTGTGTCACTTAAGCTCACGCTCCTCATCTGGAAGCATTTGGCTTTCCCATTTGTGGTGAGTAGGGGGACTTAAGGAAACACACGACCCTTTGAATTGGAGATTAGGAACCTGAGAAGGCTAAAAACCATCTGAAAACAAGCAGAAAAGGTTGGGCAGTGCTTGAACTTCACAAAGCCTCGCCTGGGTATTTTTAACTCACAGCAGAAGCCAGCATATTCAGCCCATAGATGATTTGTTGCACGTATGATACACTTCAGTTTGTTTCTTTCCAAGATTCAGACTTTGCCTTGTTCTCCCATCTTTCAGATTGGAAGATCAGACCAAAAAACTTCAGAAGGATATGAAGAAAAGCACAGATGCAGACTTGGGTATGTGACTGTAGGATACATAGACTGTGAACTTGGCCACAAAGAGCTGAAGTGACTTTCTCAAGATCACATGAGTAATCTGTGACAAGTCTGGAAAACAAATCTAGATCTCAGTCCCACTCAGTTTGCTTAGTTACAAGGCCATCTGCATGAGGGCTGCCGAGCAGTATCTCAACTGAGGGAACAGAAAGTATGTTATGGGCTCCGTTCCCTGTCTCTTGAGCTGCGGCTTCTCTGTGGCCTTGGACAAGTCACTCTCATTTCTCTGCCTCAGTTTCTGAAGCTGAAAAATAGGAGTGATTGTTCTGGTTTTCGTGTTAGGCAGGAGCTGTCTCCAGCTGAGCCTGTTTGTGTTGAGCTCTGCACATTCACCTGCTTCTTTAACGCTGTCTGAAGCCAAAGGAAGGTGGGACAAGGCTTTGGAGGGGGGTCTGCGGAGCCCACTGCATGTTTCATGTACAGACAGCTGACCCAGGAGCTCTCATTCAGGAATAACCCTTGGTGGCTGCTTGCCTTGGCTTGACCTCATGTCAGTGGGCGATGGAGGAAGCAATAAACAAGTCATCTCTGCCTGCTGCTGCCTGCACGGAGTGACATGGTCCCTGCAGGTGTCCTGTCCCTTATGGCAGCCCCTGCCCAGTCCATTTCTCTGGTAGGAGACTGGTGTGACTGCACCACATGGCACAGGCTTTAAATGATGATGGGAGAGAGGAGAAGACTGGTGGAGGGGAGCTGGGAGAAGCTGGTTTGGTGGATACTGGTTATCGAACTGAGCAGGGCAGCCTGCAGAAACATGCAGCAAGGAGCTGTTTTAAACACAGATGGTTTTTCTCAGCATGTGGTTTGGAGTAGTCCCTTATTTGTACCAGGCCCCCACGGCTCTGGAGCCAAGGCAGATGCACCAGTGCAAACAGGTGTGGGCTGGACTGGTCCAACACTCATCTTGTGGGAGTTGGGTTCACGGAGGGGCAGGGGAGTGGGAAGGAGCCCCACCAGGCGCTTTGCCAGGGGGAGGGCTGGCAAATTTGGGTCTTCCCATGATACAGGCTCTCACCTGTACTCCTCTGTGTGTGTGTGCACCCTCAGATATTGCCAGACATAAACACAGATCCCAGCTCCTGCCTGTGCTCTCCCACCCTGCCCAGCACCGCGTTGGCATGTGCGTGTGCTTGCACAGGGGCAGTGGTGGGATAAGCACCACTAACTGGTGCTGCTGGGACTCCTTTTCAGGGTGAAACTGGCCTTTCTGGGGACTTTGGTCATTGTCAGGGATCCTTGGTAAGTTTTTCCTTGTTAAGGATTCCCCTCCCTTGCAGTGGGCGTTGTTTATATGGAGCATTTCAAGTCCCAGAGGAGCTGTGGGAGGACTTTCTTTTTCCGTTCTGCTACATGGCAGAGTCACAAATGAGCCTTGGCCAGATCCAGTAAGATCTGATTTCTCATTTAAAGGCATGAAATCATGAGTGTAAGGGAAGATTTTTGAATGTTGTCTGATGAGGGCTGGGTGAAGAAGGAAAAGGAGGTAGGTCTGATGGAGCACTGTGGACAGCTTTCCTTACCTGGCAGTGCCCGTTCCCGAGAGGAGGGAGCTGTGCTTGCTCAGCCAACATCCAGCCCCCGTATCCAACGAGGATGGCAGTGTATCAGCCTTGTTGTGTCCTCCTGAGAGTCTTTATTTCTTCCACTGTACCTCTGTGTGGAGGGGGTTGATTATTCACTGCCTGCAAACACTCCCTAGCAAACTGGACCTGGTAGCCTGAGTCTCCACCTTCTGCCAAAAAAGACTCGGCTCAAAACGAGACCGATTCCTCCGTCTTCACGAAAATAATCCTCAGAGGCTCACCCTGCCAGCTGCAGCACCATGGCTGGGATCAGGGGACTCTATATTAGCACTCCACACTATGGCTGAAGACCACTAACACCCTCCTCACCCTCTTCCAAAGTAGAATCTTGAGGAGCAAGAGGATGTTCTTTAATCAGGAGCCAAAGCTGTTCTTTCAAGTTGAAGACAGGACTTGCCACTGGGCCAGGGGATGCCCTCCCGAGGCCCTGGGTCTCTGCAGCGTTGGGGATGAGGTGTTTGCTGAGGTCTGCAGAGTTGCAGACTCCCAAGGGAGCCACAGCTACACCACAGTGGCTTTTTCAGAGCCATTCAGGTGAGGGGAAGCACCTTGCCCCCATTCTGAAGAGCCCCAGTCTCTGACCTCCCAGCGGGCCCCCGCTGCTCCCCTCGCTACAGCCCCCTTACAATCCTCTCCTTATGAAGGGAAACTAATTTTTCTTCCAGCTGAAGGAGTTCTGCTGTTCTGAACTCCATCCCATTTTGGCACAAATCCTTCCTCAGATGTGGTCACACATATGGATTATATCCCATCTGTTTAAAGGTTTAAACGCCTAAACCCTTAATGTTTGGATAATAGACGGATACGGTAGCTTTGTTATTCTGTAGTTAGCCCCTCGTTCTGCATTGAGCTTCCCAGCTATTTAGCTTCTGAGCTCTCTGTATAATTGTGTGTAACCTTTAAATCAGAATATTTAACCCCTTGATTTATGATCTTAAGCCCCATTATTCAGACGACTTTAACTTTTAATATCTGAGTGAGTACAGTAGGAGTCTTTCCAAAGCTCATCTGTAGAGCGGCTCAAGCATCTGGCTTTCTGATCTGAAACTGGAATAACTTCCAGCAACAGTGCTGATGAAAAAGAACACTTTTTTTTTTGTACCACTGACTTCTTTTTTTTCCTTCTTTATTCCCATTTATATTGATGCTTGCCTTTTTCATCATTTTTCCCCACTCCCCCCTCTCCCATTCTGTACCTTAGCTATTTTCTTGCTCTTTTGTAGAGGTACTGTCATAGGGATTTAATTTTCCCTTTGAAGACCGAGTGTGTGGATAGGAAGAGAGATGTGTCTGATGGAAAACAAGCAAAAGTGCTCAGTGAGACAGTAACTGAAGCCCATCAGAGCATGACCTGGATTTCTAGGTGGCATTTTTGGGGTCTGAAGTGGCACTGGCCTTTGCATTGTCCCCTGGCTTGTGGGCTTGGTCTCCAGGGGCAGAAAATTTGTTGAGGGAAAGCGCTTAGCCAGCTTGTGTCTGTGCTGCTTGTGCAGTGCCTATTTTAAGAGTAACAGAGAAACCTCGTCTTCCAGCCCTGTCAGTCTGGTCCTTTTCCACCAGCACTAAATCCACTTCAAATATATATTTTTGTAAAGCCATTTGAAAGACTTAATGGACTGTGATTTTTCTCATTGTGGAAGAGCTGTAGTGAGACTGAGAGTGACACTTAATAGTCTGTCGAGAAAAGACGTATAAAAAAACCCATCTACATTTTTTTAAGAGCACGGTGCTTTTGTTAGTCTGGTATTATTTCTGGCAACATCACAAGCCATACAGTGGAGCAATTCAGACTTAACTTATATAAAAACAGTTCTTTGGGTGTTTATGTGATTGAATTGGTGGCTCTTCCTTCTTTTTCTCTCAACTGCCAGCGAATATTTTCCTGGAAAGTTGTGCTAAACCCCCCTTCAGCGGCCCAAGTCCCTGAGTTTTACACATGGTGAGGGGTTGTGTGACACTGTCCTGCCTGTGTGACCCTCTCTGCTTTCCTTTGCATGCTCCTGGTGCCCACAGCCATGTCTAAGTCAGCTGTCAGGATCTCCTCAGACCTGCTGTCTAACCCCCTGTGTGAACAGGAGCCTGGATTTCTGGAGATGGTCACAGCCTTCGACACAGCGATGAAGAGGATGGACTCTTTCAACCAGGAGAAGGTGAACGTGGGTTTGGCTGAAGAAGGGGACACCAGGGTGTGCCAAAGGGCTGTTGGCATCTCTTCCTTCCCTTTTATCATCATCCCCAAGCTGCTTTTCCCACGGGTTTCTCTATAACCTCACTCTCCTCTGACTCGTGCTGTCCCGGGGGTTGCTGCTCAGCCCAAGCATGTGGGAGAAGTTAACTATTTTTTTTGGTTAAAGGGCACTGTGGTTGCACTCAGAAGCCCACATCATTCTATGGGAGGCACTGTGCAAACATGTATGGTTGTGCAAACAGGCTTTTTCAACAGGCTTGACATATAATCATCCCTTTCGCTTTCAACAGGTGAATCAGATCCAAAAGACAGTCATAGAGCCTCTCAAAAAGTAAGTACCAACATTGTCTTATGAGCCAGATCGAGTGTTTGTCATAACTGTGTACTTTAGGGATGTGTATCATCAAAGGAGATGTTGGCAGGTTAGAAATCAGCCCTCCCAAAGAGGTCATAGTTCACAGCCCTGTGACAAAACCCCATCCTGGCTGAGGCCTGGGGACACAGGACAGTTTAGCCAAGCCCACGCTCCATGGCCAGCCTGAAGACTCTTGTCCCATAGCCTGCCAGGTGCCTTTATCTGTGCTTTAATGAAGCCCTGAAATGAGTAACACTGAATGCTTTGAAGCATCCAGCTTCTCTCTCTTCATACATCAGTTACCACAGACACTTTGCTCCATCCAAAGGAGAAGAATTGCCCTGGGAGTTCCCCGGCGGGCAGCAGGCACGGACACTGCCATCCAGCCCAAGGTGCTGAGTGTGCAGGTGTTGGAGCAGAAATTTCTTTCCTTTGGAAGTTTTCTAAATTAAAAAAGGTAGAAACTTGTTTTTAATGCAAGTTCTTTCATGTTTATAAATAATATATCCATGCAGGAAAGAAAGAGATACTACAGAGCCGTACCTAGACAGTGAGTAGGTGAGAGGTACGGACAGAAACCGGCATCCCCTGTCCTGGGCTCGTAACTGATGTAGGATGGGATGTCTCAGACCCTAGAGAAACACTTGCAAACCTCTGCAGGAAAAGCTTCAGGCCATGTGTGGTCCAAAGGACCAGCACAGGGCACACGTGGAGGGAAACCCACTGCCGAGAGCCACCGGGAGAAGTGGCTGGCAGCAATGCCAGAGCTGACCCTCACCCCAAACCATGCCCATCCACACATTGCACAGCTTGGAATGAAGTCCTAGTCAGAGAGGGAGAGCCAGAGCTGTTGACAGTATCACTCTGGTAGCAGGTTTCCATATTTCCCCCCCCATTCCTTGCTGTCTGGTGCCATACGATGCGTCAGTGCTCAGTCAAGCCTCGGCACCGTGGCAATTTTGTCACCTAGGTCTCATCTGGTGCAATTGCCCTCTGTCTGCACAATTTCCACTGGTGTTAGCAGCCATTACTGGTGTCACAGGCTGTACCCCCATAACATTTAAGGAGTGCTTCAGTTGCTATCCCAAATGTCTTGTGAAATCCCGAGATTTGCTGTTTTGTTACAAGAACAGAGCAAGCGAGCGAAAATAAAATAAAATGACTTTAATATGACAGTAAGTGTTGCAAATTGCTGAATAACAATTTTAGTTTAGGCTTGACACAGGGTGGTTGGTTGGTTTGTGTTTTATGGTTGGGTTTTGTTTTTTTTTTTTTAAGTTGTTTCTGCCCAAATCTGAAAGTAAAATCTCCTGTACCACTCAGTGCGTGAGGTTACGCTGTGTTTCTATCTGGGGGATGTTTGGTGAGTCAAGTTTTACCTTGGTCATCTATCCACGAAAGAAATTCTTGATTATATAGGGGAGGAAAAAAATAAAAGGAAGAAAGAGAAAAAAAAATCCCCAGCTTGTGCTGTGGAATTGTGTTGCTTATTATCTAGATTGTCCTCATGAAAGATACATTAACTTTTTCTTCCAGCATTCTGTTAAAATTGGAAGGGCTTGCGTCTCTGAAATCTTCACAGGGTTTTGGGTTGAGTGTTGGGGTTTTTTTTTTCTCCCCCCAACTTGTTTTAGTTGGTGAAATGAAAGAGAATATCTCTCCTTGCAAGCCTTGCCTTGAGTTTTAAACCCCGGGCGGTGCACGGGGCCGTTAATTCGAGCTTGGGGCACATCGCTGACGTCTTATTCTGCAGCTCTTGGCTCTCTTAGCACACACAGAAGGAGAAAGATCCCATTCCTCTTGCTTTGGGTTTGAAGCAGCTGTGCAAGATCTCATTGTATTTTTCCTGCCATAGGGATATTTGGGGAAATAATGGGGTTTTGCAGGGCACAGGTTCCCTCTTCCCAACTCTCCTGTACGTGCATGGCCGAGCCACACAAGCCAGGAACGTTTCGAAGGAGCCCAAGGGTCCATTTTGAGGCTAATGAGATGCAGGAGAGAAATGCAGAGCTTGCACCTCCCCTTGTCCTGCTGGCAGATAAACCCCAGCAACGCTCCTAGGATAAAAGTTTCAGATTAATGAAAGCTGCCTTGAGGAACTCTTCTTATTTCCAGTTAGATGGTGCTTCCCCTCGCAGAGACAGTCCTCCCCAGCCTCTCCCAAACTTGCTTTGACCTAGAAAGCAGTTGGATTGGGTTTTTTTTTTTTCCCCTACAACAGCTGCACTTTATTACAGCTTCACTGGTGGTCTCTTCTAGTTTAATAGCCAAAGAAACAGATAAGTATAATCCAGGCAATTATCATTAGCCATAATATATTGTAAGCAGAGGCACATGTGCAGGAAAATCCACATTCAGTTGTCCAGGGTTAGAGGTTCCAGGCAAATATCAGAGAATTTGTTAAACCATGGAGAAGAAAAGCAGTAGTAGATTTAGAGGGGGGGTGTGGAGGCTTGTAATGTTAAACCCTCCTGCTCTTGGGGATGATGAGTTGTTCAGAGTTTTACTTTTGGAGCCCCTTGGCTGGGAATCACCCATGTAACTCCAGGGAGGAGCAGAGCTCTGGTGAGAATAGTCCATATTTCAGCATGTGGGTTGGGGCAGCTGGGAAGGGTCAGGAGGGATCATCTCTCCCCTTCAGGACCTGCCTGTGTAAATCACAGCCTGGATCAGCGGATTTGAGGCAAAAGAGGAGGAAAACAGCTGGATTTTACTCTACTCTTCAGAAGGCTTGGGTGAGCAGTGAGGTGGAGCAGAGGTAGACGGTGTCCTGTCAGCTTGGCACTAATTACTTATTGTTTGTCGGTACTTAAGGGAGGAAGCAGCTTAAACGAGCAGAGTGCTTTGCAGATCCACCGGCTCAAACGCCTTTCCCGTTTGGAGCCGGTTTTCCTTGCCACAGGGTCACGAATTAACAAACTCTTAATTGTCTGAACTCCCCCTGAGCATTGGGATGTCAGGGTCACCCTGGCAGGGGACCGTCCCCGTGGCTTGGAGCGTGGTCCTGCTCCGACAGCCAGCCAGGGAGAGGCTTTGGCAGGGCTGTCACGATGGGTGCTGCTGCTTGGGTGCTATCAGCCAGGACTGGGTGTCAAGTGCATTGGGAGGTCCCAGAGGGACACCCCAAGAGCCACTCGTGGCATATTGAAGTATAAATTCAATTCGAGCTGGATATCAGGACATACCTGCCAGCAATAGCAACCCCATGCTTGGCATCCATGGATTGGGGAAGAGGAGGGGTGGTCTTCATCCCATACCCCTGCCATTAACATGGACCCTGGAGCTGGCGGCGGGAGCGGATGACCGGCCTCGAGCAGCCCCAGGGGTGCCGGGGACCGGAAGCAGGAAAAGCCGCTTTCATGTCCTTAACGAGCCCCTAATGAGGATTTCATGCACAAAGCCACATGGCTGCCTGGCCCCCTCCTGCCCAAGCCCTAATCCCCCAGCTCCATGGGTTTTCCTACAGGTCTTCCTCCTTTCTGTGCCTTTTCCCTCGACTCGGAAGGGCTGGGTTTAATTTCCCCCGTCCTGGTGGGTGGACGGGGCCCACGACGGACGTGTGGGCACGGGCTGAGGAATGACAGGCATCCCCCAGCATAGCCCAGATGCTTCGGCCTCGTGCCTTGTGGCTCTCCAAACCTCCTCCTCGTCTTGCCCACTGTCACTCTCTTTTGCATCTCGCCCTTCCCGGCTCTGTCACTCCTTTATCCTGGTGCCAGCCATAGACCCTGCCCGCTGCCCAGGTGTTATCCCTGTGTTTCCCTTTGTTATCCCTATGTAACACCATAGGAAGGAGCTCACATCACTGCTTGCTTAGTCCAGCTCACAGGGAGTTCTCAACACACTTGGAAGTTTAGGGAAAAAAATGGTTTTAGTGATCTTTTTCCCTGTCCCAAAGCCCCAGCACCTCTTCCTCTGTAGGAAGCCGCTTGCTAAAGGCCGCAGGGAGAGCATCGGGAATGCATCAGGGTGAGCAACCAGGCTGGAGAGGAAGAGGAGGAGATGGGTAGCTTGGGGAAGGTGATGGGACATTCCTGCTCCTTGAACACCACCACGAAGAGCCATTCACCAGCAGCCTCACTCCAGAGAGAGAGAAGTTTTCAGTATTCACGCAGCAGCCTTGTCAGCTCGGCTGACTAACGAACGAATCCGGCAGCGACCGGGAATCCTGGTGGCACTTTTATCTTTATCTCTCCAGCCCCATCCTTTAATTACAAGAAGCTGATGGGAGGCTGGCGTGGAAACGAAGTGGCAACATGATTTGTAATTCAGAGAATCACAGGATTTCTAGGTTGGATTTTTTTTTTTCCCAAGGCTAAACTGTCATCCTAAGAGGAGTTCACCGGTACATTCCCCCTCTCCCCCCCTGCAGCAGTGGGGAGACAGTAATTTGTATTTTCTTTTAGTTATCCCTGCGTATCTCCCCTCACCTGCTCCTCTTAAGCTGCCTGTGCTGTAATCCCCTCTCAGCAGCCTTGCCTAAAAAGTGACAGGGAACAACAGCAGCTTATTCCACAAGCTGCTTTCGTGGCAGGGCTTTAATGCCCTGGTGCTGCTGTTTTACCTTCACTCCTGCTCTGGGCTTTTCCCACTGTACCCACCAAATTTTCTTCAAGTCAGCTTCAGTTTGCTTTGCTTTGTGTTGAAAGAGAAAGTTATCGCCTCACACAGAGTGGTCCTGGGGAATCTGGGAGTGGGTTATGGCTGTCAGACCCTCTCATCCCCCAAGAAAAGCAGAGGTTGGGTGGTGCATATGGAGGAAGATGATGCTGAGCTTATCAATAAATACCCATATCCACTGCTGGGCTTTTCATCTGTGCTTCTCGGAGCGCTTGGCGGCAGGAGGAATCACTCCCCCCATGGATAGAGGGGGAAGGATGGGTGAAATGGTCAGGGTTTGCTTGTGAAGCTTCCCTGGTCTGCCTAAAACACAGGGTTTTCCTCTGGGATGAGTTGTTTCAACTCCATTTTCAGGGTGGCAGATGCTGTTGGATGCCACTCACCACTACTGATGGGCCTTGTCCCTTCTCTGCTGGCACCGCTGCTGCCGGGAGGGTTGGCGATGCTTAACCGAAGGCTTTGGAAAAGATTCCAGATCCTCAAAGGGTTGTTCTTGCTTGGGAGACCCAAGGGAGCTTTTGGAGGGTTTGTAGACTGCCTTTCTGCCTGGCTTTCCATGAGGAAAATATTTGTAAATAACATAGATGGGATATTTGTGAAGACACTGGGGTGGCATGTGGAACACAGAGATTTATTAAGTCATCGGAATAACTTGGCAGTGGCTGGAGCTCGTATCCCTCTATCACCCTTCCTGGGTGTTTACCACCCCTGGCACTTGGCTTGAGATCCTATTTCTGTACTCACAGAAGAAAAAAAACCCAGGCAGGACTTCACCATGGGCAAGAAACCCTCATGTCTCTGATCTCTGGGGGGTATTTTGGAGCTGTTGGGTTAATAGGGGGATTCATAGGGAGTAATTCCTTCAGGAACTGGAGACATCTTTGCCTCAATCCACATCAGTCCAGGGAAGGAGCATCCTTCCCTGCTTGAGCTCAGTTGGCACAGCGAGGGCTTGGTCGGCATGGGAAGAGCTTGGTTGGCATGGGAAGAGCTCAGTTGGCATAGGAAGAGCTCAGTTGGCTTGGGAAAAGCTTGGTCAACATGGGAAGAACTCAGTTGGCACAATGATGGTGTCTGGAGGAGCCATGACTGGCCAAGTCCTTCCTGCTGGTGCCCCTGGTGAAGGACCACCACACTGAGACAACCTCAGCTGTCAGGTAGAGTTTACAAGCGACTCACAATTCCTCACGCTGCTCAGCTGTGGCTGCTCAGGAAAAACTCGAGTGGGTTTCAACTTTACTGCTCACAGCCCTTAAAACCCCTCGAGCATCTCTGGAGGGAGGTGGGGAGCACAGTTTGAGCCCCCCCTGTACACATCCTTCAGCAACCCATCACTTGATGCTGATGTTTCCAGCGCCCAGGGCTGTGGCTTGGAGCCAGGGAGCTGGCGTGGTGTGTTTTATTAACGCTTTTTATTATCACCTTGTGGAGCTGAACCCCACCTACCCCCCCAAAAAATAAACCCCAGCATATAATCCATGCATTAAGAGTCCTTGTGAGCCAGTAGCTGTGTTCCTACCCAGTCACAGCCTCTCCAGATCTGCCAGAGTACAGTGTCCTTCCATTCCAGGCTGCAAAACCACACTGAGTTAATATTAGGAATAAGAAAGGCAGTGGGGGGAGGGGGGGGGGAACCTTTTTCATTTTTAAACCCAGCTTTAACTTCAAAGTAAGTGGAAACTGTGTCGCTGATCGTCTCGTGCGTTCTCAGCCGCGGCGGTTCTGAGCTGAAGGGTTCGCTCTTCCCCCGCGGTGGTGGTGATGAGAGAGCTGATGGTGCTGTGGGCAGTGATCNCCTCCCTGGGCAACCTGTTCCAGTGCTCCACCACTCTCACAGCAAAGAACTTTTTTCTAATATCCAATCTAAATCTCCCTCCCTCTATTTTGAACCCATCACCCCTTGCCCTGTCACAACAGGCCCTACTGAACAGCCTCTCCCCATCTTTCTTGTAGGCCCCCTTGAGGTACTGGCAGACTGCTCTAAGGTGGCCACATCCAGGCCAGGCTGGTGGCTTGGCAGCCCTGGAGGGCATGGCCAGGGCTTAGCATCCCTGCAGACCTGAGCAGGGAGGTTTTTCCCAGCCTCATCCCATCTCTTCCCGTGTTTCCTGGGTCTGGAGGAGCAGCTTGGCTCACCCTCATCATCCTCAATGAGCTGCTGCTTGCTCCTGCCCCGCTTTTGGGTGTGATGCTGAGAGGTCAGAGGTTACATGCCAGTACCAAACCTCCCCCCTCCCGTATCACACCAAAAACAAAGCCAGGAGCCCCTCCTGACGGATCCTTCCCATTCCCAACTCACTCTGGGAGACTGAGAGTCTCACAGAGTGAGTTGGGAGACTGGGAGACATTCCTGCTGGACCTTCAGCCTCTCTGCCCTGACACCACAGAGCCCTCCCAACCTGATTACCCCCATCCCTGTGGTCCTTGCTGCCTGTCCCTGCTTCCCCAGCCCATTTTTGGACCATACAGAGAAGGAGGAGGTATTTTAACCACATCCTGTAGCCCAGGAGATGCCAAGTCCATGCTTGGAGCCCAGCACAGCCAGGACCCATAAGCCACCACGGCATCTAAATACAATGGGGAGCGGGACACGAAGGTTACCATAAAAAGCAATGTCAGGGCAGCAGCATCTGATCCTCAGACGGGCAGCTGGGCGGCAGGGTGACGCTGGGAGAGCTCCCTGATGACTTTTGCAGGTCATCCCTCGTGCCTCAGCTGCAGTAGTCTGGGGTCAGAAGGAGAATCTTGTTGGGGGAGGATGCCAGAGCGTTGCTGGCTCTGCCCGGGATCGCTCCTGGTTATCATCGGCTGGCGGGATGTCCCCGGTTCACCGGTTCGGTGAGGGATGCTCCAACAACAGGAATGCTTGGAAAGAAACTGTTCCAGTTCCCCCTCACCCTTTGTGAGCTGGTGAAACTGAGGGACAAAAGCTTTGCCTCTGTACCACCCCCCAGGTCTGGCACATCAGCACTCCCCGGGCTGAGAAAATGAGATTTTAATAGGGGATGGAGAGCCTGTGGTCTTGTTTGAACCTAAATGTCTGTGTTAGCCCCGTGTCTGATTCCATCTCAAGCAAATTACACTTGTAAAGGGAGGTTTGTGGGTTTCTTTCTGCTAATGTGCCCCCCCCCCTCACCAAACCTGGGCTATAGTTGGGGTTTTAAACTATTTTTTGAGGGTTTTTTTTCAATTTAGAGAGCGCAGAATGCTGCCTGCTTGCCTCTCCAAGTGAAAACCATCATCAGCCTCTTCAAACACACTTTTTTCATGACTGGTCCCTGGCCTTGCCCCCCCCCCAAAAAAAGACCCTGTAACATGTGGAAGCTAAATTCATATACCTAGGAGTAGTGTGACCCATTTCATACAAACCCATCACCGGTATAATTCGATTGAGTGAATTTCAGGAGACAAGAACAACACTCCAATTCCTGCCTTTTCCTCTTCTTTCCTTCAAAATTATTCCCTCCTGTCTTCTCTGTCAGATGTTCATGTTCCCTCAATTTGCAACACATTTTAATAAGATGAATCTGCCCATAGCCTGGCTAATTGTTGGCTGCTGTTAATCCTTCTGTGGGGGGTACAGAGCTCCCCCTCAGCCGGGCAGGACGGGCTTTGCGAGCCCAGAAATCACCCAGAAAAGCAAAAGTCCCTGTGGTTTGTCGTGATTTTTGCACCCTATTTGTGTTTTTCCTGCACTTTTGAGCCAGCCCATCTCTCTGCTCATCCCCTGTCCAAACCTGGTGTTGGGGAAGTGCAGCATTAATTAATTATTCAAAGTACTTTTACTAAACTTTGCAGAATTGGTGGTGGTAGTAGTATTATTATTGTTGCTGTTATTAATTATTATTATTCACACCCTTCAGTACTCCAACACCATACCCTGGCAAGGCTTTGCAGGTCTTTATATACAACTTAATCCTCTCTTCCAGTCTCCTAGAAGGTTTGGTGAAAGATTTTGTGTGTGGAACAGGCCTTGTTTAACCCCAACCCCCCTGCCCAGGGTGGTTTTGGTCCAAACCCTGAATCATCTGGAGACTTTTGGCCAGGGGACTGTCTTGGACTCTGCATCTGAGTAAGATGTTCCACCCCAAAACCTCTTTCCCATCCTTTGACCAGGTTCAGCAGTGTCTTCCCCAGCCTGAACATGGCAGTGAAGAGACGGGAGCAAACGCTGCAGGACTACAAGCGCCTGCAATCCAAGGTGGAGAAGTATGAGGAGAAGGAGAGGACCGGCCCCGTCCTGGCCAAGCTACACCAGGTACCAAGATGAGCCAGAACCTCAGATAGGTCATCAGGAGGACTCAGGAAGAGCTTTTCTCTTGGGGTATATCTGTAGCAAGGCCCTGAGGAATGTGAATCTCGTTTGAATGTCTTTAACTGGTGTGAAATCGATACGCAGGGCGCTTGGTAAGAGAAGGGTGAATTGGAGAGTTCAGCAGAGGGAAAGGAGAAAATAAAGTGGAATAAAGGTACTTGGGGACATGGTTATGGAGTAATATAGGTGATGGGGGATGATGGTTGGACTGGGTGATCTTGGAGGGCTTTTCCAACCTTAATGATCATGGTTCTATGATAAAAGCCACAGGAGGTTGGGATGCTTGGAAGAGCAGCCAGCGCTGAGGTGGAGGAGGTTGGGTGGATGGGAGGATGGATGGATGGATGGATGGATGGATGGATGGATGGATGGATGATCGGATTGGGTGGATTGGATTGGATGGATGGATGGATGGATGGATGGATGGATGGATGGAGTGGGGGAGGGTGTTTTCCCCTGACCTTGGGGTCTGTGCAAGCAGCTGGATGTGGAAAGGGGAAGATCAGAGCATTTTGAGACTTCATGTTTGCCACCTGTTACAAAAATCCGCCTTGGAAAATCGCAGTAATTGGTTAACAGGAAGCCTTGCCAGATTCTTTTCTCTCCCCCAAATTTTAGCTAAATCCTGATTTTATTATTTTCTTTTTTTTTTTAATTAAATCTACAGCAGTGTTTCTCCCCAAATCTGTCGCTCCTGCAGAACATTGCTTGATCCTTGAAGGAACAGTTGACTTTCTTGGCGTCAGAGAACGTGTCTTTTCTGATGACTTTCCCCACAAAAATTAAGTTTTGTGTTAAAGAATAGCCCTATCAGCCTTAACAAAAGAGACCTCTGATTTAATAGTAAGCAGCTTACTTTGCTTAGCCTCGGTGACTAAAGCTGTGCCTGGAAAAACGCGAGTGCTTTTGTCCTGGTGATTAAGCAGGTTTTAGTTATTTCTTTTATTTATTTTTTTTCCTCTTAATGAACTTCTGTGGGATCTAATTCCTCCCCCCCACCAAAAAAAAATAGATCTTAACGAACAACAGTGTGAGTGTAAACGTGATGCTGAGCCCAGGGCATGAGAGAGGGACACAGATTTGATGGAAAACAGCATCCTCTGGGATCTTTTTATCGAGCTCTGAATTCGCATCTTCCTTATCAGAGCTGTTTGCTCAAAGCCTTCTGCTGTTTGATGCCCCCCCATGAACCCCACCCTGGGAGCCTAAATGCTCCTTGTTTCGTGGCAGATGATGAATTTGCTCCTTCTCCTCTCAGACCTACTTAAGCCTGATATGATTTAAGGCTTTCTCCATGCCACCCCTCCAGTGTGCTGTCCCAGGGAGCGGGACCGGCGCCACGGCTGGGCTCGGCTCGGTGGCTTTCTCCAGCATCCCCCTCCCGTTGGAATGGCACTGGGATTAAGTGGCAGACTTGAACTGGTCTAATATTTCACAGCCCACCCCCTCCTGCCCTTTTCCACACCATCTCAGAGACATTTCCCTTTCTCCCCACGCTTCTGTTTAAAGAAGCCAGTTGGACGCGCTGAGCTGAAGGTCACGGGTGAAAATGGTGGTGGGGGCAGGATCCTCTTGGGAATCACAGGGCGAGGGGACATGGAGGCACATGGGGACATTCTACAGCCTGGCTGAGCTTTGGGGCTGGTTTTTGTCCCTGTTCTTCTGAAGGGGAGAAGATCAGCTGGCTCAGGATCTTTCCAGCAGCCTCTCTAGGTGCCCCATGTCCAGGGTCAGAGCTTAGGTCCCACCAGGCTCTAATGGATGGTTATAGGTATCCCACCAGGATTTTGTTAGATGGTCATAGGAGTCCCACCAGCCTCCATTGGATGGTCACTTGGGTCCCAACAGGCTCTGTTAGATGGTCATAGAGGTCCCACCAGACTCCATTTGATGGTCACTTGTGTCCCACCAGGCTCCATTAACCCATCGCTGGTTGTCCTTGGGTCAGAGCACGGCATTCTGCTGACCTGGGAGTGTCTCTGTGCAGGTGGTCCCAAGGGAAGGGCATTTTCCCAGATATCTGACTCCATGTCCTCTCCTTCCCAGGCCCGTGAGGAGCTGAGGCCGGTGAAGGAGGACTTTGAAGCCAAAAACAAGCAGCTCCTGGAGGAAATGCCCAAGTTCTACAGCAGCCGCATCGATTACTTCAAACCCAGCTTCGAGTCGCTGGTCCGGGCACAGGTGAGATGCTGTCCCATGTCTGCCAGGGGTCCTTTGGGTGGGCATCCTCACTGCAGAGCCTCTGGTGTCCCTCCTGGGTGTAAGTAAGTCATTCTCAGAGCCAGGTTACACACAGGCAACACACAGAAAACCCGTGTCCAAGCGCCGTTACCTCCACCGGTTTAATCACCAAGGGCACAAGGTGGTGGGACAGGTGGGACAGGTAACTGGGGGACTTTATCCTCACAGAAGGGTGTGTTGGCATCAGTGTTGCAGTGCTGGCTGCCAGAGGTGAGTTTTTATGGTTTATGTGGATCTGCCTCAGATCAGGGACACTCTGTCCTGTGCTGTGGGACTGTGCAGCCCAGTTCAAGCCCTGGTTGTGCTCCAGCCACTGGCACGTGATGGCTTTTCCTTTCATTTGTAGTCCTGAGCTCAGGGTTGGATCTTTGTGGGGTCTTTTTTGTGATTATGGGATGCTCAAGGCTCACCTTAAGGGTCTCTCCTGGCTCCTGGTAACCAGAGCCGGCATGTGCTGGTGGAGATGGAGGATGCTGCCGGTTAAGCTCCACACCGAGGATTTACACCAAGGGGTGGCCTAAATAAACCCACTTCAATTCCCATCCTCCAGCTTCCTTCTGCGGCTGCTCCTCCTCCAGCTTCCTTCTCCTCTCACCCTTTTTATATTTTTTTAAAACCTGGAGAGGAACATTGCTGGGATCTCACCTAGCTTTGAACTTCTGGCACCTTGGGATGGCCGGGGTGGTCATCAGAACCACACGCTCCCAGCGCTTCTGCTGCGGTGGTTTTTTTTTGAAGGGACAGGGCACTGCCGCAGTGCCACCAGCGGGGTGACTGCAGGGAGGTGCAGAGGAGCACTGTGCTTCACCTCACCTCCAACTTGGGTGGTTGCTGGTGGTGGTGAGGNTTTTTTTTTTTTTTTTTGTGTGGGGGGGGGGGGGGGGGGGGGGGGAGGGGGGGGGGGGGGGGGGGGGGGGGGGGGAAGAACTCTCTCCGCAGAGCTGCCAGCAAGTTGTCTGCAGGCTGATTCACCTACCAGATGGTGCCGATGCACCCTGACGCCGCCTGGGTGGGTGCTGGGGATGCTGTTCTTGCTGTTCCCTTAGCAATCGGGCACCAGGGGCTCCCTGTTCCAGCCATCGCGATAACCAGACACCCTGGAGCCACCACAGAGTCTCAGCGGCCCTCCCCCACCCCTCCCCCCTCGCCGCAAACCCTCGCCGGCCGCTCGCCGTGGGTGGGTTCGTTTGGATGAGACCTTGAAACCCGAATGCCTCCCGGGGTGTCTGGGTGTTTGTGAGCTGCTGGCAGGTTCCTTAGACAGCGGCTCTGCCCCTCTGTCCTTGGCCACCCTGTCCCTCGCCCCGCTCCTGCTGGCTCCCTGCTGCCAGCTGGCTTCAGCTGGCCGGCAGCTGGGGACGGGGACAGGGACTGGGGAGCGATGCCCTGGGGGCACGGGGAGCAGCAGGGTGCTGCTGCCAGGGCTGTTTGTTTCAAGAGTCTCCATTCATACCCTCTTCTTCCTTGGGAGTCCTCTCGTTCCTTTCTTGGCCTCCTGCCCGGCCTCTCTCCAGGTGAGGATTCCTGTTGGGAATCTCCCTTTAGTTCCCAAACAGCAGAGTCCTAACAAAGCTGATGCACCTCCCGTAGGCTGGGCTGAAGCTGGTCCCAGGGGAGGTGGGGGGATGCTAACGACCTAGTTGGGAGCCTTATCCCTTTTCCCTGGTGCTGGCAGCATCCTTCACCCCGTCCCTTGTCCCCCAGCGCTGGCTGCATCATTCACACACCCCACACACAAACCCAGGGAGGGACCCCCACCACGATGGCACCTCTGCTGCCAGGAGCAGAGCTCAGCACTGCCCTAATGACTTGTTTGTGCCAAGGCTGGGGCTCAGGCCATGTTGGGGCTCAGGCCATGTCCCCCCCAACCATGTTGGGGAGCTCTTACTGGGCAGCTGCACAGTGTGTCCCCCCCATACGCAGCTCAAGTCAAAGAGACTTGCCCAAGGTAACGTCATGAGTCAGTGGTGAGCCAGGAATAGCACCAGGAGCCCTGACTCACCGAGGTGGCTGCTCACCTGCAGGCACCTGGGCAAGCTGGGGGGGCTCCTGGGAGCATCCCCATCCCAACATCCCAGGTGAGAGCCATGGGAATACAGGCTGTGCTGCAGCCCCCCCAGCCAGCCCCATTCATCCCATTGCTGCTTCCCTGCTCCTCACTCCCTCAGTGCTGCATGGAGCTCAGGTGGCATCTCAGGGGGGGTGTTGTCACATCACTCAGTGGATTTTCTATTTTCAACCCCTTCTGTGGTCATCCCTAGGAGGGGTGGTGGACCCGCTGTGCTCAAGGGTGCATCCCCCATGGAAAAGGAGGGACAGGGGCTGTGACTCCAGGGTTGCTTGTCCCCAGTCAGCCCTGGGTGCAGAACTGTGTAGTTTTCCCCTCACTTTTTTTGGCCCTGGAGAAGGCAACAGGTTGATGTGACACCACTGTGGGATGAATGACACCAGCCAGTGTGATGAGCTGTAACAGACCGGCTGCCTTGCTGAGCAGGAGCTGTACCATGACAAAAGGAAGGACACACACACACACACACACAACCCCCCCATAACCCTTCAAACCATCTCCAGACCCACAACTTGATGGCTTCAACCCAACAAACCCCTCCAAGACCTTCTCCCCCGGTGGCTGCGTTCCCATGGCACAGCTTGGCCACGGGCCCCGGTGCCGGGTGTCTGCTGACGGCGTGACATGCCCTGAGCTCACAGGGGCTGTAACATTCAACACCAAATTCTTGTGTCCACCCACATGCCCTGGGCCAAGCCAACAGAGACAAATATTTCCCTGGCTGGGGACTTTGAAGTTGCCACATGGAGATGAAAGGGGCAGATTTGGGGGGTTCCATGGCTGGTGTGAGCAACGCTTCATTCCCACCCCTCATTTTTCAGGCTAGAAAACACGATATTCCTCTGGGGTTTAATGAAACACCCCCCCACACCCCCCTCCTGGGTTTTTGTTTTGTGTAGGGCTGCCACAAACCCAACCCACTGCACATGGGATCTATAGAAAATCAGGAGAACAGGGTGTCCCAGAGCAGGATTAGTTCAAGACAGGTGGAGCCGGGGCCGTTGGCGCCGTCTCAAAGGCGGGTTGGAGACGGGGTTTGATGGGATGGGGATGGAGCATATGGTATCCATAGCTGGAAAAGTACTGAGCTCTGGGGCTCTTGGCAGCAGGTACTGGCATGGGGGGACCCCCCATTCCTGGGGGTGTTGGTGCCCATTGGTGCCCATCCAGTCTGGGCTGCAGCCTCTGTGTAGGGACCCCCCCACCCCTTCCCATAGAGGCACAGATGGGAGAAGAGCATTGAGGCATCAGGTCCTGGGTGGGGTGGGGGGTCATGTTGGTGAAGCATAGGATGAAGTTTGGTTGGCAATGCATGCTGGACTGCCTACTGGTTAGCACTGGGTGCTACTGGGGGAGATGAGCATCCCCCTAGAGACCTGGTGGGCCTTGAGGACTGGGGTGGAGGAGGGGGGGAAGTCTCCCATGGGAAAGGTTTGATGGCAGCGGGATGGGGGTGGTGGAGGGCAGCAGCCAAAAGG